>JAKSZT010053792.1:7661152-7767537 GCA_026826555.1 Tolypeutes matacus
TATCTATCTATCTATCTATCTATCTATCTATCTATCTATCTATCTATCTATTTAAAGTCCTTCCTTGTGGAAGGAAGTTTGTTTTTGCTTTCACCCAAGGAATATTAGTGTTCCCTTCTCATATAATTAAAAAAATATGGTCAGAATTTCATCAGCTTAGATCTATTTGTTTGCACAATCTGTTCCCTTTATTTCCAGTCTCCTATGGAGACAGGGGGATTGGGTCCAGGCCGCGCACCGCCCTTGGCAGCTTCCCTCCTAACCTTGAGTCCACAAACCCTTCATCAAAGAACCCAGAGTCGACAGAGTTACACAGTGGCAAACCCAATGAGAATTAACCATCAAAATGGTCTGCTTCCTTTAGTAATTCTTCATGTTTCTGAAAAGGGCTACTTAGTGAGAAAGATTGTAGATTTTTCTTTCATTTAGGGTTGAGGCTTAAGTGCTTTTAGCTCCAGAGGAGTCCAGCCAGCTATCCCCTCTGCCTTGTCCACTGCTGGTGCCTTCCAACAGATTAAAAAGAAACACTGAGTTTCTTCTACTTGTCAGGTACTATGACTTATAGTACTTTCAGAAAGAAAAATGTTCTATAAATATAGAGTCATGTAAGGAATGTTCTGGAACCAGGACCTTAACCTAATTGTCAGGTAGGATACACTCAGGCTACCAAATACTATATCACTATCAAGAAGACCAGAGAGTGACAATATGAACAATATGGAACATGGACACTATGAAAATGACAAAAAAGTTGATTAATAATGAATGATTGCATGCTTAGAAATGAGACATACATACATACAAACATAGACACATACATACATAGTCTTGTGCAACCAACAATGACTTATATTCAGTGGGATGTGATAGCCTCGTCAGGAAATTGGTGGTACCCTTTAACCATGTGGTAGATGGTGTGTGACTCAGCTGCAGCCCTAGACCCCACTGTGCTCTCCTCCTCCCCCTACCCTGGGCTGTCCTACTTGTGGCAGAGCAGCTTATCTCTTGTTTGCTTGCATCCTTTCTCAAAGGAGACTATTCAAGCATCATACAGTCGCTATAGTTGATTTCCAAGGAAAGCTTCCCATCAATGTAGTGTGCCACATGTGCACTTATCAGCCTTTGGAGCCCTTGTAGGATGCTGCAGTTCCGGGCTCAGAAGCTCTTTTTGTGCTTGGAATGCATTCTTTCTTCTCCTGCACTTGGCAACTCTGGGTGGGGAATTTGAATTATTTTTGGGCATAAAAATTACCTCTTGTTCAGAGTCTAACACTGAAACATTTTCCCTGTAAAACCACTTAGCATTGCTGAGCTTCATTGTTTTAAGTCTATGTACAATTTGGTGGTAGGCACATTCATCTATAGAGCCTCACTGGAGTAGGTCAAGGGCTCAGCAGCCTCAACCTGTAGCTAAGAGGAGATAAGGAAGGAAAGAAAGGGAAGAGCAGGAAGCAAATGATGATGAGTCCTCTCCCATATGAAATTCCAGAGGGGGAAAAAAAGCCCTAGTTTAACCGACTCTCCAACCCATGAGACAGTTCCAGGAAAACAGTTTGGCCATTCCTTTAAAAGTTAAATATAGAATTACCATTTGACCTGGGAATTCTACTCCTAGGTATATACTCAAGAGAACTGAAAACAGGGACTCAGGCATTTGTCTACCAGTGTTCATAGCAGCATTATCCACAATAGCCAAAAGGTAGAAGAAAGTGCCTATTAACAGATGAATGGATAAACAAAATGTGACACACACATGCAATGGGATACTACTCAACTGTAAAAGGAAATTTCTGATATATGCTGCAAATGGTCAAAACTTGAAAACGTGCTGACTGAAGTAAGCCAGACACAAAAGGACAAATATTATTTGATTCTACTTCTATGAAATATCTAGAACAAGTAGATTCATACAAACACAAGTAGATTAGAGGTCACCAGGGACCAAGCAGAGAGGGAGATTGGTGAGTTATTGCTTAATGGGTACAAAGTTTCTGTTTTGGGTGATGGAAATGTTTGTTTTGTTTTTTTTAATAGAAAACAGATTTTTTTTTTTTTTTTTAAAGATTTTATTTATTTATTCATTTATCCCCCCCTTGCTGCTTGTGCTCGCTGGGTCAGCTAACCATGCCGTGTGGGCGGGCCTGCCCTCACCAGGAGGCCCCGGGAACCAAACCCAGGGCCTCCCATATGGTAAACGGGAGCCCTACTGATTGAGCCACAGCCACTTCCCGGAAATGTTTTGATAATAATAGATGATGGGGATGGTAACACAATGTTGTGAATGTAATTAATACCACTGAATTATACACTTACAAATGGTTAACATGACAAATTTTGTGTTTTATATGTAGTTAATAAAATGATAAAATAAAATGTGCTTCTCATAGAGATGTTACTACTGGGCACCTAGGTGCTCTCACAACAGGAAGAATGGAATATTTGTTGGTAAATCATTCAGGAAAAACAACTGGCTTTGATTCTCTTCCAAGGCTGAGGCTGGAGACGGCTGACAGTGGAATCTTTTTGGTTTAGGGAGATCTGTATGGATGGAACTGGACAGCCCCAGGGACACAGTGAGGGAACCCACAGGGGAGACTTGTGGTTTGGCATGAGTTTGGAATTGACATGGCTGAGAGTCCCCCAAGAGGCCCACGGAACCCCTTCTGACAACTCTGGGTCCCAGGTGAGCTTCTAGGGAGGATGGAGATTGCAGTACAGGTATTGCGGGTGAAAATCTCATCTCTTTCCTCTCCTGCTCTGCCTTTTCTGGTTTCTCTTCTCTGTTCCTCTCCTTCCTTCCAAGTGGCTTTTCTATTCTCTCTACACTCTGCTAACTCCAGTTATATTTTGGCTTTAGCAGCTGCTCAGGATTCCAAGCATCTCTGAAATTCATTTAAAGAGGTACTACAGACCTCCCATCCCAAGCAGCTTATATTTCAGGAACTGGTAAATGTTTGGGGCTATTAACTGATGAGAGTTTTTGACTGAAGTGAGTCCAGGAACTCATAGCAGACTGATGTTGATTCAGGATGATGTTATGCTTCTAGGATTCTGAGTCTCAGAGAGTCTGGGGTACCTTGTATGCTTTGAATATGGTGTGCATGTAAGTAGACTGGGGGAGGGGTTGTTTGTGATAGAGAGAAAGAGAGGATACCTTAAAAATGTGGTTAATACTTTTTCTGAATTCCTATTTGCTTTGTTAGACAATCTTAAACTTACTTTTATAAGTGGAATGTAACCCCTCCCTCCTTTCCTAGTTGATGCGTCGTCTCAGTGAAATCCATGATTTGACATGTGAATATCTGTTATGTACTGAGGCCCTGTAGAGTTTCTACACCATGAAAAAAAATGAGAAGCTATGGATTTCACTGGATCTACTCCAGAAATTTGTCTTCTCTTTCTCCTGTCTATGGTTAAAGCCTAAAACACAGTAGGTTTAATCCTTTTAGTCATCTCTTGTGTTTCAATCTCACCTGGATTTGAACTATTTTGACACCCAAAGAAAATGTGATGAATTTAAAGGTGTCAGTTTAAGCACAAAACCCAGCTCAAATTTGTTTGGCATTTTTTTCCAACACGAGGATAACTTAGAGATAAATCTAGAGCTGAGCTTTTATTCCTCCTTGTCCTTTTTTTTTTTTTTTTTTTCCAGTTCCTCCCTAAAAGTTATCAGGGCCCACTTGCATTATGGTGCATTTTTTCTTGTCACAGTTGGTTTGATTTCTGGTTCCCTTGCCTCCCAGCCTACATTCTATGTGACAAAGCAGAGGCAGCAGATTGATGGGGGAGAGGATTCAAAGTGCTGCTCTGGATTTGGATTGCAGATGCGTGCTGCTGCTGCCAGAGACATTTAGCAGATGGACCTGGAGAGGCAGAGGGGGCCTCCAGGATAGAGGCTCCTTAAAGGATGGGCCTGGCTCCACCCTTTCTTGCCTGGCTAGTTTGATCCTGGTCCAGTATCAGAATGTCACAAGATGAATAGAGAGAATCATCTTTTTTGGTTATTGCCTTTAGTTTTCAGCAGTTTGATTATGATGTGTCTGGGAATGGAATTTTTTCTGAGGGGGGAGTTTTCTGTTTGGGGTTTGCTGAGTTCTTAAATCTGTAGGTTTAGGTCTTTTACCAAATTTGCTAAGTTTTTAGCCATTATTTCTTTAGATATTTTTTCTGCACCATACTCTTTGTCCTTCTCTTCTGGGACTCCAATGACATGAAATGTTGGACCTTTTGGTATTGTCCCACAGGTCCTTTAGGCTTTTCTCATTTTTTTCCAATAATTTTTTCTCTCTGTTTTCAGATTGGATACTTTCTATTCTTCTATCTTAAAGTTCACTGACTCCTGTACCATCAATTCTGCTAGTGAACCCATCCAGTGATTTTTAAATTTGGTTCTATTTTTAAGTTTTAAATTTTCCATGTGGCTCTCCTTTATTTCTTCTATATCTTTGCTGAGACTTTCTGTCTTTCCATTAGTTTCAAGAGTGTTCACCCTTTCCTCTTGGAGTATTTTTATAATAGTAGCTTTAAAGTCTTTGTCAGTTAATTCCAACATCTGTATCATCTGTGTATTGAATTTGTTAATTGTCTTTTCCCATGCCAATTGAGATTTTCCTGGTTTTTCATAAGCCCTGTAGTTTTGGATTGTATCGTAGATATTTGGAATATTATATATGAGCCTGTGAGCTTTTTTATACTGTAGAGAATGTTGATATCTTGTTTTGACAGGCAATTGACCTGGTTGGATTCAGGTTGCAAGTTTCAACCAGGCTTCTGTAGATTGTGATTTCAATGTCAGTTCTGTTTTCAAAGACTTTGCAGTGCTTTTCAGATTTGTCTGGTATACATGCCACCAAGTGGCCGGTCTGGGGCCTGGGTGGAGTTCTTTCTGTTAGTTCAGTTCTCAGAGTCTTTGCTATACTAACTAGGATCACATCCACCCATGTGCAGTTCAGGGGTGAGCCCAGGACTTCATAAGCAACTTCATGGGGACACTTTGCTGAGTTCTTCCTTCTCTGAGATTTCCCTGTGCTTTTGGTCCTCTGGCCAGAAAGCTTGGGCTTTAGTCACCCCACTCTACTACTTGCTTTGCTACATACTTCCTGTGACTGTGCCTGAGTCCAAGGCCAAGTTGAGGGAAGACAGAAGGAGAAAAATCAATGAGGATTTCATCCCACCCTGTTGGGACCACTGCCTCCCATCCAAGAGGTGACTTCCCTTCTCTCAGAGTTCTAGGTGCCTGTGGACCCTGCTGTCACTTCTACCACTGCAGTAGGACTGCTTGGGGGCAGGAGTGCAAGAATGGAAAAAAGCAAAAAAAAAAAAAAAAAAGGGCAAAATGGGGGATTCCCCCACTCACTCAGAACACTAGGAGACCCCTTTCCGCTCTTTGCACCTGAACTCGAGGACTTCTCCTGGAGCTCTCTCTGCGTGCATCAGTGCTCGCTTCCTGACACCAGGCTGCCTTGAGTCATGGTGGGGGACTACCAGAAGAAAAACCACTGGTAAATTCACCACTGGTTCCATGGTCCTTTGAATTCTGGTCTTCTTCCCTAACCTGCCTGCTACCATCGGCTTTTCAGATTCCTCACTAGCTGCTCAGTGCATTCCATCCAGGTCTTATTGCTGCATTCTGTGCCCGACACAGAGTGGAGTGTGCTTACTCCATCTTACCCAGAATCGAAGTGGAGGCTGTTTGTCTGTTTTTGTTTTTAGTGACATTTTTTTGCTTCGGGTACCTGAATTTTGAACATCATCACAATATGTGTAACTGGCCTCTGCTCTTTTTGGGGTGGGGCTGACTCTGAGGAAAAGGACAATTGTGTGAGCAAGCTGAGGGGAAGGCATGGGAGCTGCCGGCCCAGAGGCTGCCAGAGCTCTTGGTCACACTCCAGCTCAGGCCTGCAAACCACGCCTAAGAGCATGACAGCATGGAGCGACTGAGGCACACAAACCTCAGCTGGGTGGATTCATGTTCTGTCCAGGTGCCATTTTGTGTCCCTCCCCCAACAACTCCTACAAACCCCCTTCTCCTTCTAAAAAAAGGAATAAATAATTTCCTTCAGTCACTGGTTTCTGCCCACTAACAGATGTTCCTAATTAGCACAAAATTGCAGCAAAATTGTTAAACAAATATATTTTACTTGTTTTGAGTTTGTTTCTGCCAGAAAGCTTAGGCTTCCCCCAACATCAACAGGCGCTCAGCATATTGTTTCATTTCGGTTGTGTACTCCCAACCTTCTTTTCCAGGGGCACAATCATAATGCAGAGAATCAATTGTTAGCCATCTCTCCCAGCAGAAAATTGCTTTTAGGAGCTTAGTAGCTGTCGGAATGTGGATTTGGGGGCATTGAAATTTTATAAAAATTTCTCAAATGCTCTATCAGTTATCCATCATGATAAAGAAACGGATCATTTAAATCACTCATCATACAATTCATGCCATGAAGAACTATAGCAGTGAAACACAGAGGAATGGATCACTAGAAGTCTTCTTTAGGGTATTTATTTTATTTATTTAATTTCAATACAAAACATAGATGTAAAAAATGATTGTACAAAACTTGCTTGTACTGCTGATGGTGACCCTAATCTTAGTCAATTATTTCCATGTGGGCTGCGTGTGGTCATTCATGGCTGGGGGAAGCTACCTGTAAAGATGGAAGCTGTTACACTTTCAGAAAAAAGAAAACTTTTGCACAAGGCAGAATAGATGGCTCTCTTTTTTTTTTCCTGGATGGATCCATTTTTTTTCCTTAAGTTTTTATTTTAATGCAAACAGTTTTGCTTGGGGCTTATAGTCTTGAATTAATATATTTCTATTATGTGTACATAAGTGTAGATTAGTAGGAAAGAGAGTATTTTAAAAGATTGCCTTATTTTTTGGCGTTAGTTTGTAGTAGTACAATCTTGGAATTTGGCTTTACGGCTTCAAAGAATCATTTCTTTTTTTTCAGGAAACAAGATTTCATCCTGAAATCACAACTTATAAAAATATCCACAAATCCCATGGCTGTGCTTTGCTTCAGTCTTTTTGAATCAGATCCATTATCTCTACACATCAGCTTGGAAAGACTCGGTGATCACCTTTTACTATTCGGGAAGTAGAATCTCAGACATCTGCAAAATAGCCCCGAACAGCATGAGTTAGTTGAGTACATAATCTGCTGTCCTTGATTTTTGGAATTGTTTTCTTTGTAATCAAAACATTTGCCTCTCCCTAGAAGAAGCTGGCTTAATTTTCAATACATATTTCCTGTAGAAAGTGCCAAGCAAAAAGGCCGCTGCTTCCTTTCCTTTGGCAATCGAGGACCCTGCCTGTCCTGAGACATGCTTAATGTCAGTAGCCTCGTGGGTTAGGGATGGGGATGTGGATTTCAAAGGACTAGAGGTGCCCCCATTCCTGCATAGGCTCAGGAGCGTCGCTGCTTCTCTGTGGCAATCCATTGTAATGCTCCATTTGACATTTCAACTCAGGTCTGCTGGGGATGGACAGACCAGCTCAAAAGGATGATGCCTCAGATCCCTTCTGTTTAAGCTGCTGCTTCCTCTGAAGAGGAGGTGCAGGTGGCAGACAGGATTGCCACCTCTGGGGAGTGATAGGGGTGGCATTGTTATGGCCACTTGATATTTGGAGCACATAGATAATAGGCATTTAGGGTACGGTAGCATTTAGGCAATTGGTGTAAAATCATAATGATAAAAATTTTTTTTTAAAAAGAATAACAACATTTTGGCCTTTTTCTATTAAACCTGCCATTGATATTTTAAGGATGCTCAGAGAATCTTGTTTGTGGGCATTTTGGAAGGACAAATGTTGCTGTGTGCACTAGAGGATTAAGACAAATGATAATTGAAAGAGATGATAAAAGCAAGTGGTTTCCATGGGGAAATAATCATGAACTGCTGTCAGAATGATTCCAATAAGAACACTGCTTTATGTGCAAAGTTTTTTAAACAGCTAAACCAAAGCATTAGGCCAGAGTACTTCTGAGGACATCTATTTGCTGTATGTTTCTATTATACCCCCATCGGAGACTCCTTAACTTATGTTAGCCACTGTTCCAGTTGCCCTGTTTAGCTGCTGCTTGGTCAATGCTCAGTTGGAAATAAGAAATATCAGATTGTGAGCAGGATACTGTTTTGTGGATCTTTAAGATAATCCTATGGCTTCATCTATTTATTGCTCAGTGAAGTTGCTTTTGGGTGTTAGTCCAGGTTAAATGCTTCTGTTGTGTTCAAAGTGTCTCTAATAATGATGGAAAGATCCTTCATCTGCCTTTGGGCTTCTAGCAGCAGAGACAGCTTCCCACAGTCTGCATTTGTGTTATCTGGCATTTATTTTTAGAGTAATACTTAGGTCCTCCATCTCTTTGTTCCCCTATTGTAGCCTATATAGATTTCTGTCAGAGCCCAGGCAGTACTTCTTTGCATTTATTTGTTTGCACAGACATGTCCTGTATTAAACTGGAACATAGAGCGTGACACGAGGCACAAATGGTCATTGAATGAATGACTGACTCCCTGGTCAAGTCTCACTGCTTATTACAAAGAATGCTGTGCAGGAGACCTTCCATTTGCCCTTCCAGACCCACCTTCCACCCGGCTCTATACCTCGGGTCGCTGACCTGAATGCACTAATAACAGCCTTCCTCTCCTCTGGCTTCCAGTTGGGTTTGGCCCATGGGAAGCAGGAGATGGGTGGGTGGGAGGAGGGTTATGTTGGGCAATTCAATAGGATTGGCTGCATTCTTCTGTCACAGGCCACAGCTTCTGTCAAGAGGCCCTCTCCATAGAGTTACTCTCTCTGGGTTCCAGAAATCACTCCCTCTCTTCCATCCTTCCCACCTGGGGATTGTAACCACTCTTGTTACCAGCCCCCGCTCTGCATTACACCTTACTGGTTTCCCTAAAACCCTGACTACACTTCTGTAAATAGTCGCTTAAAAAAAAAAAAAAAGTTTCTATTGTGGTAATATATATGTAACAAAATTTTTAATTTTAACTACTTTCAAGTATACAATTCAGTGGTGTTAAATACATTCATACTGTTGTGCTGCCATCTCCACCATCCATTACCAAAACTTTTCCATCACCCCAAACAGAAACTCTGTGCCCATTAAGCATTAACTCCCCTCCCCTGGTACCCTGTAACCTGCTTTCTGTCTCTATGGATTTACATACTCTAATTATTTCATGTAAGTGAGATCATTCACTATTTGTCCTTTTGTGTCTGGCTTATTTCACTCAGCATGATGCCTTCAAGTTACCTCTATGTTGTCACATGAACCAGAACTTCAGTTTTTAAATGGCTAAGTAATGTGCCACTGTAGGTATTTACCACACACATGTTGATGCACAAGGGTTGCTTCTGCCCTTTGGCTTTTGTGAACAATGCTGCTGTGAACATTGGTGTACTCTGAAGGAGTCCTCTGTGTCTCGCCCGGACCCTGACTCATGGTTGCCCATGTCAGCCAGCACACCCCAATCACAAAGTTGGTTATAATCTATGTATCATAAGCTGTCTCTTTTGTAAGTAAATGCTCAGTTCTAGGCCTATCTACTTCTAAATTAAAACCAAATGTAAATCCTTAGAGAATTTATATAGAGCAGGAGCCAACAAACCACAGCCTGCAGCCTCCATCCAGCCCTCTCCTGCTTTGGTCTGTGGAGCTCTATTGGAACCCAGCCATGCCCATTTATTTATGTACTGACTGTGGCTGCTTTTATGCTACAACAGAAGGTGAGTAGTTGCAACAGAAATAATATGGACTGCAAAGCATAAAATATTTATTATTCAACCTGTTACAGAAAAAGTTTGCCTATCCCTGATTTGGAGGAAAAACATGACATTTGAACTTTATTACCTTCATCAAGAGGCACCTGGGCGGGATGCTGGGGGACATTTTGAGTGGTCCCCTGACAATTAGGTGGGAATTTTTCAACTTCAGGCCTAGACAAGCTTTCATGGACTACCAGGTGCGTACTGGGCACAGGGGCAACCTGGAAAGGCTTGCTTTGCTGGTTCAATGCAAAAGGAATGTGACCATGTAAAACTAGGAGGCGTTTGTATTTAAATGTGTTCATAATTTACGATTTCAGAATTGAATTGTTCCCTGAAAGTAATAACTCTCCGTAATGTCTTAGCATTTCCTTATCCGAGTTATTTTGCACATATCTTACCCCATCCCCACCCTTAGCCTCGTACCCCCTCCACCTGTGTCTCTTGGGAGAGTCCGGGTTTATTCATATCCATATTTACGGGTGTTTCTCAGGTTCTGAGAGTCCGGGTTTATTCATATCCATATTTACGGGTGTTCCTCAGGTCCTCTGTTGAAAGGTGGGGGCTGCCTCACAGTGTCGGGAAAAGCCTCCCTTCCCAGCCCTGGTGTCTCGCCCGGCACGAGCTGGCTTCGAGCCGCCGCGCGCGCTGCGGTGCAGACCGCCAGGTGGCGTCGCCCATGTCCCTGTGCTGAGGAAAAGGACCAAATCCCCCCGAGTACTTTCCCCCCACAAAGACGAGACTCAGGCATTCCAGTGCCACGAACAACAAAACTGGCTCCTAGGGAAGCACATACTTCTAAGCCCTAAACTTTGGAAACCGTAGTCCTTAAGGAGTTTTTCTTCCGAACCGGGAGCCGCAGCATGCAGCAGTAAGCTGCAGTTGAGAGAGCGGCCCCGGGTCACGCGGAGTCTGCCTTTGATCACAGGTGCAGGGCCTCTGTGATCTCGGGCCTAGCCCAGAGCCGGGCTTCCATTTGTCCCTGTGACTGACGGGGCCTTAATGACGGTCTTTCCCCCCAGCCCCCCGCGGCCTGCGTGCGGACGTGTTTGCTCTGCTGCGGGTTAAAGCAGCCCAGTCGCCGGCTGAGACTCTGAGCGCTTCCCGTGCGCCCGTCGAGCTCCTCGTTCACTTACACGCCAACGCTTGTTTTCTGTCCCGCAGAGTCCCCGGTGGCACATAAATCTCCAGCCTTGGGCCGGCCCTGCTCAGTCCCTGGATGAAGAAGCCTGGAGGTTCCTGAGCTATATCAGCACCACCCAGGTTGTGTTTCAGGCTCAGATGGGTTTTGAGATCACGTAAATGGTGGCGATTACTCACTCCTTTTTAAAACAAGGATTTGTCGGTGAGGGGGTGGTGGGTTCTCAGCGACCCCTGATAGGGACTTGGTTTCTGAGGCTTTGTTGCTTAAATGCAGCCCCTCATTTAGAGAACGAGATGCTTCCCGTTTGCTTCAACATCGTCTTTTTCCAGGAGTATCGTTGTCCTGAAGTGTTTTAATGATTCATCCTGAAGCGTTGTAACGATCTACTTTAGAAAATTGCTTTGGAAAATCATTTGAAGCGACAGATTCGTCCCTGTGAGCAGGCAGTCAAGTGTGTAACAGAACATCACGTGGGGGTTCAAGCTCTATCTTGTATTTGAAGGAATCTGCCTTTTGGCTTTCCTGCCACAGATGCTTGGCAGAGAGAAACAGGCTAGGCAAGAGAGCAGAGGAGACTTTGCAGGCAGGACAAGAAGTTAATGAATCCAAAGGCTTTCTATCCTTAGAGCTCTTTAAATCATTACTGAGTACCAGCCTTTATGAGTGACAACACCTTGTGGCAGCGCCTCCTCAGCTTTGCCGGCGGAGTCAGTGCCCCAAGCAGGCAGAGAGCAACCTTCCATTAAGGAGGGCCTATGGCTTTTGACTGGCTAATCAAGAGGTTCCATTCTCAAATGGCCTGCCTGGGGGGAAGAGAGACTACAGGGAATTTAAAGCCCAGGGGAAATTTACCCCTGTGCTGAGAGGCGCTGGTAAATCAGGAATTTAAAGACTGCCCTGTGAGCCTAGCACTAGCATAGCATTTGTGGATCTGATGTGGTACTGCACTTCTTGATTTTTTTTTTTTTTTTTTTTACCTCCTTCAGCCCACTGGCTCTTGGCATCCCACTTCTCCCACTGTCCGCAAAACCCATTTTCCACCCATGGGAAAGGACATATTTCTAGATATGTAGGAGGTTAGTTGGGGGGAATGGGGGGGAAGACAGTCTCATTTCTCCTTTGCGGTCAGTCATAGGGATTTTGATATTTGTCACCCAGATATAGAAGTAAAAGCTTGTTGAAGTAATCATGAGTAGTTGGATGATTAATTGGTCCCTGTTCTTTACACAGTTTCTTATTTTGTTGCTGCAAATTAATTTGGTGGACTTATACAGACTTAATTAAGATACTGAAATTTTAATCTCTATAGATCCATTATTGTATAGTTTGGTTTTACATAAAGGATAAGAGGTTGGACCTTTTAACTGTGACTTTAAAAAATCCTTAAAGGCCCCAGAGAAAAATGAGAGGTGTTAAATTTATGAAATGAATTTGAGAATTATGGGCTCCCTCTGCCGCCCCCCGCCCCAATAAATTTACAGATTGCAAGCCTCCAAATTCCATTTTATATGTATTTCAGCTTAATGTTCTGTAACTTATAAAAGGCATATTTACTTAGAAGAAGCCCTTGAGGCATGAAAGGGTCATTTCAAGCCCCTCTTGGATCTTTCCCATGAGTTATGGGCTGAGAGGAGAAAAATTCTGAAAAAGTAAAGCATCCTCCGATTTAATCTGATGTTATAACCCTGGGCAATTCATTTTGCTTCTCTGGCTCTCTCTGTTCTGATCTCAAAAAGGGAAGCAATTATATTAGATTATTTCTAAGGTCCATCCCAGTTCTGTGAACTGGTACTGTGCCAAAAGTAATGTAGGATTTTATTAACTAAGTATTTTGGAGTTGTGTGTTGGGGCTGTGCTAAGCCCTGAGGATACAGTCTCTGCCCCCTAAAAAGCTAACAGACTAGTTGGGAAGGTGGAAAAATGGAAATATAATTATTATTTGGCTTTATGAGTGCAGTAATAGAGATTTGGTTGTTGAATCTCACTAGAAGGACTTTTGTCCTCCAGAGAGAAGGAGATAGAATTCCAAGACATCAAAATGGTTTTGTCATCAGGAGCCATTTTATCCAGGTAAATAAAGTATTGGGCTTTAACTTACTTCCCAGTTTGTAGGAGGCCAGCAGGTGGGAGCCCAACAGAGTTGACACAAACTGTCTCTTACTCAGAATCTTTTTACTAACCAGTGCTCCACTTCCCCTCCCTGTGGAATGCAGAGCTATTTGGCTGCTTTTGTGGCTTGTGCGTCATTTAGAACTCATCTTACAATGAAAGCCTGCAAAATTGGCAGAATGTTAGAGTCACCCTTACCTAGAATTTTCACAGCTAGCGGTAGTGAGTCATAATGGGTGAGGGAGGAAAGAAAACTTCTAAAGTGAATTCTACCCCCGTCCTTTTATGCTGCTTTTTAAAATTAATTTTTAAAAAATTTAAATGGATTTCCTTCAAATCAGTGTTCAGGCTTGCACAGCAAAGCCAAGCATTTGATATTCATGGTGGACTTATTCATTCCTCAATTCAGCAAATACTTGTTGAGTAACCTGCTCTGTGGCTGGCACTGTGCTTGGCCCTGTGGTATCAAACTGGAATAAAATATCTCCACATGCTTGTAAACAGCTAAGGTGCAAGAGAGTTATGTGTTCTTTGATGAGAGTGGACGGATGGGTAGGCTCCGTGGGTTAAGGGTGCTTGAGAGCAGAGGTACAGAGCAGGTGCAGGTAGGCATTAGGCTGCAATGGAGCCCCTGGCCTGTGTGCTGTGGCCACCCTGGTGGCATGGTGGAGGCCCTGCATTTTTTATGACATGATGCATGATATATTGAGGTATTTGCATAGAGTGTGCAGAACACCAAGCCCAGTGTAATTAGGGACTATTTTTCCTAATGTGAAAGACCATCATTAAATTTCAGAGTTCTGGAGTGGATGATATAGTATCTGCTGCTAACAAGAAATGGTTAAATCATAAACACAGCGTTCTGTTCTAAGGAAAGACTCCAGATCCAGCTTTTCATGACAACCCCCAAACCATATGCCTCCAGGAAGCATGCCTTGCAGTACAAAATTAATCAAAGTAACAGTTGCTGTTTCAAAAAATAAAATATGTTAAAATTCTATCTATCTACCTATCTAGCTATCTAGCTATTGTCTATCTAGCTATCCATCCAACCATCCTTAAGAATAATCCAAGAGCCTAGATTCAGACTAAAATTTTTTTACAAAAAAAATTATATTTACTGCTATTCACACACATATACTCACAAGAAATTGGGATTAAAGCAACTCTGCCCTTGAGTATTTCAAAATTATGGTACTGCATAAATATGCAGTTGATCATTGAAATGATTCTTGCCAAGAGTACCAAAATTTTAAGGGCTCTCTTTGCCAGATTCTATTTATGGGTTGGCAGAAATGTTATTCAAACTTTTGGGATACAATATGAAATGAAAGCAAATTAGACCCCTTTAAGTTAAATAACTTAAAAAACATTTTAGAAAACATTTATTTCCTGGAGTCTGTTTTCCTTTGCCCAGGCCTGATCCACGTTATATGGCTAAAATTACAAGGGGATTTAGAGTGAGTGGACATAATTACTTGAGTTTGAAGCTTAGCTAGGAGTTACTACCTCCACTTATTTTGCTTGCAAGAGAGTTTATTGAAGCGCTGGCCATAAATCTTAACAAGAAAGTGTGAAAAATCAATACTTAATAAATTTTCAGGAGCAGAATTTTACTGAGTACTCCAAGTTGTTTTCAAAAGTTAATGTCTATCAATGAGATGATTAATCAACAAAGATTGAAAACTCCTGCACTTTAATTTTGAGCTAGGAGGGTAAGGGAAATATTAGAAAAGAGATGAATGGAAAAGAATGCCTTTCCAAAAGTGATACAGCTGTGTGTGATGAAATCTGTGGAATAAGAAGAAATGCTTAAAAAAAAAAAAAAAAGTATTTACTTTTAATAGAACGAAACCCTAGATCCCATGTTGGCAATAGAGGAACAGCTGGACCTCAAAGCCCTGGCTCTTGGTGGGCGTCTGGCTAATTGTCAGTACTCATCCCTCTGGCCCTTCCATAGGGGCTAAATTGGAAGGTCTTCTATTTTCATTTAAAGCTCTGGCCCAAGAGTGGCCTCTGCCCTTTATTTGCTAAGGTACAGATGAGACCAGGCTGGAACATTTCACTGGGCCTTTACAAAAGGCTTCTAGTAACTTCACAGGACCACCTGCATACGAATCACCTGGGGGAGCTTATTAAAATGCATGTTCCCAGGCATTAGCCTCAAAGACTGATTTTGGAGTGGGACCCAGGAATCTGCATTTTCCCATACCTCCTAGGTGATTCTGATGTAGGTGGCCCACACTTTGAGAAACTCCGTGGGAAAGGCTAGAGTTAGGTTCCGATGGTGTTGGGGAGGAATTAGGAACATTCCTATCCACACCTGCCATTATGGAGAGTCTTAGAGAGAGGTACCGAGAACGTTAGCTAATGGGAATCGCCATAGGGATTTAAGAACAATGCGCTGGAGCAAATGGCTCAGCCGAGGCCGGGGTATGTTTTGGAGGCCCTCAGAATGGCCCTCGCCCAGCTCCCTGCAGGAGTGAGAGCACAGTTCAGAGTGCCAACGAAGATGGTGATGTTTAAGGCGCAGTAACCTGGCCACTGGTAAAACATGGCCTGCTGAGCACAACCAGCTGTGACTAATTAGATTAGCAACGTCTCCCTTGTGTGGGTGGATGGACGGGGACTAGGAGGTGGGCAGGCAGAGGTATCATTTCTCTTTATCTGTGGGAGAACAGTAGGAGATGAATTATACAAATTAACATGTTGAGGCACCTAGTTCTTGTTGCTTGAGAGAAGATTCAATTCCATTTTCTGTTATTTTTTCCTTTAAACTGTGGTTGAGTCTAAAGAGGTAGAAAGGTACTGGGTTGAAGGAAGGAAGAGAATAACTGCATAGGGCTTGTACTTTTTAAGCTTTCCTCTGCAATGTCCAAATCCCAGCAGAAGATGCTCTCACAGTCACTGATAAATAGTGCTGGGATGATTTTGCCAGGCCAGCCCTAGGTTATAGCAAGAGTATCGCTGCTGTATTGGCTGAAGAAACGCCACATAATATGCTATTTTCAGATTTAGATTTTTGGAAAATCAGTTAAGTGGATTGGGCAAGCCTAGAATATCTTCTTAAGAAGAAAATTCCTTGATATTATGTCTCCCAATGAACGTTAAGGTAATGGACCTTGAAACATCCTTTGTACCTGGAGTAGTCTGTTATCTGAGGGCAAGAGCTGCTACATTTCACTAAGCATCATTATGACTGTGAGAGTTTTGAGGAATTGGGACGAAAGACTTGCTCAGGAAAGTACTTATCTTGGCCACAGAACTCGCTTTCTTTGGTTTCAGCAGCCTCAGTTGTGCAAACTGTCCGAACCTCAGACAAGTCAGAATCCCTTATGAAGTATATCTGCTTAATGTGCAGTGGAAATTAGACACTTGCTTGAGCCTGACAGATACACATTCCCTTTGTTTTTCTGATCTAATTTGATGGATGAGTTAAGAGATGTGGTTAGGTTAGCTGAGGAAGAGATTCTGGCCTCTGGCAAGCTGTCATTCCCAAGGAGGAAGCTGATGAGAGCAGCGCATCACAAAGAAAACTGCTCTTGGCAGGCACTGCACATTAATTTCACTTGCCCACTGATTAGCTGTTTACCTTGGATGACTGCATGTCCCCTTTCTGGACCTTAGTGGCCCCACTTTTTCTGCCTGAGATAAGGGCTGGATAATCTTGTGCGTCTCCCTCAGAGTTAAATGCCCATAGTTTTATCGCACATCTTGTGCTAAGGACCCTGGGTAACAAAGACCTGCATGCCTTGCAAGCACTCTTCTGTGTGCCTGGATTGCCCTGCCTGGGCTGAGCCTTCTTAGCCAGCTTCTGCTCATCTTCCAAAACTAACCTCTGCAAAGCTCTTCCTGATCCCTGTCCCCTCCCATCTTTGCCCCTGGTTTGTTCTCTCCTCTGCACCCTGTGCAAATGGCCATAGCAGCTCTTCACCTTCCTTCCAACCCATTTGTAGTTCCATGAGGTTACTTCCGGTCTTAGATCTGAAATTTCTCCAAATATTTTACAGCACTCTTGTGTTCCCCTGGGGAGGTGAGTGGTTAGCAGTGGAGAAGGACATAACTCTTCTATGATGGTTTTCAGGGTCCAGGGAAACAGTAAGTCCCTACCTGCCTTTTATCATTCGTTTTAAATTATTTGCATTGATTTCCAATCTTTGCAGATTGAATGTGATCACGTGAGTACAGACAGTCTGGCTACCGACTCCAACCCTGAAAAGAAGCCCTGGTCCGTCTGTCTTGATGACAGGTTTGGCTTAGCTCATCAAATCCGAAAGAAGCAGTGCCGCCTCTACTCTTTGGGGTAAGTACAGTTTACCTCAGAGGAAAACAAAAACTCTTCTGCAGGCAGCCAAAGTCTTTTCAGCAACACAGGTTACGAATTGTGGCAGTGTATAACAGGTGCTACAGTTTGTCTTCTGCGATCCGTTTGTTCTGCAGCTGCAGACACTTGTAGATTCACTGAGCTCTCCTTGCCCAGGATCACTTTTTCTTCCATTCTGCTGGTAGTAAGGGGGCAGTTTCAGTTGTCAACATGAGGATGATTCCCTTGGCAAAGCAAATGATTTCCAGGTAGAATTAGAGCATCCTCATTATAAAGAAAGGGAATACTATTAATGAATACAGCTAGAAAAATATCGACAGTTAGGATGTTAGAAATTTTATGCACAGTTAGGACAAATGACTCAAGGTCTTTGCTGGATTTTTATATTTTGTGCCAATGGTAAATCTGTATATAGCTTTACAGCTTAAAAAAAAATGAAAATTGATGTTTAGTTAATTTTAGTTAATTTAGTTAATGTTTAGTTTAGGGTATTTTTAGTTTAGACTGAAAATACCCTTGATGTACAAATGGATTTAGAGAGCTTTTTGCGAAAGGGTGAAAATAAAGTGATGAGAATGATATTTCAACAAATACACCAGTACTAATATAAATAGTCCTGAATTTTAAAATGAGGTCTGCCTCAAAAAAAGGCAGGAGGGAATTATTTTGGTTTGAAGTATCCTGTTCCATAGACTGTGGAACCTGTGCAGTTAGGTTCTCAGGCTAGGACCCCTGAAGTTCTTTACAAACAATACTGGGGACCCTAACTTGCTTCACCTGCTTGTTGCTCACTGTCTTAGTTTGCCTGAGCTGCTATCATAAATATCATAAATTGGTCGGCTTCAACGGGAATTTATTGCCTCATGGTTTCAGAGGCTAGAAGGCTGGCTTCCTCCTGAGATTGGTAGCATTCCGATGCTGGCTGGCCACAATCCATGGCTTGCGTTTCTGCCACATGTCACATGGAGATGTCCTCCCCTTTCTCCCTGCTCTTTTGGTTTCTGCAGACTCCTGGCTTCTTGCTTCTCTCTGTGGCTTTCTCTTTAAAGCCCTCCAGTAATCCGGATTAAGGCTCCCTCTTGTTCAGTTTGCCACTCTTAACTAAAAATAACGTCTTCAAAAAGTTCCAGTTACAATAGGTTCATATCCATAGGAACCCGGATTAAGATTTAGAACATGTGTTTGTTGAGTTCATAATTCAGCCCACCACACTCACCTGTCGAGTTCTTCATCTATATGGTGTACATCCAGCCCGGACCAGAATCTAGGCAGACACGTGGGTGATGTGGAGGCCAACCCACAGGTCATGACGCCTAGAGGATTGCTATCACTGTTAAACTATGACGTGCAAAAATCATCAGTCATCGTGGAGTTTTTAGAAATCAAAAAGAGTTTAAAGATGGAAACATTCTTAAATGGGTTAAATGATGAGTAGTGGTGTTTATTGGTGGAGCATGGCAAATGGTAGGCATTCAATACATAGTTGCTACATAAATAATTGCTTCAGTGGTGGAAACTGGGGAGGGAAGCTGGTTAAAAACGGGTTGTAGATTAGAAAGTGAGTTGCTCAGCCAGTTGGTTAGATCAGAGCTCTTTTTCTGGGAGCCCATGAGCTATGCTTTGAGATTTTAGGAAGGATGGAAAGTTAAAAGACAGTAGAGTTTATTTCATATCACATTAAAAATGTATGAAAGTAGGTCATAAAAATAATTGCATAGTACCACATGCAAATTGGAGACCTCAGGTTGGTCCTATCTTCTTTCTCCAGAATGCCTTTATGTTTTACTTAATACTTTACACCATGGATTAATTTCATTTAAAGCATATAACTGAGTAAAATGAAATTGGGAAAGCTGTTTTGGGGAAGAATATTTAAATTCCTTTTTGCTTTCCTTGTACTTCAGAGCCCTTAGATAAGATAGCTCTGATATAAGATTTCTTATTACATGTGAAAAGGCAGTCTTTTATTTTCATTTAAATGTTCACCATTCAATATTGGCTTTGTAGAAGCAGATAAGAACAGCTAAATTCCACTGGGAAAAGAAATGAATAAATTATAAGAGCCAATATTTGATTCGAAACATGAAAATGCTTAATTGAAAACTGGAAACTAAAGAAAATGTTCCTGATGGCTGAAATCGGATCCTTTGGATTGTGGATCTCTATATGGATTGCCGTGTTATTTAGGATTGAGATTCCAGACTTCTCAGGTGAATTGCTTGCCTGGGTGCAAGAAGATAGCTGGATGTCAGCATCTCAGTTGATGCTGAAGGAAGAGAGGGACCCAAGGCAGAGGTGGTGGTCCTGAAATGAGGATTAAGGATGGGCAATGTGGCCCTGTCTCAGGGGAGTCCTGGGACAGTTGTGAGTTAGGCTGGAAGGGCTGGGGGCAGGTGAGTTGAATGGCCCCTCTATTTTCAGGCAGTAGGTGTACCCAGCCCCAGGGCTGTGGCAGCAACGAGACAAAGCCATTGCTGTACTCAGTAATTCCCAGGCAAACTGAGGATGCTGGGTGCAGCTGTGACTGGGGGTAAACTTCCTGGAGTAAGGTGGGAGGGAGGGATTAAAGGGCATCTGGGGTCAGGAGACAGAGGCTGATTGCCCTCCTTTCTGATCCATTTTGCCCCTTTTCTCCACCCCCAATTAACTGAAGAAGTATCACCTCTTCCTTCCCTCTGATGTCTGAAATTTCTTTAGTAGGAGGCAAAGCTTTTTATTTCACACTTAAAGTAAAAAACATTTGTCTGGGAGAGAGTGCTCTGTGTGAAATTTCAGTTGACAATTCCAGTTCTGACCTGTGGTAGAAGAGACCAAGAGAGGGCACTGAAAGGAAGGCATATATTATGGAGAGGGGATGAGAGAAGAGAACTAAGAAGAGGCTGTGGGTTCAGATGATAATACTGTCTACCTCACAACTTTGGACAGGGTTTGCCCTGCAAGTCTTCTCAGGTGTACTGTGGACTGGTGAAGGTGGGGAGGTGGGAGGCCAGTAGATAAAATCACCTATTTTAGCCTTCATGTCAAAGATTGTATTTTAGGGGTAGGAGTGGGAGTGAAAGGGAAGACTTGAGGAGAGTTAATATGTAGGTTGATCTTTTTTCACCTCTTCTTTAGTTCTGTGGTTAGGCTGTACCATTTGGTTTCAAGACATACATTCTCAGTATAAGCCACCAGAAAGTCTCATAAGTGACACATGGGTAGAAAAATAGAACCAATATTTTATGTAAAAAAATCTCTACCCCCAATGATGAGGGTTAAAACTCTCCCTTTATTTACTCTGATTTTATTTTAGCTTTTTAGTGTTTCTTAACAGCTTTATTGAGATATAATACATACAGTTCACCCATTTAAAGCATATAATTCAATGGTTTTTAGTCATTACAGTCAATTTTGGAGCATTTCCATCACCCCAAAAGAGAAACCCCAACCCTGTACCAGTCACAACCCATTTTCCTTCATAACACCCTCCAGCCCTGGACAACTACTAATCTGCATTCTGTCTTTATAGATTTGCCTATTCTAGACATTTCAGATGAATTGAGTCATATAATATGTGCTCTTTTGTGGCTAGTTTCTTTCACTTAGCAGAATATTTTCAAGTTTCATCTAGGCTGTAGCATGCACCTCAATCTTTCATTCCTTTTTATCACTGAATAATAATATATAACTGTGTGGATATACTACATTTTATTTATCCATTCATTGATGGACATTTGGGTTGTTTCCACTTTTTGGCTCTTATGAACAATGCTGCTATGAATATTTGTGTACCAGTTTTTGCAGGACATACATTTGCATTTATCTTGAGAATGTACCTAGGAGTAGAATTTCTGGGTCATATGGTAACTCTATGTTTAACATTCTGAGAAACTGCCAAACTGTTTTCCAAAGTGGTTGTAACATTTTACATTGCTGCCAGCAATGTATGTGGGTTAGAATTTCTCCACATCCTCACAACACTTGTTATTATTAGTCTTTTCCTAAATTATAGCTATCCTAGTGAGTAGTGAAGAGGTATCTCATTGTGGTTTTGATTTGCATTTCTCTACTGGCTAATGATCTCAAGCAGCTTTTCATGTACTTATGCGTTGAGTTTTTGATTCCTGGGGAACATAAAGACTGCTCAACTTAATGCTCTGGGAATATTATTATAAGAAGAACCAAGGAACAGCGCCACAGTCCATCCCTTCTGTGGGCACCTCAGCAGTATAAAAGAGCATGTGGTTGCCAGTGCTGCAGTTAGTGAGACTTGATAAAGTCACCCCCTCCCTCAAGAACCTTTACTGCCATCAACTCAAAAGTCGTCATTATGATGACTATGATATGAATAGTTCCTCTTGGAGTTGTTCAGTGCACAGTCTACACATTCATCTGTGGCTCCTGATCATTGTTCCCTAGGACACCAGAAAAGGAGAACCAAGAAGGTTATTCTATTACTTTTGAAAATTTAGCCCTATATTTCATCCCTGTCCTGTTTCTTCAACAGCTCTCAGATTTGATGATTCTTCTATGGTGAAAAGTTTGTTGTGACCTCAAACCCCTTCATTAATGTGTGCAGAATATTTGTAAGCATGAGTTATATAATTTTATTTCTTCTCCATATGGGAGGGGTTGCAGTCTTAATTGAAACTTATATCTTAAAACATACATATTGACTGTTCATTTCAGAATTGGATTGTGGCAGGAACTGCTAACTGTACCCTAATATCCATTGTCTTCTTCATCCTTTGGTAACAGAACGCTTGAGTGTATCAGGGCACATGACCACTTGCTGAAGACTGTATTTCCTAGCCTTCCTTACAGCTCCGTGTGGCCATATGACTAGCTTTTGGCAACGAGGTTTGAGTAGAAGTGATGTGTACAATTTCTAGACCATGCCACTGAAAGGAAAGAATGTCACTTCCACTTTCCCTTTCCCTTACCTGATGGTTGGAATGCAGATGTGATGTAAAGAGATGAGCAACTGTCTTAGACTTTGAGATGGGAGCCATATGATCTATATATTTCTACCATGGTAAATTTTCCACAGTGAATTCTAGCTCAAGTTAAATAAGAGCAGAAAATGGTTTCCTTAGAGAATAAATAGAATTTTTGATGTAAATAATGTTTATCATTTTATAATAGTTATTTTTTCAAAAATGTTTCCTCTGAACTACTTAATGAGCTTCTTCAGGTCAAAGACTCATGTTTAATTTATCTATTTGTCCTGGTGCCTAATATAGTGCCATGTACATATATAGTACTCCAGAAATATTTGTTTTTACACATGAATAAGGAAATGAAATATAGCCCATCACATGTCATGGTGAATATTGGGCTGTACATTTTAGAAATTCCAAACCCTACCCAGTAGTTTTCTTTTCCTTGGGGCAGCATTCTGTAAGTCTGTCGGTAATCATTCATTTACTCCGCACTGGGGATTTAGAAATACGTAAGACTGACACAGCCTTTTACTTCGTGGAAGTGTCTACTAATTTACAATTCCTTAGATCCCTGAGATCGCAGATATTCCTTCCATGATCCTGTGTGGTGTGCTCATCTGCAGTGAGGTAGAGTGTAAGGAATTTGCCTTTTCACTGCCTTGGAACTACCCATATTGGATTTGATTCCCAGGCTTTGATTTCGTTCCCTGGAAACGGGTGTGCTACTTTCTTACCTCAAAAGTAGACTACAATGTGAACTATGGTCCATGCTTAATGGCAAAGCCCCAGGATGCGTTTATCAACTGCAGTGAATGTGCCACACTAATGAAGGATGTTTATGTGGGAGGGTGTGGGCAGTGTGGGGAGTGGGGCATATGGGAATCCCTATATTTTTTGTGTAACATTTATGTAATCTAAGTATCTTTCAAAAAAATTAAAAAAAAAACTACTATTGAGAGGAATTTCTATGAGAGGTTATACATGTGACTGGTACTTAACTGGTACCCAACACTTTATTTAATTCATCTGCCTTCTTCCTTCTATTGTTGCTGGAGGGGGATTTAAGATACTGCCTTTGCTAGAACCATATGGGACTGACGTGCCCTTACTTTAAAATATCCTTACCTATGAAGTTTCCTGCTATGTAAGAGTATTTAGTGCCATACTTACTCTAATTTCTAAGTTTGAAATTTTGCATATTGAGTGCTTAATGGGATGCCTGCTTCTGAAACATCATGGTGAAATTCAAATGAAAAGTAAAGGATGTACAACTTCTGTTCAAATCAGCAAATCAATCGGGAATTGTTTGACATGGGTTGGGATGGGGCACATCTCCGCTGACCAACACCAGTGGAAGTGACTGAGCTCCAGCAGTACTGACATACTGATTGTGTCAAGTGTGGCACCTCCTGAGAGTTTCCTGGACTCTGTTATACTTTCTTAAAGAGTATAGAGAACATTGGACTCAGTGTTTCCTACAATTTTTCAAAGTGGTTTTATTGAGATAATTCACATACTATCCAATCCATCCAAAGTGTATAATCAATGGCAGAGTTGCGCATTCATCACCAGAATCGATTTTAGAGCATTTTCATTACTCCAAAAAGAAACACCCCACACCCCTTAGCAGTCACCTCTCAATCCCTCTAGCCTTCTCCAGCCTTACATAACCACTAATCTAATTCCATCTCTATAAATTTATTTATATTTACATTTTACATAAATGGAATCTTATAATATGTAGTATTTTGTGTCTGGTTTCTTTCATTTAATATGTTCTATTAATTATTATAATTTTTTTAAATTAGAGAAGTTGTAAGCTTACAGAAAAGTCATGTAAAGAATACAGCATTCCTATATACTCCCCTATTGTTGACACTTTGCCTTAGTGTGATACTTTTGTTATAATTGACGAAGGAGTATGAAGATATTACTTGTAACTATAGTCCATTGGGTATATTTTCCCCATATACCACTCTATTATTAACACCTTGTTATAGTGTCATACATTTGTTATAATTCATGAAAGAGCTTTCTTATATTTGGTAATATGTATATTATATTTGAAATAATATATATTTCTTATATTTACCACAGTCCATCATTCCCACAAGTTTTGATTCCCCTTCTTCCTTTCATCTCATAAGAGATTTAAAAGCAGGAAAAACTGTAGAGCATGGCTAAAGTAGTACTATTTATGTAACAAAATTCTTACTTGGTTATGCAACATCTGTGTATATTAGCATTTGCTCTGCCTCTTGTTTTTACACTTATCACAAATTTGTTTAATTTAATTTAAGCTTTAAGGAGTACCATTTTGAATAAGTGAAAGTAAGAGTTATAGGCACCGATTAAGCCAATGTTTATCACTTTACAGTGTAGTATATATTATATGTTAAGATTAAATGGATTCTATTTAGTAAAAACAAGGCAAGTTAACCCCCAAAATTACAATTTATAATAGGTTCATATTATCTAATGCATCATACACAATAGTTCTTCACTAATTTAAAGATTATTTTATACATTTATATGTGTGCTTATGTTTGTTATAATGAAGAATACTTGTGTATATGTGGAAAATTTCTGGAAGGATACACAAAATAAATGTTAAGCATGATTATCTCTGGAAATTAGTAGCTAAGGATTGTGATAGAGAATTTTACTTTTCATTTTATATATTTCTTGCAATTTAAACTTTTTCAATGTGTATTTTTAAAATGATAAGCTAGTTTAAATTGAAAACATATCAATATATAATAAAATGCCTTACCAAAAAAAAATTTGTTGTGGAACTCTATGTGGCTAATTTAATTCTTAAACTTTACTGAGGTCTTGATTAAAAGACATACACAGGGAGCAGATGTAGCTCAAGCGATTGAGTGCCTACTTCCCATGTATGAGGTCGTGGGTTTGATCCCCAGTACTTCCTAAAAAAATACACATTTTAGAGTAGACAGTGTTTTTCTGAAAAAAAAATTGGGAAATTCACAGAGGAAGAAATTATTCATATTTTTTAACTCTATAAAGTTTGTATGCAAATTATATTTAATGAGTACTTTTTTCACATAATATTTTCTTAGTGAAGCTACAGAACTGCCATTTTCCAGTGGGTGACTATGATAACACTACTTTGTTCATTCAGTTTCAGCAAATTCAGTTAAGTGAAAAATATCTTGGGACAGGTAAATTCTACAGTGTCCTAATCTATATAGAAATTAATCTGTTTACTAAACATGATTTTAGTTTCTACTGCAAATCTTGGATTTATATTTAATTCGAGGCATATCAGCTAGCTATTGCTGTGTAACAAATCACTTTAAAACTCAGTGGCTTAAAACCACTATTACTTATTATTGCTCCCATGTCTGCAGGTCAACTGGCTTCAGCTGATCCAGGCTGACCTCATATGGGAAGATTAACTTCAGGCTGAGGTGGCTGAGGGTAGCTCTGTTTTTCATAAATGATCCTGGATTGGCTGAGGCAACTCTGCTCCTCATGTGTCTTATATTCCTGAGACCAGCAGGCTAGCCAGGGTGTGTTCTTATCATGATAATGGCAGCAGTATAAAAGAGTGAACAGAAGCACTTGAAGCTCAGCATCAGAACTGGCATATTGTCACTTCCTCCCACAAAGCAAGTCACATGGCCAAATGTAAAGATGAAGGGGCAGGGAAGGATACCCACCCATAGTGACAACGGCAGTATTGTAGGAGCAGGAAGGGGCAAAGAATAAGGGCCGAAAAGTCAATCTACTACACTGCATTTGAGAAAAGAAAATTTGGGGGGAATCGGGGTAGATAATACAATGGTCTGAGCTGTGTGGGTTCAACAGAAGATGGAAAATATAGAACAGGATCTCTTAGGTAGAAGAAATGGGAGTGTTTGTGAGAAAAGAGCTGGATTTTATCCTCAGCAAAAAGAATTGAGAGAGCTATAGCTGAGGGACACCAGAGGGTTGACATGCCATGGTGTTACCGGATCTAATCTAGGTTCTTGACTTTTCCTGCAGAAATGAATTTCAGAGCATATCGGGTTAGTTAAACCAGTAATTTATTAAGGTGGGAAAGGAAGAGAAATGGGAGAAAATAACAGATCACAGGTCCCCGGAAGAGAGTAAGGGGCTGAAGAGTGATAAAGAGGGCTGATTTATAGACCACAATTTCTCATTATAGATGATAAATGCCCAGGTTTTACTTGCATGTTGATCCACACAGGGGGGACACTGCAGGAGCAGGGTGCAGAAGCCAAGAGGGCCAGGAGAGAGCAGGAGAGCAGGGGAGATTTGACCTTTGCACCTGCTTTTAAACCATTAATTATTCCACCCCTTCGCTAATGGCATGGGAGGAGTCCCAGGTGTTTGCTGTTTTGATTGATTACCCCACCCATCAATCCCCTGGGTGAGCCCAATTATAATGTTCCTGCAGAATATCTGGAGCTTCTCCTGTGAATCTCTGGGAATCTCAATCCGGAATGAGATTCTCACGCGGGTCTTCCAGCAGCCATCTTGGGGGTATCAGTGTCCACGCCAGGTTCCAGATCCATCTACTGATTTCCTATTCTACTAGCCGGCTTCAATGGGATCCAGTAAGAAAGAGGGCAGCATAGTGGGAGTGAAGGGAGAAGACGAGGCCAAAAATGGCACTAGGAATGTCTAGGTACAGTAACAACCTCTGTACTCAAGGCTTATTTTTTTATTTTTTATTTTTTTAACATTTAGTCTATTTATTTCTCCCCACCCCTTTGTTGTTTGTATTTGCTATGTCTGTCTGTTGTATGCTGGTCTTCTGTCTAGGAGGCACTGAGAACCAAATCTAGGACCTCTGATGTGGGAGGGAGGAGTCCAATCGTTTGAGCCACCTCCACTCCCTGCTTTGTTGTGTCTCTCATTATGTTTTCCTCATGTCTCTTGTTGTGTCATCTTGTTGTGTCAGCTCTCTGCGTCTGCCCATCATGTCAGCTTGCTGTCTTCCTCGTGTTCTTTAGGAGGCACTGGACACCGAACCTGGGACCTCCCATGTGGTAGGCAAGAGCTCAATCGCTTGAGCCACATCTGCTTCCCACAAGACGTATTTTATCATTACTGAAACCAAGTAAATAATTGTTATCCCATTGAATGTGTATATTTCTAAATTATGAACTAGTCTTAAAAAGTAGAGTTTAAGAGAATGACGTATTTCTGCACTGGGTTCAGGTTTGACCAATATATTGTAGATGCTCTCTGTAGGATTTTGCTATCGTAACTCACATCTAATTATAGCATTTGGGGCAACGAAACCTTAATCACAACTTTTTACATTACTCAGTTAATTTCATATTCTTGTCTCTCATTCAAATTGGTACTTTAATCAAAGTGATGATACACCATTAAATAAGAAATATATCTGAGTAAATTAGAAATTTGTAAGTATATGGATTTTCCATGTGATGTGCTTTCTGCTGAGTATTTAAGTACAAATTAATTTGGCATTTCTTCCCCCTGTTGATGTGAATTTAGTTGAGGTACCTCTTCTGCTTCTTAAGTACTAGATCTAGTAGAACCACATGTATTTGTACTTAAAAAAGAAACTGTACTATTTTAAAATCCACTCCATTCTAAGAAAACACATACTGTCTTTAAAGTCAAACTGTGCACACAGCACTGTAGCCACAGAATGGAAACAAATTGCCTCATCAGTAGAACACATCTCTCCTTAAGGGAACTAATCCTGGGGCATATATTTGCTTGTTTCCTTTTCCTTTTTTTTTTTTTTTTTTAAATGAGAGAAGTTGTGGGTTTAGGGGGCACATGCTTTTGACATATTTTGAGAAAATCTCTTAAGACTACTGGGTAATCTTCTTTATTTTGTTGCTACAATGATTTACAGCTTTTAGAAAATCACCCTGATATGCTTTTACATATTTGAACATGTGGCCCTCTAGTCTGGATTTAGCAGATAATTTCCCTATTTTATCCAGAACCTTTTAGCTGTAATACTTTTAATACTCTTTGGTCTGCAATTAACCATGTTAAAACAGGAGAAAGCTGGATAAGACTAAGAAATTTGGCCTTGGAACTGTCCTTTGGTCCATCGAACACTTGGCTTCATTACATTTTTTGATGTTGAATTTCATCCTCTTTCTTTTCAGGCTGGGAAGTGATGATACTCATTTTGAAGTTAGCATGGCCAACGACGGATGTGAAGTGCATCGTTTTGATCCTAGTGTTAAATCAGCTCACATTTTGGAGAGCCAGCGCCTTTGGTATCACCGCCTGTCTGTCGACTGGCGGGACCCCCATCCGGCTTTTGCCGCCCAAAAACCTCCCAGCAACACCCGAAAACTGGCAACCATATTGAATGAATTTGGGCATCACAAGGTGAGATTTTTCATTTGATTTTATAATTTCAGAAAGTAAACCCATAAACTGTTTGGGTTGTTTGTTTTCTTTTTTCTTATCTTCTTTTTTTTCACTCAAAGTAAGGATAACAACACTGGATAGCTGAAGGCCCAGTTTTAACCTAAAGAAATGATCACCATCATTATTTATAGACTCAACTGTGTAGACATAAAGTTTTGGCAAGAGTAGAGATGATATTTAAATTGATTTGAAGATTTTAGTTGCTGTTGAGTGGTGCTAAGATCTTGGCCAAGACTGGGCAAGGAGACTAAGAAACATAGTTCTGGCATAGGCTCAAGAATACCATTTCTGTTTGACAATTGATTTAAAATTCCAGACAGTGCAAACCACTTATGTCGGCCTTAAATATAAAAAATAATCAGAGCCAGGTTTATGTTTGATAAGAGATTGCTGTGTATCATCTTTTTCACTGTTGTAACTATTTTAAGACTCCAGGCTCTTCAAGGTCAGAAAACATGTGTAGCTTTGATTAAAATATACTTTATAAAATTGAATGGACTTTATGTGTGTTGCAATTTATGTAATAATATTGAAGAACGTAAAACTCTCTGCAAAAATTTTATCGTGAATAGACAGCAAAAAAGAAACTCAATCCTTGAACTGTGTTCCTTAAAAACAATTTTTAGTGTAGTAGACCTGAGTTAATTACATTCTGTAGGAAGATTTAGAGAAATTCTCCTGAGTGCTTGTGTTTGATCTCTAGTCTTTACTTGGACTTGACCTGTGGTTTCCAGGCAGAGATGCCATGTAATTTAGAACATGTCAGAATGTGTGTTTCTGTCTGTGAAACTGTACATGGGACTCAATTGAAACACGAGTTGGTTTCCTGCTTTTAAATAAAAGGGCTTTTACCTTGAATTATTCTTTCTCCTCCTTTTCTTCCATTTTTTCTCCTCAACTCCCTTTTGTTAGGTAGCAAAAACTTCTTCAAGAACAACTTCAAAGAATTTGCTGTTCTTTTAACATGCTATTAACTATTGATTTGTGTGTTGCCATGAGAGTAACTAGCATTTAATAATCAGTAGCCTTAATGAAACATATATAGTATTTTTTTTGGGTAAGATCTCTGAACAGAACCCTTTTTACATGCTATTAATTTTTTAAATACGCGTGGGAAGTGGGAGCATTTTTCAGAACTTTTTTTTTTTTTTTTTGCCACTTGTTACCGTTACAGGGCTTTTTTTTTTTTTTTTTTAACAACTGGAAATTACAGGCTTGATTCCTTAATATGTCAACTTAGAATAAATACTGATTCTTTGTGTTTGCTTAGGAGTCTTGTTGCTGCTTCTTAATGCTCTTTAAGTCTAAAGAAAAGACTGAAATGGAAGAAAGAGGTGAAACTCAAAGCCATTTTGCTTTATGAAAAAGATTTTAACAAAAGATTTGGTAAAGGTGAGGATAAAATAAGAATATTTAAAAATGCTCTGTGGATATAATTTATCTAAGTGACATTTCTCATGGAAAATGTGTTTTCAGATAACCAGGCACATGCTGGGGCTGTGCTTGTTTAGCTCTGTGGGCACTGCAGTGGCTCCCAGACCTTCAAGCTGAGCGTGAAGGGTGAAGCCTTCTTACAACCTTGCTTCTGGGACAGCAGAAATGTTTACAGTAATACCTAAAAAGAATTGTTTAGTGTAAAGGATTGTTCGTAATCCTGAGGCCACTCGTTTTTACTGATAACATTAAAAATGAAAGTGGCCTGGTTCGGAATTGCCAGGTGTTTATTTGCTGCGTAAAAGGAAAAAAAAAGAAAGCTGCGTAAAAGAAAAAAAAAAGAAATAAGCCCTTGTTGAGGAATTTAAATGATACGAATATTCTTTTGCAGAGATTGTTGGGTGCATGCTTTAAAAGAAAAACAACACAAACTAAACCCATCCATGAGTGAGTGCTTCTATTAGGAAAATGCTTTTAGGCGCTATGTGGTGCCAGATAAAAGGAAGTCTTGTTTGTGGTCTGTAGTGAGCACTGTCCATTTTCATTTTTCTGCATGTGCACAGACACTTCTAAATAGGATGTGGCTCTGGAAAGAAAATGGAACACAAAACTGCCCTTAAAAATGCCAGTGCTTGTGCTTAGCCTTCTTCACTCATTTATTTTGAAATTGACTATAGAAACCAAAAGGCTTTTAGTTGTCGTTTTGTTTTGTTTTATGTCAAGACTTTAATGTATCTCATACAGGTTTGTGATATAGTCCATGGTAGGCTGTTATTTTCCTTTTTCTTTTATCTAAACCTAAGATTCCAGCCACTTAGGCAAAAATGAAAGGCACTCCTTCTGAGGTAGTAACAGAAAGATGAGTAAGGCTTTCTTTATATATATATATAAAATACACACACATATATATATAATTTTAAAAGAAGCTTTAGATTACATAAATGTTACATAAAAAATATAGGGGATTCCCATATAACCCACCCCCTTCCCCTTCCATACTTTTCCCCATTAACAACATCTTTCATTAGCATGGTACATTTGTTACAACTGATGAACACATATTGAAGCATTGCTGCTAACCATGGTCTATAGTTTACATTTATGGTTTACACTTTGTACCGCACAATTTTATGGGTTTTGACAAAATTTATAATGGCTTGTATCTGTCATTGCAATGTCATGCAAGACAATTCCAATGTTCCCAAAATGCCCCAAGTTATGCTTATTCTTCCCTCTCCCTCCACTCAGAACCTCTGGTTGCCACTGCCTTTATATCAATGTTATAAGTTCTTCCATTGCTAGAATAATCTTAAGTCTACTTTAGTCCATAGTTTTGTATTCCCCCACTTATGTTTGTTCATTCCTCAATCCTGAGGATTTGGGGATAGTGATACCCACTCTGTTTCTGATTGAGAAGTGCATACGGCTTTCTTAATGCTTTCAGAACTTTTTGGATATTTTAACTTCAAACCATAAATCAAAAACAAAAAAAAAAACAAAAAAAAAACCCCCACAAAACCCCAATTTTCTGAAGCATCAGGCAAGAGCAGCTGCCTCAGCAGAAACATGTGAAGCGGAAACCCAGTCTATCAGGAAATAATAATCACCTGGATCCAGCAGTATTTGAAATGATTAACTGTCTGCTTATTACTGAAGTGGTTGTTGCTGTAACTAAGCATAAGAATGCTTCCAGAATGTGACTAAAAATATTGGATCTAAAGTTTCTGCTCATATTAATCATGATGTATGCTTTTTTCCTGTAGTCTTTATTATACACTCAGAGTGTTAAAAACGATCCAAGCTGGTTAATGAGGAATTTTTTTCCAGTCTTAACTATCCCAAGAATATAAATGTCAGGCTGTATTAGCTCTGTAAACTATTTAATCTGGGTTAGAGTCAAGGGTCTTTTTGTTAGCTTTTTTTTTTTTTTTAAGATTTATTTATTTATTTACTCCCCTCTCCCCCTCCTGTTATTGAGCTTGCTGTCTGCTCTCTGTGTCCATTTGCTGTGTGTTCTTCTGTGTCTGCTTGTCTTTTCTTTAGGCAGCACTGTGAACCGATCCTGGGACCTTCCAGAGTGGGAGAGAGGTGCTCAGTCTCTTGCACCACCTCAGCTCCCTGATCTGCTGTGTCTCTTATTGTCTCTCCTCTGTGTCTCTTTTTGTTGCATCATCTTACTGCGCCAGCTCTCCGTGTGGGCCAGCATGCCTTCACCAGGAGGCCCCAGGAATAGAGCTCTGGACCTCCTATATGGTAGACAGGAGCCCAATCACTTGAGCCACATCCGCTTCCCTCTCTGTTAGCTTTTGACATTGGGCAAGTCATTTAACGTCTCTGGTGCTCAGTTTGATTGTTGTAAAATATATTAGTCAGCCAAAGGGGTGCTAGTGTGAAATACCAAAAATGGGTTGGTCTTTATAAAGGGTATTTATTTGGGGTAGAATTTCACAGATACCAGGCCATAAAGTGTTAAGTTTCTTTTCTCACCACAGTCCATTGCCACGTGTTAGAGCAAGACAGCTGCCGGCATTTGCCAGGGTTCAGGCTTCTGGGGGTTCCTCTCTTCCCGGGGCTGCGATTCTCTCTGGGCTTAGCTCCTGTTTCCTCCACAAGGTCAGCTGTAGATGAACAGGCAAACGGCTCGCTTCTCTTCTCCTGGGGCCTTCTTTCCAACTTCAAAACTGCTTCTCAAAAAACTGCTTCTACTCTGTTCTTTGCCTTGCCTTTTATATTCGATTCCCCACCCACCAAGGGGTGGGGCTCAATGCCCTACTGACATGGCCCAGTCAACACCCTGATCATAACTTAATCATGCTCAGATTAACAGATCAGTTTACAGGAATGATCCAATTATATTTTTGGAATTCATAGTTACATTAAATTGGCCAATGGCTACAGCAAATATAAACAAGATATTAGTACTGCGGTGCTTATTGGGGATAATACTCACACATTGCTGCTGAAAATGTAAAATGATATATCTTCCAGGAAGAAAATTTGGCAACATGTATTTATTGTATCACTTTTACCTATAGAAATCTATTTTGCCTTAAATTCTGTTTCGTCTGATAGTTCTGCCACACAAGCTTTATTATGAAAGTTATTTATATGAATACCATGCTTATTTCCTTTATTTTTGTTTTTTTGATATAGTTTTTGTTTATGTGTGTGTTGTAAGAGAGACATATGCAGTATAAGCCTGGAGTGTGTTTTTGAATCCAATCTGATAATCTCTATCTTTAAATAGGTGAGTTTAATTCATTTATATTTATTGTATTTTCGATATTTGGACTAATTTTGGATTAATTTCTACTTCTTAAATGGGGCTTTTGGCTTTCTGTATGTTCTCCTTTTTTTTCCTTGCCAAAAATTGTATTTTTATTCTTCATCGTTACCCTTAAATTTTCAGTATACATAATTAACTATAAAATTTTAAAACAATATGTAAAATAATTCAGTATTTCTAATATTCCTCCCAAATATCATAAGGATCTTAGCAAGTTAAATACCCATTGAATGTGAACCTCACATTCTTATTATTTGGAGTTTTAATTTTACTTTTTATTTTATTTTTTTAACATTTTGATGTGAAAAAATTTCAAATTGTTAAAAAATTAACAATTGTACTTTCATATATTCTTCTCAATTAACTCTCATATACTTTTAACTGAGATTCACTTATTGCTAATACATTGCCATATTTGCTTTATCTCTTTCTCTCTCTATTTCAACTGTTATATCTGCAAATAAAAAAACTCTGGGAGCTCCAGAAAAATAGCTAGAGGACAGGCTGAAACAGCCCCCAAAAAGATCTTCTAGGGTTTAGGACAGCAGGTGAAGACTGCACACCACACAGAGGAGAGAGGGACAAAAGAAAGAAATCGCCACAACAGAACTGTGAGTTGGAACCAGCAACAGCTGCTGCTGCCGGCACCCTCCCCCACACTAAAGACTCTTTAGAATTCTCAGGCCTCTGGGCCTGCGACTACAGACAAAGGGGGCTCCAGGGATCTACCACCCCAGGAAAGGGGAGAGAGAGGGACACATGCTAAGGCTGACTCAGGTTCTGACACGCAAATTTGGGCTGCAGTGCCCCATGGGCCCTTCCAGGCCAGGTGGGACCATACGGTACTTTGCCCTGGGAGCCGGTGAAGTACTGGAGAAATCCAACCCTCACAACCTCTCTCTCTTCTAGCCTGGACTAGTTGTTGAGGACTCCACAGGAGAGAGGAGAGAGAGCCTGGGGCTGACTTGGCTTTTGACTTACAGGTTTGGTCTGCCATGTCTGAGAGCCCTTCCAGGCCGCATGGGGCTGCGCCATTGTTTGCCTTGGAGCCTGCAAGGGGCTAAAGATATACAAACCTCCCAATCTCCTCCTCTACCAACAGGGACTGATTATTGAGGACTCAGAGGGAAGTGGAAATATTTCCTGGATGGGAAAAGGGAGGGGGCTGCCAGAGAAGACTGGAGAACTGTCTCAGAAAGTTTGAATCACAGGGCTCTTAGCCTCCAGACAGGAAGCTCTATTACACTGATCTGGTCTGTGTTGCAACAAATACACTCTGACCAGGCATTGAATTGAGAGCTGCCAACAAGCGCCATCTCCTGACAGACCAGGGAAGTGCACATATGAAAATTAAAAATAAGTAGGAGAGGCTTTTCCTGGCCTCTGTAGCCTCCCTGCCCAAGGCCCTTGGAAGTGTCTCTACAGCCAATTACTGGGTCCAGTGCCCAGTTTTGAGCAACCAGCAGGACAATCCTAACAATCCCGGTCGAACCAAAAATCAAAGAACTGTGGAAACTCACAACCTCTTGCCACTAAATCCCTATAAAAGAGAAAGAGATTGAGCATCTGAGTAAACTACACCCTAAACACCAGCAAAAAATTACGAGCCATACTAAGAAAATAGAAGACATGGCCCAAGAAAACGAATACAGCAAAGTCCCAGAAGAAATGCAGAATTTGAGAGAACTAATCAGCGAGATGAGCACAAATTTCCAAAATCAAATTAATGAGATGAAAGACAATATAGTTAAAGAGATAAATGACATCAAGAAGAATTGAGCGAACGCAAAGAAGAATTTGAAATCCTGAACAGAAAAGTAACGGAGTTCATGGGAATGAAAGACATAATAGGTGAGGTCAAAAATACATTTGAGGCATACAACAGCAGACTCGAAATGATAGAAGAAAGAACAAGTGATACCGAAGACAGAGCAGCTAAAATTGAAGAGAGAAAAGAACAGAGAGAGAAAAGAATGGAAAAAAATTGAGCAGGGGCTCAGAGACAACACAAAACACTATAACATACATGTCATGGGAGTTCCAGAAGGGGAAGAGAAAGGAAAAGGGGCAGAAAGAGTATTTGAGGAAATCATAGCTGAAAATTTTCCAACTCTCACAAAAGAAATGAACTTACATGTCCAAGAAGCACACCGTACCCCAATGAGAATAAATCCCAATAGACCTACGCCAAGACACATACTATTCAGAATGTCAGATGTCAAAGATAAAGAGAAAATTCTCAGAGCAGCAAGAGAGAAGCAAAGGATCATGTACAAGGGACATCCAGTAAGACTTAGTGCAGATTTCTCTTCAGAAACCATGGAGGCGAGAAGACAGTGGTATGATACAATTAGGAAACTGAAAGAGAAAAACTGCCAGCCGAGAATCCTTTATCCAGCAAAACTGTCCTTCAAATATGAAGGTGAGTATAAAATATTCACAAACAGGAACTAAGAGAGTTTGCAAAAAAGAACCCACCTTTGCAGGAAATATTAAAGGAAGCCTTAGAACCTGAAAGAAAAAGACAGGAGAGAGAGGCTTGGAGGAGAGTATAGAAGAAAGAATAGCAGAAAGGATAACCAAAAGAGTAAAAAGAGAGACAAAAACAAGATGGCATATGAAAACCAAAGAATAAAATGGAGGAAGTAAATAGTGCATTTACAGTAATATCATTGAATGTGAATGGATTAAACTTCCCAATCCAAAGATACAGGCTGATAGAATGGATAAAAAAACATGAGCCATCCATATGCTGCTTACAAGAAACTCACCTCAGACCCAGGGATACAAACCGGCTGAAAGTAAAAGGTTGGAAAAAGATACTCCACGTGAATAGTAAACAGAAAAGAGCAGGGGTAGCTATACTAATATCAGACAAAACAGACTTTAAATGCAAGAAAGTGATAAGAGATACAGAAGGCCATTATATATTAATAAAAGGGATGATCCACCAGGAAGATATAACAGTCATAAATATCTACATACCTAACCAGGGTACCCCAAAATATATGAGACAAACTCTGGCAAAACTAAAGGGAGAAATAGACATTTCTACAATAATTGTTGGAGACTTCAACACCCCACTCATATCATTAGATAGAACATCTAGACAGAAGATCAACAAGGAAACAGAGAACTTGAACAATATGATAAACAAGTTAGACCTAACAGACATATACAGAACACTGTGTCCAAACTCAGCGTGTTATACATTCTTCTCAGGTGCCCATGGATCTTTCTCCAGGATAGACCACATGTTAGGTCACAATTCACCTCTCAATAAATATAAAAACATTGAAATTATACAAAGCACCTTCTCAGATCATAATGGAATGAAACTAGAAATCAATAACAGAGGAAAAAACCAAATTCGGAAATGTGTGAAGACTGAACAACACACTCCTAAATAATCGGTGGGTCAAAGAAGAAATTGCAAGTGAAATCAGTAAATATATTGAGACAAATGAAAATGAGAACACAGCGTATCAAAACTTATGGGATACAGCGAAGGCATTCTTGAGAGGGAAATTTATAGCCCTAAATGCCTATATTAAAAAACAAGAAAAAGCTAAACTCAAAGATTAGATTTTTCTCGAGAAACTAGAAAAAGAACAGCAAACCAATTCCAAAGCAAGCAGAAGGAAAGAAATAATAAAGATTAGAGCAGAAATAACTGAAAATCAGAACAGAAAAACAACAGAGAAAATCAAGAAAACTAAAAGCTGGTTCTTTGAGAAGATCAATAAAATTGACAACCCCCTAGCTAGACTAACAAAGAAAAAAAGAGAGAAGATGCAAATAAATACAATCAGAAATGAAAAGGGAGAAGTTACAAATGACCTCACAGAAATAAAAAGAATCATAAGAGGATATTATGAAAAACTATAGGCCAACAAACTAGACAACCTAGATGAAATGGTCAAATTTCTAGAAACGCGCAACCCACCTACACTGACACTACAAGAAATACAAGAACTTAACAAACCAATCACATTTAAGGAGATTGAATCTGTCATCAAAAATCTCCCAGCAAAGAAAAGTCCAGGACCAGATGGTTTCACAGGTGAATTCTACCAAGCATTTCGAAAAGAATTAACACCAATCCTGTTTAAACTCTTCCAGAAAAATTGAGGAGGGAAAATTACCCAACACATTTTATGAAGCCAATATCACCCTAATAACAATGCCAGATAAAGATTCTACAAGAAAAGAAAATTACAGACCAATCTCTCTAATGAACATAGATGCAAAAATTCTCAACAAAATACTTGCAAATCGAATCCAACAGCATATCAAAAGACTTATACATCATGACCAAGTGGGATTTATTCCTGGTATGCAAGGCTGGTTCAACATAAGAAAATCAATCAATGTAATACACCACATTAACAAATTGAAGGAAAAAAACCACATGATCATCTCAATAGATGCAGAAAAGGCATTCGATAAAATCTAGCATCCTTTTTTGATAAAAACCTTCAAAAGATAGGAATAAAAGGAAAATTCCTCATATGATAAAAGGCATATATGAAAAACCCAAAGCCAACATCATACTCAATGAGGAAAGGTTGAAAGCTTTCCCTCTAAGATCAGAAACAAGACAAGGATGCCCACTGTCACCAATGTTATTCAACATTGTACTAGACGTTCTAGCTAGGGCAATTAGACAAGAAAAAAAAAATTAAAGGCTGTTGGGCAATTTGATGTAATTATGAATTCCAAAAATGAATTGGATCATGCTTGTAAACTGATCTGTTAATCTGGGCATGATTAAGTTATGATTAGGGCATTGACTGGGCCACATCAGTAGGGCATTGAGCCCCACCCCTTGGTGGGTGGAGGAAGAAAATATAAAAGGAATCACAAAGAACAGTTTTTGAGAAGCAGTTTTGATGTTGGAGTTTTGATGTTGGAGACAAGGCCCCAGGAGAAGAGAAGTGAGCCGTTCACCTGATAGTCTACAGGTGGCCTTGTGGAGGAACCAGAGGAGCTAAGCCCAGAGAGAAACGCAGCCCCAGGAAGAGAGGAACCGAAGAAGACTGAACCCTGGCAAATGTCAGCAGCTGTCTTGCTCCAACACATGGCAATGGACTTTGGCGAGAGAAGAAACTTAATGATTTATGGCCTGGTATCTGTGGACTTCTACCCCAAATAAATACCCTTTATAAAGACCAACCCATTTTTGGTAGTTCACATTAGCACCCCTTTGGCTGACTAATACAGCATCCAAATAGGATAAGAGGAAGTAAAACTCTCACTGTTTGCGGATGACATGATCCTGTACTTAGAAAATCCTGAAGTATCCACGACAAAGCTACTTGAACTAATAAATGAGTTTAGCAAAGTGGCAGGATACAAGATCAACACGCAAAAGTCAGTAATGTTTTTGTACACTAGTACTGAAAAACCTGAGGAAGAAATCAGGGGAAAAATTCCATTTTCAATAGCAACAAAAAGACTCAAATACCTAGGAGTTAATTTAACCAAAGAAGTACAGGACCTATATGCAGAAAACTACAAAACAGTGCTAAAAGAAATTTAAAAAGACCTAAACAAATGGAAAGACATTCCGTGTTTATGGATTGGAAGAATAAATATCATGAAGATGTCAGTCTTGCCCAAACTGATTTATGGATTCAATACAATACCAATCAAAAGCCCAACAGCTTACTTTACAGAAGTACAGAGGCAATTATCAGATTCATCTGGAAGGGTAATACACCCAAATAGCCAAAAGCATTCTAAAAAAGAAGAGCGACATGGGAAGAATTTCACTGCCTAATCTTGAAACATATTACAAAGCTATAGTGGTCAAAACAGCATGGTACTGGCATAAAGATAGACACATCGATCAGTGGAATAGAATTGAGAACCCAGAAATAAACCCTCACCTATACAGTAAACTGGTTTTTGACAAGCCTACCAAGTCCACGCTAACGGGAAAAACAGTCTCTTCAACAAATTGTGTTTGGAGAACTGAATATCTATAACCAAAAGAATGAAAGAGGACCCCTATCTCACCCCCTATACAAGAATCAACTCAAAATGGATCAAAGATCTAAATATAAAAGCCAGGACCATAGAAGAAAATGTAGGGAAACATCTTCAAGACCTTGTAGTAGGTGGTGGTTTCTTGGACCTTACACCCAAAGCATGTGCAACAAAAGAAAAAGTAGATAAATGGGACCTCCTCAAAATTAAACACTTTTGCACCTCACAGGACTTTGTCAAAAGGGTGAAACGGCAGCCAACCCAATGGGAAAAAATATTTGGAAATCACATATCTGATAAGAGTTTAATATCCAGGATATATAAAGAGATGTTACAACTCAACAATAAAAAAGACAAACGACCCAATTAAAAACTGGGCGAAAGACTTGAATAGACATTTCTCCAAAGAAGAAATACAAATGGCAAAAGAACACATGAAGAAATGCTCAACATCACTCATGATTAGGGAAATGCAAATCAGAACTACAATGAGGTATCATTTCACACCTATCAGAATGGCTACTGTTAAAAAGACAGAGAACTACAAGTGTTGGAGAGGATGTGGTGAGATAGGAACATGTCTTCACTGTTGGTGGGAATGCAGGATGGTACAGCCATTATGGAGGACTGTTTGGCAGTTCCTAAAGAAGTTGAATATAGACTTGCCACGTGACTCTGCAATACCACTACTGGGTATTGACCCAGAAGAACTGAGAGCAGTGACACGAACAGACATCTGCACACTGATGTTCATAGCAACATTATTCACCATTGCCAAAAGCTGGAAACAACCCAGGTGTCCATCAACAGACTAATGGAGAAACAAACTGTGGTCTCTTCACATGATGGAATATTATGCAGCTGTAAGAAGAAATGAATTTGTAAAGCATATGACAACATGGATGAACCTGGAGGACATTATGTTGAGTGAAGCAAACCAGACACAAAAGGACAAATGCTGTATGAATGTGTTACTATGAACCAAATATATTGTGTAACATATTGTTTGATTCAAAATAATTTTATATGTATCCATTACATTTTATTGAGAAATGTATATATTTATTCATCTGTGTTTACTTTTTAGTTTTTAATTGTTTATATTTTCAATTATTAAATGTACAAAATAAAATTTAAAAAAAGAAAAACAAACAAAAACTCTGGGAAAGGAATGGATCAATATTTCCATAACACACTTTTATTATATAAGTGAGCTTAATCCACTTATATTCATTGTGGTTGCTGATATAGTTGGACCAATTTCTTCCTTCTTTTGTTATATTTCAGTCAAGAGCTTGAATCGTGATTAATGTAGAAACAGTGGAAATATACTTATTAAAGTGAGGAAAAATAAGGTTGTCTATCATCACCATTTTCTTTTATTGGATTAGAGTACTTTTAAAAAAACTTTTTAGTTTTACATAATTATAGATTCACATGCAGTTGTAAGAACAATACAGAGAGGTTCCGTGTCTTCTTTACCCAATTCCCCCAATGGCAAATTATAATATGGTATTAGGTTATTGGCATTGATACAGTCCAGATATTTCACATTTTCATCACCACAAGTTTCCCTCATGTTGTCTTTTTATAGCCACAGCATCTTCCTACCCACTTTAAATTTCCTAACCCTGGTTCCTACTAATCTGTTCTCTATTTCTATAATTTTGTTATTTCAAGAGTGTTATATAAATGGAACCATACAAGTGTGTAATCACCATTGTTATTTAATGTAGTTCTTAAGATGGTAGCTACCACAATTAGATAAGAGAAAGAAATATTAGGTGTGAAAATTAGAAAGGAGGTAAAAATTATAATTTTCAGATAAATTAATTGTATATCTGGAAAGCTCAAGAGACTTGAAAAATGTCAAACATTAAGAGAATTTAATGAGTTGTCTGAGTGCAGGATAGCAAAATTTAAAACTACACTTTTATGAATAACAACCAAGTAGAATATATAAAGGGAAAAAAGACACTATTTACAAAAGCAACAGAAAAGATAAAAATAAATTTAACAAGAAATGTGCAAGAGTTACAAGAAGAAAATGTTAACCACTCAAATATTTAAAAGAAGATGACCATCATAATGATTTACTTTTTCTTAAGTTAATTTGTTCCTTTAATATGATCCCCCAAAAATTGCCAATAGGACTTTTTGGTAGAACTAGATAAGTTGATCCTAGAGTTCATGTTGAAATTAACAAGCAAAAATAGCCCATGAAATTCTCACCAAAAAAAGAGTACTAAAGGAAGTTGGCTAGCCTTAGGAGATATTAAAACTTCTTATAAAGCCATAATAATTAAAGCAAAATAGGCACTATTGCCTGAATAGACAAATTGATTAATCAACAGGATAAGAAATCCAGAAATAGATCCAAATATTTACAAATTTAATATATAATAAAGATGGCATCACAACTCAGTGGGGAAAAAGATGGTTATTTCACTAAAAGTTATGCAGATAACTGGATAGACATTTGTTAAATAATTAATTTTAATCCATACTTGATGTTTTATCTCCCTGAAGTTTCCATTGATCTAATAATAAATATTTTTAAATGATACTATAAAATATTAGAAAAAACTATTGGGGCAATTTTGTTTTATAATCCTGGAGTAAGGAAGCCATAAAGGAAAGATGATTGATACAATTACAAATAAATTTAAATTTTCTTCATGGTAAAACTACCAAAGGCAAAATTAAAAGACAAATAACAAACTGGGAAAATATATACAACTCATTTCATAAGCAGAAGGCTGATTTCACTGAGATATAAAGAGCTTCAACAAATAATAAGGAAAAGACCAGCAACTTAATAGAAAATGGGACAAGGAATGTAAAGACTGGTGACAGAAAAGAACATACAGATGGTTCATATGGAAAAATACTCAAATTCATAGTAAGAGAAATGCAAATAAAACTATGCTTAAATGCAATGTTTTTATCCATCTGATTATCAAAGATAAAAAGTAACTGGAATGTAAATTGGTACAACATTTATGCAGGACAGTTTGGCAAAATCTGTCACAATTGCAAATGCAAATGCCCTCTGGTCCAGGAGTTACACTTCTATGAATTTGCTGTACAGTCAGGCTCCCACATGTGTGAAGTGATGTATGAACAAGGTTATTTTTTTGCAGTATTATTTGTAATAGCAAAGAATAGGAAACAATCTACATATCTACTGTTGTGGAAGTGGCTAAACAAAATTACTGTACATCTTTTCATGGACACTTACAATGCTGCATGCAAAAAGGAGAAAGCAAATCTTTATATGCTGATATGGAACAATTTCCGAGATTTTTTTTTTTAAGAGAAGGAAGTTACAGTGGAAAGCAATTACTAAATAATTTTGAGAAAGAACAAAGTTAGAGGGCTTACAGTATTGATCTTAAGACTTTCTATAAAGTTAAAAGTAATCAAGGTAATATGATATTGACGTAAGGATAGACATATAGATCAATGGAACACCAAGAGAATTCGGAAATAGAAACACAGATATGATTAATTGATTTTTTTTACAAAGGTGCCAACCTAATTTAATGGAGGAATTACTGCTCTTTTCAACAAATGGTGCAGGAACAACTGGATATCTGTATGGAACACAAAATGAATTGCGCTCTCTACCTTACATCATTATAAAAATTAATTTGAAAGGGAACATAGACCTAAACATAAAAGCTAAAATTGTAAAACTTATAGAAGAAAATATAGGAGAATATCTTTAAGATCTTGAGATAGGCAAAGATTTCTTAGGATACATAAAGCATAAACCATATAAATTAGACTTTATCAAAATTAAAACTTTTGCTTGTCAAAGACATCATGAAGAGCTGGGAGAAAATTTTCTAAGTATCTGACAAAGAACTTGTATCCAGAATATATAAATAAATTTTACAACACAAACATAAAAATACAACTCAATTTTAAAAAATGAGTTAAAAGATTTGAACAGACACTTCAACAAAGAAGATATACAGATGGAGAGCATACACATGAAAAGATGCTTAATAATATTAGACATTAGGGAACTGAAAATTAAAACCACAATGTGATACCACTTCACAACCACTAAAATGGCTAACATTACAAAATTGCATATACCAAGTGATGATGAGGTCATGGAATAACTAGAAATCTCAGGCATTTCTGGTGGGAATGCAACCACTGTGGAAAAGAGTTTGGCAATTTCTTATTAAGTTAAATACACATTTTTCCAATTGATCCATTTAACCCACTCCTAGATATTTGAAAACATATGTCCATATAAGACTTGTACTTGAATGCTCATAGCAGCTTTATTCATAATAGCCCCAAACTGGAAACAACTCAAATATCAAACAACAGGTGAATGGGCAAAAGTTATAGTATATTCATAATGGGATACCACTCAGTAATGAAAAGGAGCAAACTTAGTGATATATACTATGTGAATGTCTCTCACATACTATATTGAGTGAAGGAAGCCAGGCATGAAAAACTACACATTATATGATTGCATTTATATGAAATTCTAGAAGTGGTAGAACTATTCTATAGTGACAGAAATCAGATCAGTAGTTAACTGGGAGTGGAGGATGGGAGAGTGGAGTAGATTTACTGCAAAAGATCACAAGGAATTCTTTGGGGTGATGGGAATGTTCTATATTTTGAGCATGTTGGTGGTTAGATGGCCATATTCATATATCAAAAGTCATTGACTTGTAGACTCTGAAAATAATAAATTTTATTAGATATAGTTTATACCTCAATAAAGGCAAATTGCAGGAGAATATGTGTAGATTGCTATTATTCTACCTTTCACATATTGTTTGTAAATGTGTGGAATCTCTGAAAGTATACACAAGAAACTTGAGCTGGTTGCCTTCAAGGAGAACTGGGTGGCTGAGGAAGAGACCCTGTGCTCTCTTTATATATTTTGAATTTTGTACCCTGTGATATTCAAGACATAAAAATTAGATGTTTCAAATTACTTCTCCATTTTCCTTATTCTCTACACCTGGAGTTCCATTTGGATGTACTTTGGAGCCTCTTGGTTTATCCTCCTTGTCTCTTAATTGCTTTTACTTATTTTTAAATATCAGTCTCTCTATCCTACTTTCTGGCTGAATTCTACGGTACTAGCTTCCAATTCTTTAATTTTCTGTTTAACTACGTCCATTCTAGAGTTTATTCCTATGACTATATTTTTCACTTCCAAGATTTTTAATTGGTATTTTTCCTGTCCATCTGTTCTTTTTCAGTTTTAAATGCTTTTGTTTCCAAAAGTATTGTTACTACTTGTATGTTCATGAGAATAGATATTATTGTTGATTGCCCTAAGCATCCTAAATGGACTTATTTGAAACTTTTGTCAGTGTTCAACATGATTAATTTAATCTTGGAACGACATAGTCTCAATTGTTGCTTTGGTTGACGGTTTCCTCTTATCTGATTTCTGTGTGTATTTTGGAATTTTGGTTTGCTGGCTCATTTTCAGTTTTTTTGGTAGGGGTTTTTGTTTGATTTTTCCTTTCTCTTTCCTTTTATCCCTTCTCTGCTTAGTGATTTTGCAGTAGCCTTCAGGACCTGACCTTCCTAAGCACTGGGGAGCCCCTGCTCATCCCAATAATACTCACGGAACCGTCTGGCTCCTTTGCTATTTGCTAAGGAGTTTCTCCTCCCAGAGGGCAGTTTACTGGCCATAAACCAGAGCCCCAGCCAGTGGTTGTCAGCAGTTTATGGAGCCAAGGAGCTGCACCCCATCCCCTGGCTCTAATCAGTCTCAGGGCAACACTTTTAGTTCCTGTTGCCTGCAGGAGCTAAACTCCCAGCACCACTGCCAGCTGCCTTAGGAAGGGAGCCCAGCAGCTCCTGGCCTCAGCCGTGCTCACTGCTCTGCATCCTGCTCTGTGGAGATGTTTATCTTGTTTTTTAGCCCTGCTTTGTCCTTTTTGTTTTCTCTTTTTAATAATTATCTCTTTTTGTTTTGTTTGACTCAGAGCGGGTGCATCTTGCCTTCATAACAACTTTAAATGGATTCACCTTTCTTAGAGTTATCTAGAAAAATAATATCCATGAACTCATATGTTAGCTGTTCTAGTTATTTTTCTAATACATATTGAAAATACCTAACAAATTTAAGATACTGAAATGTTTGTTTATATTACAGGACTCAGATTTAATGTGTACCACTTGGGGAATTGAATTAAAATGCTGAATCTAGAGCCAGGAGATTTGGGGTAGGCCCTGAGATTCTGTATTTCTAACAAGTTCCCAGGTGCTGCTACTGCTGTTGCCACGCTTTGAATAGCCAGGTCTATACCACACTAAGAGAATCACAGGACCAGAGGATATTTCAGTGGCAAAGCTGGGACTTCAACCCGAGCTGTGTCCCCCCAGGGACCAAGCACTGGGCCATTTTGTGCTCTGCTGATGTCCTCTACCCTCAGCCGGAGTCCCTGCCAGGGGTGGTGTGAAGGACAGATGCTATTCATTTCTGCATTCCCATGATAGCCGGTTACTCCACATTTTTGTACCATCCCCCGCCCAGGATGAACTCTTTCTCAGGAGAGAATGTTCTTGATAAAATGGCCCCTGGTGGCCTGGCACGCCAATTCAAGGCCCAGACATACCTAAATCCTAAATGATTGCGGTTTACACTCAAGCTGGACTTCCTTCTCAAAATACAGGCACTGTTTATTATATGGACTCCCATCCCAAAGACATGCTGCTCAGAAAAAAATATAAGGTATTTGTTGGCCTGACTTCCTTCCCAGTCCCCTCCTAAATAAAATATGCAGGGCATGGAAGTTTGAATACCTCATCTTTAGACACAACCTACCTGGGAATTAATAAGCAGCAACTTTGAGCATTCAAAGGCCTTAGGACTGATGTTAAGAAGAAAGTTTGGGTGAAAAACCTTACCGAAACAAGTTATGCTGTGCTAAAGGTAGAGGTCCAGGCGGATTCTTTTAGATCCCAGTGCAATCTTCTGTCTAAATTTGTTTATATTCCTTTTTCAAAGAGAAGTGTGCATCTTTCTTTGTATTTGAGGACAACTGCATCTTGTGGAATTGCAATTTAATCATGACAGTGCTATATTTCTGTGAAATAAGCCAGTGGCAATTTAGCAGTAATGAGTCACTCACGGTGCTGAATTGCGATTTGCAATGCAGACATCTTTCCATCTCCATCAATCTGCAGTGGGCCCTAAGGACAAGCCATCTTGGGAAAGTGAGTTGTGGACTCCCACACTCCACATTTAGGAAATGGGTTTTGGTGTTTTACCATTTTCACTCATCTCTTATGGTAATATTTGCTGTGTCTCAGGCTCTTCCTGATGATTTCCAAAGCGTCTAGCTATCGTGTAGATACCACAGATTATAGTGATCAGAGCTCATTTTAAGGAAGAGCCAAGTGTGTCTGGATTTCGCCATGGTTTGTGTTTTCTTTGAATAATTCTCTCCTCTGTTTCCCTTGGGCAGAAGCTGTGACTGGCAGGGTCTTACGTGAACAGTGATTTGCAATCCACAGGTCCCCTCCCGGCTGTACAAACTGGGTGGTTCTCACATACAGTGTTTGAAAGGGGGAGGGGGGAGGGAGTGCACACACACAAAAACAAATTAAAACCACAACAACACATGACACGTAAAGAATTCCAGTCACCTAAAGGTCTTGTATAAAATGTCAGATGCAGGCATAACCCAGAGATTCTGACTTAGCTGGTCTGGCATGGAGCCCAGGAACCTGCCTTTTTTCCCACCAGTCCCATGCTACTCTCCTCTAGGTGATTGCGATCAGGAACTCAGTGTCTAGAAGTGACGTTGTTGGTTCAGATTTCCGTTCTCAAATCCTCCCTCCTCGTTCTGTGTGTAAACACCTTTACTCTAGAAGGGGTCAGGAACCTGGTTGTCAGCTTTCCAGCAATCCCCCAGCCCAGTCTCTTTACCAAGCTGCTGTGCCCTCAGTGCCTCAGTTTCCCCTATTGTTAAAAGGTGTGTGGTATGAATCCCTGCCATTTGGGGATGTTGTGTAGGCAAATGAACTCTCGTTGGTAAGAGAAATGAATGAGGAGTTTTCCATGACACCAGAATTGTGTTTCATTTTATGGATAACTGTGATGGACCACAGTTGCATCCTTGAGATCTTCAAATGAGCCCAGTATTATTATACAAGAGGAAGTTTCACATGTGGAGGAAATAGCCTTCAGGGAGCTGGCATTTGTTTTTCTTCATTGCTCTGCACCCGGGGTGGGCATCTTGTCATTTTGGCAGCTTGGGAAATGAGAAGCCAAGTCAATCCTGAGGGAGCTGAGGGACCATAAGCTCCAGGTGCCCACGGAGCTCCCTTGACTGCCCTTTGTGTGGCTTCCTGAAGGCGACTGCGGGGTTCACAGAAGGACGTCATGTACAGTGCCGTGCAGCTCGGATTCACCAAGTTATGCAGCCATGCAAGTTTCTTTATGTGTGTTAAAAACAAAAACAAAACAAAATAAAAACCTTAATGTCTTTTGACGGTAAGAGTCCTGAGAATTTGCTGTTACTTGGTGAATCCTTTGAGAGAGCAAGTTCCTGAGCAAATCTGCGTGGTCACACCCATGCTGGGTGCTGGCATTCCTGCCCTAGGGTCCAGGCATAACAGACCGCACCCACGAAACCAGCTCCCTGTGCTTGGGAAAAGGTGGTCACGGTTTCATTTGAAGGTAAAACCTGATTTCTTTTCTAGCCAGTGAAAATATCCGGAAAGGAATGTTTCATCCGCCGCTTTTTTGTTAAAAACACGAGGACATTTTAAAAGCCACGAATTTCCTAGCACGGAGTGGCATTCAACAGTTTTGCAATTAAAATGATAATGAAACATTTCTTGCAAGAACTTCTCTTTAAAATCAGTGTGATGGGTTCACAGTACACTATTAGGAGGAATTATGTAAAGCAGCCTCTCTGTTCCAAGTTTTATTTTAAGATTTAATTTATTCCAGATTCTGCAGGAAAAAACCACCCATGTGACAAGCCTGCTAACAGATGTCAATTTAGTTTTATAGCACATGCCTGCACTTCAGAGTCAGAAAATGAAGATTATTCTTTTTTGCCTGCAGTTTATTATACAGCTCTGCTTCATAACATCACACCCCATAGGACATCTGATTAATAACCCATGGGCAAGCAACTTATCACCTGTTTTCTGCAGTGTTGAATCCCCTTTGAATTAAGAGAGGTGTTAGGAAGCGCAAAGGTGATGGAAAATGGATTTTTCTCACTATTTTAGTATCATCTAGGTCAAAAGACAGATTATAATAACATCTAGGAGAGAAGGCTGTAGTGAAGAAAATAACATAAAAAATAAGGATTATTTAACTAGTTAGAACTAAATCTATATTAAAAAAATTTGTGGTGTTGATGGATAAAACAAAGTAACTACATGATGAATATTATGTCAAATTCAACCATAACACGAAATCTTCACTTCTTCATATTCAGAGGGCCCATTTCCCAATGTTCGTGCTTCTGTTTCTTCTGTTCACACAGCATAGTAATTGTCTATGTTATATCTCTGTTCACAGATCCATCCATCCATCCATCTATCCAATAAATATTTATTAAGCATCTTCTATATGCAAGGTCTTGTGCTTCAATAATAAAGACACAGGAATAAACAAGTCTCAAGATTTGACATGCAACTGAAAAGTCAGAAGTGTGATCCTGTAATGAGTGCTACAAAGAAGTACAATGTGCTCTGGGAGTGTTTAATGGAGAAATCCGATCTAATATGTCTTACTTATTTTTGTATCTCTGGTGCCTGGTTCTTGGTGGAGGCTTGTTAAGTGCCTGCTGGGTGGGTGAATGAGCCATCCAGACCCTTGGTGAGCAGGTCCCTCTTCTTTGTTTCCTTCCTGCAATTCAGCTGCCCTCCATTCTATAAGAATGCCCTGGAGAGCAACAAGGATATTTGTTCATAGATTACTAGCTTTTCTTTGGTTGCCTCTATTGGTCTCTGAAGAGATTGTGGAAAAAATTTTTCCCCAGTAATGTCCTTTTTTGTCTTTCTGAATATGATCTAATATTTAAGGATGCTGAGATATTTCTACCAGATATCTCTCTGCCCTTTCTTTGGGGTGGTGGGGGAGGAAGCTGCCTGCGGATATAAGATGAAAATGTAGTGATATTAGTAACTGGTAGGCTATTCAGGGAGAAAATGTTCTTTCCATGCTTAGAACATTGCCTTTATTCCCTAAGGAATTTTGTTCTAGAAAGATAGCAAAAGGGCCTCTTGCTCATTTTTTTCATTTGGCTTAAATAAGTAACATTTTGCACAATTACATGCTATTTATAGCTAGTTTAAATTGAAATTTCCTTTTTGAGATTTTAAAAGACAATTTCAGATAGTTAAACATGTAAGTGTTGTATTGGAAGGCTTAAACTGCTTGTCCCCTTTATAAAAGGAATGTTTATCTGATGTCTAAACCAATGACAGTTATTATTCTGTCCAATTTTTTGAATTTGCTAGCAAATTCAGGCAAAGAAAGAGGTTGGCCACAGAAATATTTGGCACAGCTCTTTCCTAGACATTTTTTATTGGTTTTGTGGGTTGTTACAGAATTGTGTATTCTGATCAGCTAGAGAGTTCCAATTCTCTGTTTGAGATGAGTCCTGAGGGTTTCTCTTAGTTTCTTGGTATTGCCACAGGAGAGCAATGTGGATTACATTTCCAGGATGCTGCTTTTTGGGCAGTTTGCAAGTATCTGGGCAATGTTGCCCAGTGAAAGGGTCATTGGTTCTCAATCAAGGAGATCTGAATATTGGCTCTATCTACCACTGTTAGTTGTGTGAACTAGCACCAGTGAATTGCGCTCTCTGAGCCACGTTTTATTTTTCTATAAAATGGAGATGATGATCATACCTTCCAAGAAAGAATGTTGAGGGGATTACTCCACAAATGTTAGAAAGAGTCGGTATTTTGGATTGGATTTTGGAAGTGTTTGTAACAGCAGCAGTATGAGTCTGATGTCCAGATACCCTGCCATATCCTTGAGACCGGTCTTCCTGCAGTGATAGGCATGAGCGTAATTGGTGTGCATTCCAAAGAGTCCACCTGCTTCATGGCATTGGTAGAAATCTTGTAATTTAGTCATCTTTCCGATGTGCATCTCTTGAGCATAAGTACTTAAAGTCCCATGGGCTTACTTAGTATCTTATTGCGGAATCATTTAGATGATAAGTATTGATATCTTGGGGATATTTTACATATAGTAGTAGTTCAAAAATACTTTTCACTAGATTTACCTTATGGCATTGTATATCCTTCTAAGTTGACCTCTCTCTCTCTGAAACCCTGTTATGTAATTTTGACTCCTTATGGGGATATATTAAGTAGGGTACAAACCCTTGGTTGAACTAAGAGTTCAGGAATGTTCTGTATAACTAAATTTTCTGACTAAACGAAAGAGGTGCCATTGCCCATCATTATCTTTATTTTTCCCTCCTGTGCTAACTTCTGTGTTAAATGTGCAAAGCCCCAACTCAAGTTTCTAACCTCTTTCCCACCACTTTTCTATAACTATCCTACCCTGTAACCTAACTCATCAACTTCACCCCTAACTCGTCTACACTTAACCCATTATCTTCAATCACATTTTCCCTCTTTTTTATTGTGGCAACATATAGATAACATAAAATTTGCCATTTTAACTGTGTGTGTGTGTGTGTGTTTGTTTTTGAGGTACATCAGGGATTGAACCCAGGACCTCGTGTGCAGGAGGCTGGCGCTCAACCACTGAGCCACATTGGCTCCCCTGAGTTGGCTAATCTTGTCTGTTTGCTCGTTGTTTGCTTGATGTTTACTCGTTTGTTTTTGCTTGTTGTCTGTTTGTTTTTTCTTTAGGAGGCACTGGGAACTGAACCAGGACCTCCCCTGTGGGAGGTGAGCACTCAACTGCTCGAGCCACACCCGCTCCCTATTTTAACTGTTTTTAAGTGTATAATTCAATGCCATTAATTACGTTCACAATGTTGTGCAACCATCAGCACTGTTTCCAAAATTTTTCATCACCCTAAGCAGAAACTGTACCCATTAAACAATAACCCTCTATTTCTTCCTTCCACAGACCCTGGTAACTTCAGATTTACTTTCTGTCTCATGAATTTGTCTATTCTAGTTATTTCATGTAAGTGGAAATTCACAATTCCTTTCATCTCTAATATTTTCTGTGTATCTGAACAAATCAAAATTTCAAGTCCTATCCCAAATGCTACCTCCTCCACAAAATCTTTCTTAAAAGCTTTTAATGTTTTTTTATATATAAGTGACATGTGTTCACTGTAGAAAATTTAGATCATAGAGAATACAGACAAGTAAAAGAATGAAAAATTAAAATCACCTGTAATTCTACTGATGAGATGACTGCTGTTGATATGTATAGTATCTCCTTCGAGAGTCCCCCCCCCGCCCCGATGGTATATACATTTTCTGACAAAATTAAAATGGGATCATACTGTATGCCCTATTTTAGAATTTGCTTTAAGTTTTTCCACTTTGATAGAGAAGTTGTGGGTTTATAACTGCATAATATTTCATTGTTTGTATGTACCCCATTTTATTTATCCATTCATCCTTTGATGGACACATGGGTTGCTTCCATCTTTTGGCAATTGTGAATAATGCCTCTTTTGAACATCAGTGTGCAAATATCTGTTTGAGCTCCTGCTTTCATTTTTAGGGGTATAACCTAGTAGTGGAATTGCCAGGTCATATGGTAGTTCTATACATAGCTTTCTGAGGAACTTTGTGGCTTTATAATAAGTTTTAAGATTGGGAACTGTGAGTCCTCCAACTTCATTCTTCTTTTTCAAGGTGGCTTTACCTATTTGGGGCCTGTTACCCTTCCACATAAATTTGATGATTAGCTTTTTCATTTCTGCAAAGAAAGTTTTTGGAATTGCCTTAAATCTATAAATTGATTTGAATAGTATTGACATGTTTCAATCCATGAACACAGAATATCCTTCCATTTATTTAGGGCTTCCTTAATTTCTTTTAGCAATGTTTTGTAGTTTTCTGTGTACAAGTCCTTTACATCCTTGGTTAGATTTATTCCTAGATATTTGATTCTATATGAATGGATTTTTTTCTTGATTTTTTTTTTGTTATGAATATTCATTGCTTGTATATAGAAACCCTACTGATTTTTGGGTGTTGGTCTTCTACCCTGCCACTTTGCTGAATTCTTGTATTACCTCTAGGAGCTTTGTTATAGATTTTTAAAGGATTTTCTGTGTATAAGATAATATCATCTGCAAATGGGGAAAGTTTTACCTCTTCCTTTACAATGTAGATGCCTTTAATTTCTTTTTCTTCCATAATTTCTCTGGCAAAAACTTCAGTACAGTGTTGAATAAGATTGGTGACCATGGGCATCCTTGTCTTGTTCCTGATCTTAGAGGGAAAGCTTTCAGTCTTACACCATTAAGTAGGATGGTAGCTGTGTGATTTTCAAGTATGCCCTTTATAAAGATGAGGAAGCTTCCTTCTATTTCTGGTGTTCTAAGTGTTTTAATTAAGAAAGGGTGCTGTATTTGTCAGATACCTTTTTCTGCATCAATTGAGATGGTCATGTGATTTTTTTTCTTCATTCTGTTAATGTGGTGTATTACATTGATATTGTTATGTTGAACCAACATTTCAAACCAGGGATAAGTCTCACTTTATCATGGTGTATAATTCTTTTAATATGCTATTGGATTTGGCTTGCTAGTATTTTGTTGAGGATTTTTGCATCTATTTTCATAAGAGATAATGGTTTGTAATTTTCTTTTCTTGTGGCATCTTTATCTGGCTTTGGTATGAGGGTGATGTTGGCCTCGTAGAATGAGTTAGGGAGTGTTCCCTCCTCTTCAACTTTTTGGAAGAGTTTGAGCAGAACTGGAGTTAAGTCTTCTTGGACTGTTTGGTAGAAGTCTCCTGTGAGGCCATTGGTCCTCTGCTTTCCTTTGCTGAGATTTTTGATGACTGATTCAATCTCTTTACTAGTAATTGGTTTGTTGAGATCTTCTATTTCTTCTTGAGTCAATGTAGGTAGTTTTTGTTTTTCTAAGAATTTGTCCATTTCATCTAGGTTTTCTAATTTATTGGCATACAGTTGTTCATGGTATCCACTAATAGTTCTTTTTATTTTAGCAAGGTCTGTAGTAATGTCTCCCTTTCCATTTCAGATTTTTATTGTTTGTATCCTCTCTCTTTTTTTATTTGTCAGTCTTGGTAAAGGTTTGTTGATTTTGTTGATTTTTTTCAAAAAATAAACTTTTAGTTTTGTTGATTCTATTGTTTTTTTTATTTTCTGTATCATTTATCTCTACTCTAATCTTTGTTATTTCCTTTCTTCTGCTTGCTTTGGTTTTAGTTTGCTCTTCTTTTTCTTGTCCTTCCAGTTTTGAGCATAGGTCTCTGATTTGAAGTCTTTTGTCTTTTTAAATATAATCATCTAGAGCTATAAATTTCCCTCTCAACACTGCCTTTGCCGCATCTCATAAGTTTTAGTATGTTATATTTTCATTTTCATTCACCTCAAGATATTTCCTAATTTCACTTGTGATTTCCTCTTTTACCCATTGGATATTTAAGAGTAAGTTGTTTAATTTCCACATATTTTTTAATCTTCCCTTTCTCCCTGTGTTATTGATATCTAGCTTCATTCTGTTGTGGTCAGAGATTTTACATTGTATGATTTAAATATTTTTTAAATTTATTGAGACTTGCTTTGTAACCCAACGTATGGTCTATCCTGGAGAATGATCCATGTGCATTCAAGAAGAATGTGTATTCTGGTTTTGTTGGGTGAAGTGTTCTATGTATGTTTGTTTGGTCCAGTTGTTTAGTATATCATGAAAGTCCTTTATTTCCTTACTGGTTTTCTGACTAAATGTTTTATTCATTTTTGAGACTGGTGTGTTAAAAAAAAACCTTCTACTGTTATTGTGGAACCATCAATTTCTCCCTTAATATCGGTCAGTATTTGCTTCATATATTTTATTTATTATTTATTATTTATTTATTTATTTTACTGGGAAGTCCTGGGGATCGAACCCAGGTCCCTCCATATGGGAGACGGAGGCCCAACCATCTGAGCCACATCCCCCCCCCCCCCGCTTCATATATTTTTTGGCTCTGCTGTTAGGTACATATATATTTATAATTATTACATTTTCCTGTTGAATTGTCCCCTATATCAGTATGTAATGACCATCTTTGTCCCTTATAACTGCTTTTGACTTAAAGTCTATTTTATCCAATATTAGTATAGCCACCCCAGCTCTCTTTTGGTTACTGCATGCATGGTATATTTTTTCCATCCTTTCACCATCAACCTACTTGTATCTTTGACTTTAAAATGAGTCTTTTGCACAACGATGGGCAACGGCCATCCCAGGGAATGGAGAGGGCCTGCATCTGCAGGCAGGATCATCCCACCCACCGTATCCATGGGATATAAGCCCTCTCTCACTTGGAGGTGGAGTGGACATCACCATCCCAGTCCCCTCAGGATTGGGGGGAGAACTATGGGCTAAAGTGGACTTGATGGTATTCTGTTGTACATATATGGTGATTCTAGCAATGGAAGAAATTATAACAATGAGGTGGAGCCAGTGGCCACTTGACACTTTTGGGGCAGGGAGGGGACAAGTAGTTGAAATACAGGGGCTTCTTTGGGATTTGGAGGTTGTCCTGAGTACCGTTGTGGCAACGGATGTAGGCCATTTTAAATCAGCACACACCACTCAGAACTGTGTGGGAGAGAGTGTGGTCTATGATGTGAACTGTGGTCTAGGGTTGGTGGCAAGGCCCCAGGATGTGTAAGTCCATTGAGGGTGGTGGGCCACACTTGTGGGAGATGTTTGTGTGGGACGTGGCGGGAGGTGTGGGGGGTGGGCAACATGGGAATCCCAGGGGGTTCTGTGTAGTATTTTCGGTAATCTAAGCACCTCTTAAAATATATTTATATATATATATATATATATAAATAAATAAATAAAGAAGTGGAAACAGAGAGATGGAGAGGTAAGGAATTTTCTTGTTTATTGTTTGTCATTTTTTGTTTACTATTGTTGAAATAATGAAAATACTCTAATAATGATTGAAATGATGAATGCACAACTATGAGATTATACCAAATACTATTATTGTACACATTGAATGAATTGTATGCTTTGTTAATATGTACCAATAAAATAGATTTGTTTAAAAAAATAAAAAAAAGAAATTACAGCAAGATCACAGGATACAGCAAAAAATAAATAAATAAATAAAATAAAATGAGTCTCTTGCAGACAACATATAGTTGGGTCATGCTTTTTCTTTTTTTTTTTTTTTAATCCACTTTGCTAATCCTTGCCTTTTGACTGGAGAGTTTAATCCATTTACATTTAAAGCCAGTACTGATAATACAGGTCTTTCTTCTGCCATTTTGCTATTTTGTCTTTGTAAGTCATAGCTTTTTTGTCCTTCACTTACATTAAAGCCTACTTTTAGACTTACTTGCTTTCTTGTGTTGTACCACATTGAGTGTCTTCTCATTTTTATCTGTATATATTTTTCATCTGTTTTCCTTGTGATTACCATATGGATAAATTTTAACATCATAAGTATATAACAATTATATTTTGTTTGATACCAACTTAACTTTGATACATGCGCATATAGTTTTCCTTAACCCCTCTGTCCCTCCACCATTTTTTTGTACTTTTTACCGCTATATCTTTGTACATTGTATGTCCAAAAACCTAGATTTATCATTACTTTTTATGCATTTGCATTTTAACACCTGTAGGAACTAATAAGTGGAGTTACATCCCAAACAATACCGTACAATCATACTGGCATTTATAATTAAATGGATACCCTTTACTACAGGTCTTTATTTCTTTATACTGCTTTAAACCACTGTCTGTTGTCATTTCATTTCAGTCTGAAGAACTCCCTTTAGCATTGCTTGTAGGGCAGAATTAGTGGTGATGTACTCCTCAGCTTTTGTTTATCTGCGTATGTCTTAATCTCCTCATTTTTGAAAGAAAGTCTTGCAGAATATAAAGTTCTTGTCTGGCAGTTGTTTTCCTTCAGCACTATAAGTGTTTCAGCTCACTGCCTTCTTGCCTCCATGGTTTCTGATGAGAAATCATCATACAATCTTATTGGGATTCCCTTGTATGTAACAGGTTGCTTTTCTCTTCCAGCTTTCAGAACTCTCTCCTTGTCTTTTGCCTTTGATAGTGTAATCCATATATGATGAGTTATATTTTTCTTTATGTTTATCCTGTTTGGTGTTCTCTGAGCTTCTTGGATGCGCATATCCTCTTTTAAGTTTGAGAAGTTTTCTTTCATTATTTCTTTGACTATTCCTTCTGTCCCTTTCTCTCTTTTCCTTCTGGGATTCTCATACACATATACTGGTGTACTTGATGGTGTATCATAGCTGTCTTAGGCTATTTTTGCTTTTTAATATTTCTTTTTTCTTTCTGTTCCTCAGCCTGGCTCATTTCAAATGTCTTGTCTTTAAATTAACTGATTCTTTCTTTTACCAGCCCCATTCTGCTCTTGAAATCCTCCTGGGCATTTTTCATTTCAGTTATTGTGGTCTTCAACTCCAGTAGTTCTGTTTGGCTCCTTTTTATAATTTCTATATTTTCACTTAGGTTATCATATTTTTCAGTCATTGTTTTCCTGATATTCTGTAGTTCTTTCTCTGTACTTTCCTTCATCTCCATAAGCACTTTTAAGATAAATTTTTAAAGACTTTGTTCAGTATGTCCACAGTTTCATTTTCTTCATTGTTGTTTTCTGTATTTTCATCCTCTTCCTTTGGATGGGCCATCATTTCCTGTTTCTTTGTTTGTCTTGTACTTTTTTCTTGCAAGCTGTACATTTTAATATTTTTAAATGTTAATGCTGGGATTTACCCCCTGCAAGGTCTATTTCCTGATTTTGTTACCAGCTGGTGATAAGACAGGTTTTCTTGAGCTTCAGCCCTCCTGTCAGGAAGGTCTGCCAAGGCAAATGCACTGTGCAGGGTTTTCCCTGCCTTACTGGGCTTCTGTCTTGTCCTGGGCTTTTGCTTGTTAGATATTTGGAGTTCCCCTGTTTACAGGAGTTGGTTGTCCCCTCTGTTTCCCAGGGACAAATCTCCCTCTCCTGGGCCTGAAGCTGGCAAGCCTTTGTTTGAGACTGTCTGCCTCTATCATTTTCACTCTTTTGTCTCACGCTGCTTTTGCCTAGAGGGTAAATTCTGGGAGGAGGATCACTCTTGGGAGGACTTTTCCAATTTGGTCTTTCCTAGCCAGAACAGGGCTAGGGACCCACAAGGGGGTGCAGACTGGTTCCACAGTGCCCTGTGGAGGGGGCCGGGAATGGCACCAAAACTTCTCTGACAGCTCCTGAAAGCTGAGCTTTCCTGGCCTGCCCAGAAAATGCAGCCCTTCTGCTAAGTTTCCACTGCAGCCCTGAGGAAGTCCTACATCTTTACATCTCCATCGCCTCTGCCCCTCTCCTGGGAGGGTTGTAACAATGGCTTCTGAGGCCTTTTTCCGGGATAGATTGAAAGAATAGCTGCCCTCAAAGCCAGGACCCAGTGATCTGAATTCACTAATCAAAAGCCATGATCAGTGATTGGCCAAACACACCCCTGTTCTTGGCGAAGAGGATTCTTATGTCCCTTTCTGTCAGCAGCAGCTAGCTAGGGAGTGGATCCCATGATGGCCTGCTGCGAGAGTGGGGTGGGCGCAGATAGCCACCGAGAGAGCAATCTACACGTCTTTACCGCAATTCATCAGTCTCTTCCTCCCACTCTTCCCTGGATGCTGTACAGTATTCTTTTGCCTCTGGAGTTTGAAAATAGTTGTTTCAGGCAGTACCTGCCTGTTGAATAGTTATTTTGGTGGAAGGACTGAGTCCTGGAACTCCCTCCTCTGCCATCTTCCTTGAAAGTCTGAGCTGTAATCTACTTTTTTTACTTAACAAAATATATATAGAATATTTTTACATATTATTAAGCATTCATCTAGCTATTTTGCAGCATTGTTTGTAATAGCAACATTTTGGAAACAATATAAATGCCCTTTAATAAGAGCCTGAATAAATGAAATATGGTAAAACCTGTACAGTGGAATATTCCGTGACTATTGCATCTACTGTAGATCTATATTTTGCTGATACGGAAAGATCTCCACAATAAATTGTTAAGGGTCCCAAAACAAAGTGCCTAACAGTGGATATAGTATGACACCCACTATTTGAATAAAATTGAAGAAGTGTATTTACATATATGCTTGCATATGTACATGAAAACAGTAGCTTCCTTGGAAAAAGTTATTGGGTGTTCTAGAGTGGAAGAAAGACATTTCATTGTCCTTTTGAAAGTTTTGAACATTTTTCACCATGTTCCTAGTATACTTTTTCCATAAAATCTTACAAAATGCTTATTACTATGTAATTTTTAATGACTACATATATTCTAGTGAATGGATATACTATAGTATATTTAACCACTCCACAAATTTGGGCATATAGATTTTTTCCAGTTCTTGACTACTATAAACTTTGTTGTGAAAAAAATTCCTTGAAGCTAATCACATATATGATTATTTCCTTAGGATAAATTCCTAAACATGGATTTTCTGGGCATGCAATATTAATGCTTTTCATACACATTGTTAACTTGGTCTCAAAAGAGTTTGTATCAGTCTCCTCTACTGGGATTCTTCCAAAGGATGCGATTGCTTACTTCTTTGAATTTCCATAAAACTTTGCATGTCTTTTATGGAATTTAGCTAAATCTTTGTATTATAATTACCTGGATATTTAGTGTATCTCTGTCATACAATATGAATTCCCTGAGACAATGGCTCTGTGTCTCCTTTTCATTTGCCTTTTTTCCACTGCAGTACATAGCACACTGCCTGGCTCATGTGAAATGTGCAGAAAATAAATACTAGTGTATTAAAATGAGTCAGTTTCACACTGCTGGTTAGCAACTTCCCAAAATTATGGTAGTGAAACTTATTCAGCTGACTGAACACCCTAAAGTCACAGACTACTATATTCTTTGGGAATTATCAATATCTGTAATTTAATAATTTGAACTAGGGTTAATTTTATCAGCAGAAAACATGAGTATTTATATGTATGCAACAAAGTCACAATGAAGACCACGTCTAAAAACAAGCCATAAGACTAAGCAGAATTGACTATTTCAGGTTTTCCCATTAATAAATGGTTGCCACTTGTCATTTATTTTTCTTTGATTGGACTTCAGTGGGAGATAATTAGCAGTTAGTATGAAGGTATAAGAAATACTGATGAGTTTTGTCATTTGGAAAATTACCTTGATGCTACTAGGTAAGCTAACCCAGAGGTTATGGATCACAAATTAACATGCTAGAATCACGTGGTTTATTGAATCAATTTGAAATACCAAGTGAAAAGTAAGGGGAAAGAGATGAAGTAGTTTAACATACTTACTATAGGGTATAAGTGGGGTGGAAGTGTCACACAAATGAATCCTGGGTTATACAGCGTTCATGTGTTTCCTTCTCTTCTTCAGCCTTCCCTGCTGTTGGTATGGTTATGAGGTTTGACTGAAGAGGCTCAATTGGAGAAATGCAGGGATAAATGTCTCTGATCACAGCTTTAAGCTCACCAATTAATTTATGATCCTCTATTGATTTTTATCTAGCAGAGTATATGTGGGGCAGAATGAATGTCGCCAATGGGTAGCTGATTTAAGACCTCATTAATATTGAGTGACTCATATTCCTCATGAATATTTAATGTTGAGTGAAAATTTTAATGTCAACTTACCATTTCTATCCCTTTCTATGTATGTTTAACACATATATGTTCTTAGTTTACCTGTGTCTAATATGTTTCATGAGTCATTCATCTTCTATAGAAGAATTGAATATTCCCAAATGAAACAACAAATGCACATTATAATTTTAAAAATTAAAATTGGTAAGATTGTGTTTATAACTTTATTTTCAAATTGGGAAAATCACCACCATTAATCCACTTCAGTGTTCGAGCACCTCAGTCACTGGTTCCATAGGTGTTTAAAACAGTCCTTAGTAAACCCTAGTTAATAGAATAGAATTGCCAAAGCGAGGTATTTGACAATTTTGCTTGTAAAGTCATTCTGAGTTCCACTTCTATGGTGCAGTAATTAGTTGTAGAAGATAGAACTGGTTATGGACTCATCTTAGGATCTTCCCTGGAAGATCTTTTTCTTTAAATAAAACGTAAGATTTCTTACATGTATTTGTTCTTTTATAATTCAACCCCCTTAAAATGATCTGCAGAAAAACGAATATTTTGGCATGTTTTTAAGTCCCACGCTGCCAAAGACAGTGCTTTATGGAAAGCAGCAATTTTCCTTTTGTAGGAAAATTTTGAGATTTTGTTATTCAGCTAGTTGCTGTCATTTCAGAGGTGGTTACACTAGAGGATATGTGTTTGAGATACAAAGTCCCTGGTCTCAGGCACAGTACAACCAAGCTCTTTAAATTTCATTGAAAATTGAACACACACACATTGAAAATTGATTACCTCCTTTTTGCCACTGGTCTCAGTTTCTTCCCCAATTTAGACTTTAATATGTTCTTTCTTTCTTATAAAAAGTGATAATGGGTAGAGAAGGAGCCAAAAGCACTAGCAAGGAACTTAAACAGAAGGAATATTCCACTTGCCACAGAATCACCCTTCAGAATGCCCTTGATTCAGTCAAGGGAGCCAGACATGAAAGACTCAGATCTTACTGTCAAGGAACTTGCTGAAGGGAGACTCGTTAAGTCAATAAGTATTTTCAGTGTGGTGTCTGCAGGGGTCTGGGTTAGCACCCAGGGGGGACAGATATTAGGGATGACACTTTGGTTGAGTCTTGAAGGATGATTATGAGTTAGGCAAGTGGGAAAAGGAGTGAGGTATTGGAGGGTGGACTGTATCAGACAGGGGACAACATGTGCATTGGCCTCAAAACAAGAGAGCTCAAGCAAATAGCTCAATATATAGCTAAAGCACAGCATCTAGGTTGAAGGGGAGCTGGACCCAGGTTAAGAGGAGCCTTAAATTTTCACTAAACATCATGTGAGGATGACTGGACTTCATCATGAAGGAGGTGGGTAGGCACCGAAAAATTTTGATCTAGGGAGTGGCCGTATTGGATATGTGGTTTAGAACAGGATTTCTGTGGTACTAGACTAGATCTGAGGGAGGGAGACCAGTTTAGAGGTGTCCATAGTAATACTGGTGAAACTCAGGGACCTTATTTAGGCCCTGGAGATGAAGAGGAGGAGGTGGCTTTGATAGATATATCGAAGGAAACTCTACTGGTTTTCATGATTGATTCAATATGAACAATGATGGTGAGATTAGGGTCTAGGATGATTCCTAATATTCAGGATTAGGTGCCTAAATGGAAGTAATAAACTTCACTAGAATGAAGGTTGTGTGCTTATAAGGACAGGTTGAAAGAGTTTGGGAAATGTTGGAGTGCAGGAAGAGGAAAAAAGGAAGGAGGAAAATAATGAGTTCAGTTTTGAATTTGTTGAACTTGAGATGTCTGTAGAGTTTCTAGGAATCCAGCTCAGCAGCCTCTAGGCTAGAGAAAAAGATATAGAGGTCATTAATATACCCATGGAGTAGATATAACTCAGTGCTTGAGTGCGTGCTTCTCATGTACGCAGTCTTGGGTTCAATCCCCAGTACCTCCTAAAATACAGTGATAATTGAAACCGTGGTCAGATGGGGCACTGAGAAATACCAATAAATTCTGGCTTAAAACAACAGAAATTTATTCTCTTCCAGTCTGAGGCTAGAAGTCCGAATCAATACAATTCTAAATGACAATTCTGAGTACAAAATTAGGAAAGAAAATAAATTTTATTCTAGAGCGAGAAAAAGTCAAGACACAAACTACAAATTTTAAAAAGCTGGCAAACACACCACAAACATCACAAAATCCATGATAATACTCCCCCCCCCCCCCATATATTTTTGGCTGCATATTCTTTGATTGTCTCTACAAATGACAATTTTGTATGTCATTTTCTATAGGGAAAATAGAAATATAATTTAGCCTTTCTCCTAAACTGGTTGGTTGAAGTTTTTGATTTTAATATTGACAGTTTTTTTTTTTTTCAAGTCCTTTTATTGCTGAAGATGAAGCCCTGACCTACAGCTGATCACATGTATTTTTATTTTGTTATTTTTTAAATTTATTTATTTTTTATTGTGGGTAAAAATCAAAATTTTCATAATACATACCAATATTTGCAAAATGATATATAAATATATATGCATATATGTGCATTTGCATACAAAAATGTTATTTATATATATATAAATATATTTTAAGAGGTGCTTAGATTACCTAAAATATTACACAGAACCCACTGGGATTCCCATGTTGCCCACCTCCCACACTTCCCACCACATCCCACACAAACATCTCCCACAAGTGTGGCCCACCACCCTCAATGGACTTACACATCCTGGGGCCTTGCCACCAACCATAGACCACAGTTCACATCGTAGACCACACTCTCTCCCACACAGTTCTGAGTGGTGTGTGCTGATTTAAAATGGCCTACATCCGTTGCACAATGGTACTCAGGACAACCTCCAAATCCCAAAGAAGCCCCTGTATTTCAACTGCTCGTCCCCTCCCTGCCCCAAAAGTGTCAAGTGGCCACTGGCTCCACCTCATTGTTATAATTTCTTCCATTGCTAGAATCACCATATATGTACAACAGAATACCATCAAGTCCACTCTAGTCCATAGTTCTTCCCCCAATCCTGAAGGGACTGGGATGGTGATGTCCACTCCAACTCCAGGTGAGAGAGGGCTTATATCCCATGGATACGGTGGGTGGGATGATCCTGCCTGCAGATGCAGGCCCTTTCCATTCCCTGGGCTGGCCATTGCCCATCGTTGTCTCCTCGCCAGGTGACTTGGATGAGTCCATTGAGCTGTAGGGTAGGAGTTGCAGCTCCACCGAGATTCCACGCACACCTGGCACATAGGTAGGCCAGAGGCTCCAGTCTCTGGAAGTATACCTAAAAACTCCAGCATCACATATAGGTTTGAATAGAAGGGACTGATGAACCATGTGCAGGGAGGACTTATTTGAGTCCAATTCTGTCACTCTCAGGAGCACAGATTCCAACATAGAGCCCACTGATAAGGCGTCAGTCTCTGGGGCTATCCCCCCTTATATAGGACCTGGGTGTCTCCAGAGCTCTCAGGAGCCCCTCTGTGTGGGGTGATAGGCACTTAGATGTTCTATGAGCTCCTACTGAGGTGTGCGTAAGAGTTACCTCTGGGGTGACCTCCCGACTCCCTTTGAAGTCTCTTAGCCACTTGAACTCATTTGTCTTTACCTTTTCCCCCTTTTATTCAAGGTCTTTTTCCAGTTGTGTTGCCAGTTGGCACTTGGTATTAATCCCTCGTTGCCAGGGAGGCTCATCCCGGGAGTCATGTTGGAGGGGGAAGGTAATGCAATCATATGCTGAGTTTGGCTTAGAGAGAGGCCACATTTGAGTAACAAGGAGGCTCTCAGGTGGCAACCCTTAGGCACCCCACAACTGCAGGCTAAGTCTCAGTTACAAGAGCAAAGATTCACAAGGGTAGTCATCAATAAAAAGAACACATCAGTGGGTCATCCTCTTTTGACAGACACTGTCCCTGCACTCAGAGGACTATTGCTGCTCCCTTGGAGACTGTGGCAGACCTCTCCAGGCTAGGAATTCAGATTCCCTCATTTATTGTGTGAATGTCCACCCATCGCGACAATGCCCCATCTTTTGATCCTTTGAACGATTTTGTATATCTTTCATGTATATTCAGATGAACTAATTCCCATGAAACCCTCCTCCCAGACACCCCCCACCAATAATCCCCTGCAGTACCCATTGTAACCCTTCTGTGATCCAGATCCTCCATGAACATGTAGTCCATAAAATAATCAAATACACTTACTAGGAAAAAGAAACAACTATGATAAGCTTACATGCAAGAGACAAACATAAGGAAACTCAGGGAAAAAGAAAAAAAGAGAAAAAAAAAAACCAAGAAAAAAAAAACAATCAAAAAACAAAACAAAATATAATTAGTGGATTGGGACATTCAAAAAAATGGGGAAAAAAGCAAAAGAAATGCCTTTAAAATGTGTGGGAGGTGGGCAACATGGGAATCCCAGTGGGTTCCGTGTAATATTTTGGGTAATCTAAGCACCTCTTAGAATATATGTATATATATATATAAATAACATTTTTGTAAGCAAATACACATATATGCATATATATTTATATATCATTTTGCAAATGTTTGTATGTATTGTGAGAATTTTGGTTTTTACCCACAATAAAAAAAAAACACACAAAAAAATATATATATATTTATTTATTCTTTTTTTTCTTTTTCTCCTCTCTTTTTTTTTTTCTTTTCCTTCCTTTTATCACTGTGTTATCAGATGTCTGGTGTGCCGTGACACATTCCCCCTCTCAATCCTCATTGTCTCCCAATTTTTCATTTAATTTTCAAAGAAGTTTTAGGTCACAGCAAAGTCACACACGGAGTGCCGGAGACTCCCAGATACCAACCCCCCCCTTCCCCACCCCATGTTAACCCCCCCCTTTTTTTTTGGATGTTAGCATTGTTATAACTGTTATACAGATAGCAAAATATAGCAACTAAACATCATCAATGATTTACAGTATAGTTTACAATTTAGATGATACAGTTTAATAATTTTGATGATATTTACCATGCCCTGTGTCCATTACTGTAAGGTAATGAAAAATCTTCCCCATGACCACCAAACACCCCATTAGATCTTGACTGTTCCCTTCCCCCCAGCCCCCCAGGGCCCATGATACCACCCTCTCCCGACCCATGGAATGTCAAGATTCACAGTTACATGCCCTGGGAATTTGAACCTGCCCTTCCTAATCCACCCACCTGCCAGTGCTGCAACACTAAACCCAGGAACACCACCACTCATCTGCCCCATCCCCCAACATGCAACCACACTCTATCCCTTTACCATAGATTATGTCCATATGGGTGATGGCTCAAAGCCTGCTCTAAAAATAGCTTTTTAAAATTTTTTTTTTATTTTTATAATTTTTACTGGGAGGTCCCGGGAATCGAACCCAGGTCCCTCCCCATATGGGAGACGGATGCCCAACCATTTGAGCCACATCCGTCCCCCTAATATTGATAGTTTTGAAAAGTTTCACTTAGCTTCACAACTCACTATTGGTAATGTCATGTAAAGTTTTAGAATTGTTTTTAGAGCGAGAACTTCCATTTTGTCTAGATATCTTTGGGAAACAAATCTCTTGCTTACAATTTTACATATCTGTGTATTGGAAGAATTTTCAGACTACCTTCTGGCTCTGTGCATCCCACACCTTGTTTCTCTTCCACTGCACACATATTCCAGTGCCCTGACACCGTAGGACATGCTCATGTGAAATCTGGCCCTGCAACTTGATGTTTTGATGCCTGGTGAGTCAGCACAGGTTGGGCAGTACGAGTATTCCTAGAAGGTATTCTTCTGCTGGGATAGCTAGCGGTACTTTAACTATACCTGAAATCACTGCAGTGTGTATACATCCATGCCCATACATATGCATATATGCATGTATGTATATATACAAATATATATACACGTATATGGATAAGCATAAAATGAGCATATACTCATTTATGTATATACATATACAGATACATATACATGCATACATATGTGTGTGTATAAATACAAAACCCAATCTAAGTGTATCCCCTACTCAGCTTCCCCAAAATATTTGTGATCACTCCCACAACACCTGATCAGAGAAGAAGTAGGATGGAAAGGAAATTGGAATAAAAGAGGAGTGGAAGAGACAATGTTCTTAACTGAACGCGATTAAAATATACTGCTATTGGGGAAAAGGCCATCTAACCATGGGAACACATGGCTAGGACCCCTCCAGGGGCCGTGGAAGGCTCCTGCGCATCTGCAAGGCCTTAGAGCTTTGACTCCATTAGCTTCAAGGAGAAACTACCTCTGCACACTCAGTGAAATAATTACTGTGGCCTGGAAGAGTTGTGGGAAGTAGAAAGGATAGGAATTTGGCCAGTAGGGTTGTTTTTATATAAAACAAACGTATGCTAATATTATCCGTGGTGCTTCCAATAAGCCTCCCCATGACATTCACCCACACTATTCTCCTTCACGGTTGGGCCTATAACAGGCAAAATTTGAAGACAATTCATCATGTGAATAAAGCCAAACATCATTCTTTTTGTTTCTTAAACATTCTGTTTTCCAAGATATTCTTTCTTTTCTTTTCCTTTTTTTTTTTAAAGAAATCAATTTTATTGATACCTATTAATAAAGCATACAATTCATCCAAAGTGAACAATCAGTGGTGTCTGGTATAATAACATAGTTTTGCATTCATCACTTCAGTCATTATTAGAGCATTTTCATTATTTCAATAATAATAATAATAAACAAAAAACAGACAAACAAGAAAATTCCTCACCTCTCAATCTCTGCTTTCCCCACTGTGCATAGCTGCTGTTTCTGGCTATTCTATCAAAGTATATAATCAATGGTTTTTAGTGTAATCACAATGTTGTACATTCATCATCTCAAAAATTTTAGAACAATTTCATTACTCCAAAAAGAAAGACTCTACACTCTTTAGCATTCCTTCCTCAGACCTATATAACCACTAATCTCATTTCATCTTTACAAATTGATTTATATTTACAGTTTATATAAATGGAATCATATAATATGTAGTACTCAGTATCTGGTCTCCTTCACTTAGTATGTTTTTTTGTCTGATATAAACATTTTGTAGTATTAACGTATTTGTTCAGATTCAAAGAAAAATGGTCTTATATATGCAATTCTACCCATATTCATATTTCACATAATATATTTATACTTAATATATTTAGTTCATAATAGGACAATCATACAGTATTCGTCCTTTTGTGTCTGGCTTGCTTCACTCGACATATGACAACATGGATTAACCTGGAGGACACTATGTTGAAATATTCTTTCTGGAATGCTTGGAAAAAAGAATAATTTTGCATGGTTTAGCTCAGATTAAGCTAGTTCTATTTATATATTTTGCCATACCAAGGTAAGAGTGTTTAATCAAGACAGATTCCCTTCTTTATAAGATCTCCACCTTCAGGAATCAAAACAAAGAATAAGATATTATGGATAAGAAAATCTCCTTTCCAAGTAGAAGTATGTTAATGTATTGGGATCGCAAATGATATTAAAGGTGCTTTAGCTTTCTATACCATTTTCTTGACAGATTCCTTTAGTGTAACTTAAACTGTGCTTTTTGAGGAGAATTTCCATTAAGAGTGAATTTAACAAGCATAGATATAACGTAAGGTAGGAATTTCCAAGAAATTATTGGACAGCAAAGGATAAATGAATCCTGTTCCCTTGGCAACCACATGGAGAGGAATAACATCCCTCAAGCTCCTAAAATGAAGTTTAAAGTCACTACTATTTTTGGCTTCAGCTTCCTCTGAAAATGGTTTTCATCCCTTGAAATTATTCTTTTATATAATGAAGTTTGGGCCCTTTCCAATGCTTTTCTTTGCAATGGTAGTCTTGTATATAACAGCCTCTCCATCCTTTGATCTCAGTCTGTGTGGCTATAAGAGGAATCGGCCACCCAGGAAATAAGATCGAATTGAGGATAGAAACTAATATCATGAGAAGCGACGGCAGAGCAGAGAAATTTTCAGCCATTTGCGTGGCTTCCAGAAATTCATGATGAAAAGTGCTTTGGGGTTCTCTGACTCACTCAATTCTTGGGAAGATTTTTAGCTAATGTTTTATCAGACACGCAGCTTCTTTAAGGGAATAAAGCATTTTATGTAGAGAAAACGTTGAGGATGGGTGCATTTCTCATTCTTTCAGCAGACTCTTTGTGTGAGTGTCGAGTGCACATACTTAGGTGTAATATCTTTTAGGTGGTTGTCCCAGTATTGACATCTATTCTCTTTTCTCATCAGTGTCTCTCTATCTTCTCTCTCCTTTACTTCACTTGTCCTAATTCTACTGGTTTTATTAATGGTTTTCTTTCTACTAGGCTGACAGTATAACCACTGAGTCATGATTCTTCCCAGCACTGACCTAAGGAAGGTTCACTGGGATAGCCCTCCTGACATGCCAGGTGTTGGCACCTTTTAGGAATGGGGGCCCTGGTCCCTGACAACGTCTCTTCCAACATCATGTGGCTGGTGGTATCTAGTGACCCAGAAAGTCCAGGGGGTTTCTGGAGGTCTTGCAGTAAAAATATCTGTTCAGTGTTTTCAACCAGCTAAATTAATTTAGGTTAATTAGCTAATCTTTTCAAAAGACATTTTCTCTGGATGGTTGGGCTTATTCTTGCCTTAGCATCAACTATTTGAGTCATCTAATGTTACTGGTTTCTCATGGAGGTGTCTTTAATGATATTTGGGGGAATGAAAGTTGATTGAGGTGGAGAAGAAGGTGTAACATCTGTGTATGGCCTGGTGTAGGCCTTATAATAAGGCATTTCGGCCCATCCTCTGGTGAGCATCTGAAGTGAATTCCAGCCATGTCAAGTCACAGGAGGTGGCAGAGGAAGGCAGAAGGAGAGGAAAGGAGAAACCTTGGGTATAGTTTGCCCACTTGGCAGTTTAGGCTGAGGCTGAGGAAGTGCTCACCCTGCAGAGCTTCATGGGTTGCTTTCCTCGTGCTGGTCAGCCATAGGTGGCTAATGCTTGTTATGTACTAACTGCCGTAGATGCAGAAGGGAGATTGGATCGTTGTTTACTTTTACTGGACAATATAAAAAAGTATTTAGGTATTTAGTAAACACTTTTTGAGTACCTCCAGTAAATCAGGATCTCAGCCAAGGGCAGGGAATTAATGATGAAGGTCCTTGTCTTCAAAGATATCGTGGTCCAGAGGGGGACATAAACAATTGCACAAAAATTATATAATGATGTACTAAGTGCCACCACAAAAGGAGAAGAAGAGTAGCTCATTCTTCTTGGGGGAGTCAGTGAGGGGATACAGACAAGGTGATATTTCAGTGGACTCTTGGAGGTTAGAGTTAGGAGTTTACCAGAGGGAGAAAAAGGGAGAGGCCTCTTTGACAGAAAATGGTAAATGCAAGGGCATAGAGATGAGAAAGAGAATGGTGAATTCTGAATTCCAGCACAGGAGATTGGGCCCGGTTGTGAGAGGCCTGGTGAGCCCCATTAAGGGGTTTAGATTTCATTCTGTAGCTGCAGGGAGCCAACAGAGGCCCTTAGAAAAGGGACTTAAATAATAAGTTTTGTGAATTAGGTATATGATTCTGGGAACAATGCAGAAGGTGGACAATTCAAGGCTAAGCTCTCTTGAGAGTCGATATATTTCATTAAAAATATTGGATGAGCAAACATTTAAAAGACTGATAATACCCAGTGTTGGGGAAGGAGACATTAGGCAGCCTTGACAGTTTAGTAATAGCTCACACATCTATCAGTCTCTAACAAAATTTAAAATGTGGCCTAACTTGTTTTTGACAAACCTAACAAGTCCATGTTAATGGGACAAAACAGTCACTTCAACAAATGGTTCTGGGAGAACTAGGTATTTATAACTAAAAGAAGGAAACAGGATCCCTACCTTACTCCCTCTACAAGAATCAACTTAAAATGGATCAAAGACCTAAATATAAAAGCTAGGACCGTAAAGCTGCTAGAAGAAAATGTAGGGTAACAACTTAAAGATCTTGTGGTAGGTGGTGGTTTCTTGGACCTTACACCCAAAGCAAGCGCAACAAAACAAAAAATAGATAAATGGGACCTTCTCAAAATTAAATACTTTTGCACCTCAAAGGACTTTGTCAAAAGGGTGAAAAGGCAGCAAACTCAATGGGAGAAAATATTTGGAAATCACATGTCCAATAAGGGTTTAATATTCATGTTACAACTCAACAATAAAAAGACAAATGACTCGATTAAAAAATGGGCAAAAGACTCAAATAGACATTTGTACAAAGAAGAAATACAAAGGGTGAAAAAACACATGAAAAAATGTTCAACATCACTAATGATTAGGGAAATGTAAATCAAAACTACAATGAGATATAATTTCACACTAGTCAGATTGGCCACTATTAAAAAGACAGAGAGGAAAGTGAATGTGGCTCAAGTGTTTGGGCTCCCGTCTACCATATAGGAGGTCCAGGGTTTTATTCCTGGGGCCTCCTGGTGAAGGCGAGCTGGCCCAAGCAGTGAGCTGGCACAGCAAGATGATGCAACAAAAAGAGACAGAGAAGAGAGACAATAAGAGACACAGCAGACCAGGGAGATGAAGTGGCGCAAGAGATTGAGCAGCCTCTTTTCACTCTGGAAGGTCCCAGTGCCACCTGAAGAGAAGACAAACAGACACAGAAGAACACACAGCAGACAGTGAGCGTACAGCAATGGGGGGGGGGGGGGATAAATAAATAAATCTTAAAAAAAAAAAAGAGAACTCCCAAGTGTTGGAGAGGATGTGGAGAGATAGGGACACTTATTCCCTGTTGGTGGGAATGCAGAATGGGACAGCTACTGTGGAGGACTGTTTGGCAGTTCCTAAAGAAGCTTAATATAGATTTACCATGTAACCCTGTAATACCACTACTGGGTATATACCCAGAAGAATTGAGAGCAGTGACATGAACAGACATCTGCACACCAATGTTCACAGTGGCATTATTCACAATTGCCAAAGGATGGAAACAACCCAGGTATCCATCAACCAAGGAATGGATAAACTGTGGTGTATTTACATGATGGAATATTATGCAGCTGTAAGAAGAAATGAAGTCATAAAGCATATGGCAACATGGATGAACCTGGAGGACATTATGTTGAGTGAAGCAAGCCAGACACAAAAGGACAAATATTGTAGGATTGCACTATTATGAACTAAATTTATTGTGTAACATTTTGTATGATTCCGTTTATATAAAATGTAAATATAAGTTAAAAAATGTGGCCTGGGAATGAGGGACTTTTACTTTTTGTTTTGAACATTTCTCTACTAGTTGCATTTTCACAACCACCAAAACAAGTTTATTTTTGAAAATAATGTCAGATCCCACTACAATAAAATTAAAGTTACAGCCCCAAACATTTTAGAGCTCTATTTAATAATACATTTTCAAAATAAATATTCATTACTAAGGCATTTTTAAATTCCTCTGGAGCTTGCTATAAACAAATTTAAACTGGGTATCATCTATGGAGAAAATGGAAATATCTCACATTGCCTACAAACAATGAAAGCAGTTTTTGCATGAACTGCAATTTATAATTTTCCTCCAGGGATCCAGTTAATCCAAATTATAGATAATGCCAAGTAAATATTTGGCATTTAGTTGGGGGTGGGGCGTCCAATACTTGCAAATTTTGTTATAACTGCTTTTGAATATGAGTTTGGAAATCACCTCATAGATAACTGAGAATTGACTTCTTAATAAAATGTAGAATATGTATATTTTTTACATGGCCTGAGTACTCTGTTTTGTGGATCCTTCCCTGAGAGATGTTTTCTCAACTTCAAATATGTGTCTGCATAAAATTTTCAGCACGTAGCTCAAGAGGCTCATGACTGACACAGCCTACTTCACCACGCTCAGTGCGTGTGGAAACAGCAAATTGAAAATGCATGCTCTTAACTGAAGCTATTAAGGAGTTGTATTTAGCACGGATTAATTAGTTAAACATCCGCTTACTAAGGAACTTTACCAAATTTGGTAATTCCTTCAAAAGAACCAAGATGGTGCTGCTTTTCCTCCCCTTAGGTGACACAAGATAATTAGAAAATATTTGTCTCCTTTAAGACACTGGTAGGAGGGTCATTGGTAACTGAAAGAAGAACTTAAAGTAACTTAAACTTGGTAGTATAATGTCCTGTAAGAGAACTGGCTTTCTAGGAAGTTCACATGTTATTCCATTATCAGGGAAGAAGCCGTGAGCCTGTGAAGTAATGACATGAAGTCTATGTAACATGACTCTGAGGTAGCCTGTTGCCTGCATAAAGCCTGCCTGAAGCCATCTACTTCCTGAAATATAGAGCATCCATTTCAGGGCAGGTGTTCTTGGCTAGAGGTTAACTGACCAGCTGCCAAGTTCCATAAGTGATATTTACAAGTCAGGGAAGATGCATCCTCTCTTCGTTTCTATTGAAAAAATACCCTTTGGAAAACTCCTCCAGCTCCAATAAAACTTTATTACTTCATAGCTGAAGCTTCCAAGGCATCAGCAATTCTTTTAAAGAAGGAAGGTGAATAAGAGAATGGAGAGCCCTGGGAACTTCAATTTAAAATTGTATAAAAACAGCCACCACTGAAATCAAGCAAGATGATGAAATCCCTGGTTGACAATCCATAAACCTTGAATGATTATCTCTATTCTTTCCCTGTTCTTGGCCAACACACAGACTTATTTTAAAAATCCATTATATATATTAATCTCTTTGATTGGGTTAGATATAGATAGATTTGGATCATTTTCAAAGGATAATAATTTCCAACTCCATACACACATCAATTCATATCAAAGTAGTAAAAGTATCTTTTCACTTTGACTGTTGGACAGCCTTTCTTTTATTCTCATTGTGGTGAAACCAAGGATTAAGAAAGATTTTAGGGCAATTGGAGAGGAGAAACCTCACCCAGAAGTCCTCCAGAGCTCACGTGACTGTTGGAGGACTAGCTGAGCCTCCTCTCCACCCACATCTCCCTCACATCGTCTTCCTCCACCTCCTTCTTGTTAAATGAACGAGGCTCTTTTTTACCTTGATAAATGTTTAAATGACTCCTCCTCTCCTCCATTTGGATTCATCCCTTCCTTTCTTTTGAATTTGCAATTTGTCCTGCTTGCACACTTGAAGACTGCCAGGTGGAAATGTTGTGAAACAAGAAGACATTCAAACTTCTCACTAGACTCAGATTAGTATGAAAATACGACAATACATACTTTTCAGAAAGGTCAGCTTTCTTGTTGTCATGTAGCATGATGTCCATTAACTTGAGAGGCCAGATCTTCACTACCATGGGATCAAAACATTGCAGGACAATCTACTGACTTATGCTAATGAGAAGCTTGGGCTGCTTGTTGACATCTCTAGAATGCTCAAGTCATGCAAAGAACTGATCTTTGCCTGAAATATCAGGTAGTTGTTCGTGAGTATTATGCAATTGCCTTTTAAGTGAAAAAATAAAGACCAGAAACATATTTCAGAATTATATATGCTATTCAGTCTCAGATCTTTTTTAAGGTAGATAGAATACTACAAGAAATCTAACTGAAATGTTTAATAGTCATTTCCTCTTGGGCCTAGGATTTTGGACAATTTTTTTTTCTTCTTCTCTGTACCTGTTTGCACTCTCACAATATTTAGCAATGACCATGCCTTAGTTTTTATAAATGAAAACTAACAGCTTCTCAGATGGCTGTTCCCATTTTAAGTAATAGAGAGGCCTGGGTGGGAGTGGAGTTTCATAATTGTTTGTTTCTTGGTATGTTGGGTCTCAAATGATTTTTTTTTTTCCTTTTGAAAATTTAACACATGGTATAATATTGCCTATAGACCTGGTCCCTTCCTATGGGACCTGAAGCTGAATTTAGGAATGGAAGGGAATAGAAGAATCCATTTTTGGTGTGGAGGGAAATGAGTAAGTGGGAGGTAATTCCTCTCTAGCAGGAACAGGAGACTTGTGGCAGGTTTTCCAGCCTCAATAGATGCAAACGGTGGTGGTTTTCTTATTATTTTAGTATATTAGTTTATTTGGAATTTTATGAAATGCAGAGGCAAATAAAATGTCCCAGCCCCAAATTATTCCATTTGGTCATAGAGAAGCTATGAAAGTAATATAAATAACAGTGTCATTGTTCTGGAATGGGGTGGGGGGCACTAGTTCCAATGATAAAATAAGCTACAACTGCTAAAATATGTGTGCGTTGTCTAAAGTCAGGCCTGACTGCTGCCTATCACCCTCGGGCTTGATGGCCACTGAGCTGTGCACATGCTAGAAGTTCCACAAAGACTTATTAAATTAAGTAATACTCCACATTTGCTTTTCTCCTGTTCTGTCATTTTTGCAAGAGGAATTATAATTCAGAAACTCGCAATCATTTCGTATTTGTGCTTGGATCCCTTAATATTTTAACATGTGCAAGAATGCCTATTTTGAAGTCAGACCCTATTAGAATCCTGATTCTACCACTTAATAGCTGTGTAATCTTGATTGTTGTTTAACTTTTCTGAATCTCAGGTTTCTATGGAAACTCCTAGGGTTTGTTCTTGGCTCCACCTACCACAAGCTGTGTGACCTTTCTAGGTCTCAGTTCCACCATCTGTAACTTGGGGAAAGTAAAAACACCCATTTTATTTGATTGTTTGAGGATTATTTGAGGCATCCAGGTGAAGTGCTTCCTATGCTGCTTGGCTGGACAAACAGCAAGTGCTTAATTAAAGGTGGCTATTAGTTTTGTCATTACCAGTAGATACAAGATAAAAGGATAAACATTGTGTTCGGAGGGATAGTCATCATGTTAGAGGCTTTTAAACAATACCCAATGAGAGCAATGGATGGTTATTTCTGCAAGTCATTGTCCTAAGAACACTTTCTAATGTTTAGATATACACTATGCCTGAGTATCTAGCACCTTTGTTTGGATGTTGTATGTGTGATATGTACATGTGGTAGTAAAATACTGATCTCTTTATGCATAAAGTGTTTTTTCATTTTTTGTTCCAATAGCCGTATAATTTTCCCCCAAGTAATCCACATTTTATTCTTTTGCTTAAAATGGATACTGGGCAGCTAAATCTATCTTCTGTTAATTTCCTTATACCTTTCATACCCATCTTAAAAGTACCAGAAGCCACATAACAAATAGATGCAACAACTTCCATGACATCCTACAAATCAAGGAATAAGTAAAGCACAATTGCTTTGCACACTCCACGTGGTCTACTACAAAAGAAAGTCCATTTCTGATCAAAGGGTTCTAATAACACTTTCTCTTCTAATAGCCATATAAATTTAACATGAAGTTCAAAACTGGTACTGCTTATATTTTTCCTTGCAGGTTTAAAAATTTATTTCTTTATTTTATTTTTTAAATTCTTACTTATTACTTTTATTAGAGAAATTGTGAGTTAACAAAACAATCATAAAATACAGGATTCCTATGTACCACCCAACCACCAGCACTTTGCATTAGTATAGAACATTTGTTACAATTGATGGTAGCACTTTTAAGAATAATTATACTATTTTTTTAACAGTAGTTAACTTTGTTACAGTTGATGAAATATTATTAAAATAGTTCTATTATCCATTATTTATATTAGGTGTATTTTTTCCAATATACTACCCTATTATTACTGCCTTGTATTAATATCATACATTTGTTATAATTCATGAAAGAACCTTCTTATACTTGTACTATTAACTATAGTGCATCGTCTACAGTAGGGTTCACTATGTTGTTCGGTCCTATGTTTTGTCTTTTAATTTTTAGTCTAGTAATATGTACATCCTAAAATTACCTCTTTTTAAAATTCCTCCCTCCCTCCCCCTCTTTCTGTCCATCTCTTTCTCCTCCTCTCCAGTCCTCCTTCCATTCCTTCTCTCTCTTTCTTTTTCTGGCTTTTAGCCATATATCTGTTTATAGTTTGTTTTCACTTAATTATTTTCTCCTGGGCTGGGATTTGTATATATTCTTGATTATAAGCAGAAGTGACTTTACCATGAAGCTAATGTAACTAAAGCTTCAGGGCCACTCAGTTGCATAGGCCCCTTACAAGATCAGCACCTGATTTAGTATTTATAATGTATTCTTTTTCTCAAAGAGAAATTAAGAAAAATTAAGAAATTAAGAAAAGCTTGAAGATGGCCCAAACCTGGATCTACCCTAAGTATAAAGTTACATTGGTTTTGTGGGTGCAAATCTTGACACATTTAACTTAAAATTGTCTCAAGTGAATGTTATTATAGAAGCATTATGAAACCAAGGATACTTTTACTTTCTTTTCCCACTTTAGCTTCTGACTACATTTTCTTTGCTTCTTAAAAAAAAAGTATGTGCATTCATGAAAAATATGCAGACATGTAGAGTCCATTGGCTGGTCAAAATAATGTCAGTGGCTTCTTAGGTATATGCTAGAATATCAAATGTGTAGAATGGATAAAGAAAAGATCAAGCTTTTTAAATGTGATGCCTCAAAATTAGATATTTCAGGCTAAAGGAACTAAGTGTGACTTTGCAGCCCAGTTTTGTTATGTACCATAAATTTCTGGGCTGACAACTCCAGCAGGATTGCCATGGTGCTGGAGCAATGGGGGAGGAGGGGTGGAAGGAATATATGGGGAATATAGAGCTAGAGTAGAGATCCTAGAATTAGGAAGTTGCCTAGCAATTCAGGAAGTACTGAACAGTAAAAAGTCAGCTTTTAGGTGGAGACTTATTTTCCAGTAGACATGGATAGCATGTCTATTGTACTGACAGTCACCTCTTCTTCACAGAAGACTTCAACTCTGAATAAGTTTTTCAATAGGGACATCACTCTTTCCTAAGTCGCCAAGAATACCAGCTTTGCTAGAATTTGATGATTGTACTTAAGATTAGGTTGAACTGCATGTGAAAAAAAAAATAACAGTGGCCGAAAAAATATAAGTTTTTTTTTTTTTCCTTTCTCATAAAAGAAGTCTGGAGGGAGGCAGTACAGTTCCTGTATGGAGGCACCACTGTTATCAGGGACCCAAGCTGCATCCCGTTCTCTCCCCTCCTCCATTCCTAAGGTGTAGTCCATCTCCTCATGGTCCATTATCACTACTGGAGCTTCAGCAATCACAGCCTCATTCCAGGCAAAGGGATGGTAGAAGCACTAAGTACAACCCTTTCCTTTAAGGAAACTTCCTTGAAATCCTACATGACACTTTTAACTTGTATTGGTCAGATTTTGGTCCCATGGCCACACAGCCAAAAGGGAGACTAAACTTTTATCTGGACAGCAGTGTGGTCAGCTAGAAATCAGAGTTTTGTTACTGAAGGAGAAGGAGAAGAAGAATGGATTGTGGGCAAGCAATAGCTCTGCCATGCTATATTTACCTTTAAATTAAGCAGTCGTTATGTTGCTATTTTTCTCTACCTAAGAACCAAGCATTTTATAGGATCTGAATTTGTATTAATGTGCTTAGTGTTGCACTGGTATTGATCAGAAGTAAATTTAGAAAGAAACAGATTGTGCTTTTCTGGGTACTTCTGGTGCAAAGAGATTCTTGGCAAAGAGGTATATTAGAAGAAAGGGACTGTGGTGCTTTCTAAAATATCCTAGCAGTCCTTAAGTCCAAGCAGAATGAGGCTGAGAATTGGAGACTTGCCTCAAAGCTGTGTTGGTGTGTGATGAGTGTGTGCGCATGTGTATCTAAGACCCAGAACATAGGAGTGATGTTTGAGATGTCGCACTTTTACCACGAATAAATTTTACTTTGTGATCTTGGGCAAATCATTTAACATATTTAGACCTCAGTTTCCCTCATCTGAAAAATGAGAAATTTGGTCTAGATGTTCACAAAGTCCCTACCAATTCTAATCTTCCATAACCTGGAACCTGAGAGGTCCATTTAACCACTTATCCATCCATCCACTCATCCATCCATCCCTCTGTCCGTCTATCCGTCCATCCATCCATCCACCCGTCCATCCATCTATCTACCCACCCACCACCCATTCATCTATCAAATATTTTTGAATACCTGCCAAGTGCCTGGCAATGTGCTAGGGACTTGGGATTCAAAAATAAATGAGTTATCAGTCTTCTTGGAGCTTGTATCCAGTGTAAAGCATAGGGATGTACCTCTTTTGCCTGTTTTTAGATGGAAATGAAGTTGAAGAAATTCCGTTTTCAATTTCAACTGCCTTTGTGCTGTATATAGATGGCTTCTGGCTATCATGTTTGAAATACCTCTGTATATTTCCCGCACCAAATTTTGATTCTTCCCCAAAACATAGCTTCTATGGTGCAATAAAGGCACATGTTGATATTAGCACAAATAATCTCAATTTATTTTTGGATTATGGCCCCTTTGGAGTATCAGTGAAAATAACAACAGCAGGTAACACTGATGGAGCCCTTTCTCTGTGTTTGGCACATGCATGGTACCTGACATGCATTTCTCTTTTAACCCTTAAAACAGCCCTGTGAAATGGGTCCTTTTGTTTTCCACTGAATCACTGAGAGGTTTAACAATATACCCAGAGCCAAGGCATTTTTGTGCACAGTTCCAGGGAGTTCAAACCTCACTGAAACTTTGGAAACTCTGACTTAATTGGAGCCTACTTAAGAAAACATTTGGTGTTGGAAAACTGCCCCATACCTTCCAAGGACAAAGATTACCAACATGTCGATACTTTCTGCCTCTGCTCATGAGAAGGAGGCGAAACCAGCCTGTGCTGAGGCTGGGAGTCCTGTGCAGCCATGCCATGAAAGCTTACCCAGTGTCATCAGCTGAGTCCAGAGGTTCTCACAGCATGGTCCTCAGACCACCAGTACCACCACCAGCAGCAGCAGCTTGGCTCCTGTTAGAAGTGGTAATAAATACTCAGTCCCTACTCCAGATCTACCTAATCAGAAACTGTGTTTTCACAAGCTCGCCAGATACATGATACATGCGATGCTCTGAGCAACGCTGTCTAGTAGAATTTTGTGCAAATGTCTTTTAGCTGCATTTTCCAATATGATAGCCATTAGCCACATTTGCCTATTGGTACTTGAAATGTGGCTGAAGAACTGCAATTTTAATTTAATTTAGTTTAATTTTAATTTAAGTGGCCACATATGGCCAAGGGCTTCTATATGAGACATCCCTATCCCTTATATATGGACAATTCTCTACATTAGGCGAAACAAAATACTTTATGCCATTTAGAGAACTATGTATTGATATGATCTACTTCCTTACTCCAATGTTGATATCATTTAACTAGAAAGTGTTTGAGGTGGAGGCCTGGTAGTTTAATGCCAGTGAACTATTCCATAAGAGAAAAATAATTTGTATATATTCCTAAATCCTGTCAGAATTTATGGTAAGTAGTACTTTCTTGGATAATTTTCCTTGATTTAGATCCTGAGGGTTAGAATTTTAGAATAAACCTAACAATTCAAATTGCTTAAAGAAAATGAAATTCATCCTCTACTTGGACAATTGTGGTGGTCTGTAGATTGGTGTGCGGGGAGAGAGTGACCAGCGGATGGTTTTGTTGTTCCACATGGAGGGAGGATGAATACGGCCACAAGGGCAGGAAAATTCACAGCATTTTGAAATAGAGCAAAGAATTACATTTGAATGAAGTGTAGGGTTCACAGAGTGTTGAAACTCAAGGCCCTGACACCATTTGCAGAATGGGATGATGGAGTCCACAGCTGCTCTCATTCCCACCTTCCTTCCAGTTCTTGATGACTCCTCTGTCCTCTCTTTCAATCAGTGAGGTTGGACCCAAGGTGCCCTTGGTGGTGGAGGTGGAGGGATAGAAATGCCAGGCCCAGGTGTAAGATGTTCCAGAGGCAAAATGGACAGGACTTGTCTGCCAGGACATTACCTACTACAAGTCAGGAACTCGTATAGAAACACGACACCCAAAGGGGAGTAGTTCTCTGCCCTGGAGGAACTTAAAGCTGGAGTCAGGGAAGTAGCCATGTCAAACAGTGAGTGCAGACCATGTTCTGTCCTTCAATAGAGGTCTGTACAGGTCCCAGGAAGTGGAGGACATCAGGGTGACTTGGACACAGCTAGTGTGAGCTGCTGGGAAGTAGTAATGGTATAAATCAAAGCATTGGGATTCACATCTCATATCATTGGAGAGGGAACGTTTAGAGCTTTGAGACTGGAGGTTGTTTAGTTGGGGGTGATATGACAGGGAGGCTAGGCTACAGGGTGAAAAGGATTTATTTATTTTTTCATAGCAGCAATCTTCAGTTGTGTATGTGTGTGTGCTTGCATGAATGTGCCCTCATATCTCTTAATCTTCTCTCATTTCTGGCTTCTAACACTTGACTCCCTTCAGTGCTGATCTTTTGATAATTTTCACCCCAGTACAGTGTTTCTTCTCACTTAAATTTCAGGATATGTTTTTAAAAACAGACACAAATAGGCAACCAGCAAGATGGCAGCAGAGTAAGGAGCTCCTAGAGTCAGCTCATGCTATAGGGCAGTTAGTAATCACCCAGAGCTACCTAAAGCAGCTGTTTGGGGGATCCAGGAGACCAGAAGAGCATCCTGCAACATCCTTGAAAGAATGGAAGGAGGAGACTGCCCATCTGCAGAGAAGACTTGGGAGTAGAGCCCTCCATGCCATGGAGGCCGTTGCCCATCCTCCACTGGAGGCACAAGCCGGCTCGGGAGGTATTCCATGGCTGGAATTGGAAGCCCCACTTCCCAAAAACAGGGGAGGAAGAGACGATTGGGCACCAACTTCAGCTACTGATAATAAATTCATCTGGCTAAAGTATAATCCTCTGTCCTGTGGCGTGTGAAGCTTCATCAGGGCATCTACAGTCTAGGCCTGCACGACTTGGATTATTACACATGGCTGTGGCTCTGTCCCTACCTCTGGCAAAGGAGAAAGTTGGGAGAAGCTTCATCAATTCCTGCGACAATGCGGGCAGCTTGAACCTCCACAGCTTACGGCACCAACTACATCCTCGGCTCCTATTACACAGCTATCCTAAGAACAGCTGAAGTTTGAACCTGTCCAAGTCAGAAAGAGGCCAGTAGCTGCCATTTTAACTCTGTCCCCAGCATGAGGGGAATTGAGTTGGACTGAAAATCACAGTGAAGTTAGGGAGCGGCTTAATTCCACCCAGATTAGACCGCAGCTCTAGACTAAGCCCAAGCCCCACCTTGGACTGGGAGGAAACTGGGGGAACCTGCACCAGCCTCTCTGGGAAACTACAGGCCACACCGCAGAGGCCAGTGATCATCCTACTTTGGCGGCGCAAGCCACCTCAGGAGCTATTCTGTGGCTGGAGTTGGAAGCTCCATTTCCCAAAAATGGAAGGAAGAGATGGTTGGGCACCAGTTTCAGCTACTGATTAGTAAATTTGGCTGGCTAAAGTATAACCTTCAGAATAGCTAAAGTTTGAACTTGTCCAAGTTGGAAAGAGGCGGGCAATCTCCATTTTGATTCTGCTCCTGGCATGAGGGGAAGCCAGGCTGATTGAAAATCACAGTGACAGTAGGGACTGGCTTCATTCACCCAGATTGGCCTGCAGCCCTAGCCTAGGCTTCAGCCCCACCTCTAGCAGGGAGGAGGCTGGCAGTCCCTGCACCAGCCTCTCCAGATAACTGCAGGTACATTCATCTGGCACAGACTGAATAGTTGGAAGGCTACCGGGGCAACTACGGTCATTTTGGACCCACACAGCATAGATTGCTGCCCATACCTGCAGTTCCATACCTGCCCCGTGTAGGGGAAGAAGGCGTGTGAAGCTTCATCAGGGCATCTACAGTCTAGGCCTGCACAACTTGGATTATTACACACGGCTGTGGCTCTGTCCCTACCTCTGGCAAAGGAGAAAGTTGGGAGAAGCTTCATCAATTCCTGCGACAACGCGGGCAGCTTGAACCTCCACAGCTTACAGCACCAACTACATCCTCGGCTCCTATTACACAGCTAGCAAGGGAGAAAAGGCAAGAAAGCCCTAAACATAAGAGAGAAACTGCATGCGGAATAAATACATCTAGTAAGCCAGATGCCAAGACACCAACAAAAAGTTACAATCCATACCAAGAAACAGGAAGATATGGCCCAGTTAAAGGAATAAGATAAGCCTTCAGATGACATAAAGGAGTTGAGACAACTAATCAGAGATGTTCAGACAAATCTCCTTAATAAATTCAGTGAGATGGCTAAAGTGATTAAGGATATTAAGAAGACATTGAATGAGCACAAAGAAGAATTGCATACACAGAAAAATAACAGATCTTACAGGAATGAAAGGTGCAATAAATGAAATAAAAAATACACTGGAATCTTATAACAGCAGATTTGAGGAGGCAGAAGAAAGGATTGGTGAGCTTGAAGACATGGCATTGGATAGCAAACATACAAAAGAACAGATGAAAAAAAGAATGGAAAAAAATGAACAAGGTCTCAGGGAACTAAATGACAGCAAGAGACATGCAAAGATATGTGTTGTGTGTGTCCCAGAAGGAGAAGAGAAGGGGAAAGGGGGAGAAGGAATATTTGAAGAAATAATGGTAGAAAATTTCCCAACCCTATAGAATGACATAGATATCTGTGTCCAAGAAGCACAATGTACTCCCATCCAAATAAATCTGAATAGACTAACTCTGAGACACATACTAATCAGAATGTCAAATGTCAAAGACAAAGAGAGAATTCTGAGAGCAGCAAGAGAAAAGCAATGTATAACATATAAGGGATCCCCAATAAGATTAAGTGCTGAGTTCTCATGAGAAACCATGGAGGCAAGAAGGCAGTGGTGTGATATATTTAAGATACTGCAAGAGAAAAACTTCCAGCCAAGAATCTTATATCTGGCAAGATTGTCTTTCAAAATAAGGACAAGTTTAGAATATTCACAGATAAACAGAAACTGAGAGAGTTTATAACAAAGAGGCCAGCTTTGTAGAATATACTAAAGGCTGTGCTACAGTCTGAAAAGAAAACACAGGAAAGAGAGGCTTGGAAGAGAGTCTAGAAATAAAGATTATATCCTTAAAAGTAACTTAAAGTCTCAAAAGAGTGGTGAAAATAAGATATGACAGATAAAACCTAAAGGTCAAAATGGGTGAAATAAGAACTGCCTTTACAGTAATAATATTGAATGTTAATGGATTAAACTCTCCAATCAAAAGACACAGACTGACAGAATGGCTAAGAAAATATGAGCCATCTATATGCTGTCTGCAAGAGACTCACCTTAGACCCAAGGATACAAATAGATTGAAACTGAAAGGCTGGAAAAAGATATTCCATGTATACAGTAACCAAAAAAAAAAAAAAAAAAAAAAAAAGAAAAGAAAAGAAAAAAAAGTCAGAAGCCAGAGTAGCTATGCTTACATCAGATGAAATAGACTTTAAAAGACCCTAGTAATGCACAATCTGAGGAGGAAGTAAGGGGAAGAATTCCATTTACAATAGCAACTAAAAGAATCAAATATTTGGGAATAAACTTAACCAAGGATATAAAGCAGAAAACTACAATGCACTATTAAAGGAAATTGAAAAAGACCTAAATAATTGGAAGAACATACCATGCTCATGGATTAGAACACTAAATATCATTAAGATGTCAATTCTACCCAAATTGATATACAGATTCAATGCAATCCTGATAAAAATTGCACCAACATTTTTTAAATAAATGGAAAACACAGTTATCAAATTTATTTGGAAGGGTAAGTGATCCTGAATAGTTAGAAACATCTTAAAAAGGAAGAGTGAAGTTGGAGGACTCTCACTTCTGGACTTTAAATCATATTACCTAGCTACAGTGGTAAAAAACAAAAAACAGCATGGTACTGGCATAAAGACAGACACATAGACCAATGGAACCAAATTGATGGTTCATAAACAGACCCTCACATCTATGGCCAAGTGATTTTTTGACAAGCCTCTCAGACTCACCCAGCTTGAGCAGAACTGTCCATTCAACAAATGGTCCTGGAGAACTGGATGTCCATAGCCAAAAGAAAGAAAGAGGACCCCTGTTTCACACCTTATACAAAAATTAACTCAAAGTGGATAAAAAAACTAAATATAAAAGCAAGAACCATAAAGCTTCAAGAAGAAAATGTAGGAAAACAACTTTAAGACCTGGTGGTATGTGGTGGATTCTTAAAAGAGATAAGAGGAGGACTGAGATGGATTACTGATGCTTAAAGTATGTAGAAGTTTTAATTAACTTGACTGTAAAAGTGTGGAAATGGATAGAGTTGCTGGTAGCACGTTATAGGAAGTAACAGCTGTGGGAATGTGGGGAGGCGTGGGAAAAACACAACTGGAGCGACCTATAGACTGTTGTTAACAGCAATACTGTAATATTCATGCTTCTGTGCCAAAAATGTACTGTGTTGATGACGAGGGAGTATAAAAAAAGTATGCCAAATGTACACTATGGACCATGGTTGGTGGTAATTGTCTGATGATATTATCTCATAATCTCTAACAAATGTTCCACGATGGTGTTGTGTTTTGATAGAGGGGTGTTGAATGGGAATTCTGCACATGTGCATGATTGTTTTGTAAGTTTACAACTTCTGTAATAAAAATATATTTTAAAAAATAATAATAGGGTGGGTTGGGGGAAAATACACCAAATGTAAGATATGGACTATTGTTAGTAGTAAGATTTTGATGATATTCTTTGGTTAGTAATAATATTTTGAGGATGATTTTTCATTATTAGTTAAAAATGTTTCACAACAATGCAAGTTATTGGTGGTAGGGTGAAGTATGAGAGCCCTGTGTGATGTTATGTATGTTTGCTTTGTAAGTTCAGAACAATTACTATATATTTATTGTTTATGTATATTTATGTATGAATGATATACTTCAATAAAGAAAAAAAAAAGAAAATAAAAAGCAAATAACACGAGTTTCTTTATCCCTCTTAATCAGTGCTTGCGTTTGCATTTGTGCCATGTTTTATGTGGCCTAGGTCATCCACTGTTGACCCCGTTGCTGGGATGGACCCAGCCCCTCGGTCTAAGGATAAAGATTCTCCTATTGAATGAATCTCCAGACCATGTCTGCATGAAGAACATTTTATTTGGGTGTTTACTTTTTTATTTATTTGTTTATATACCTATTCACTCAAGAATAATTTATGTAACTTGAGAATGCTTGCGTAAATACTTACAATTAAGCCAGAAAAATAAATTAACCAGTTGCTGTAGCTTTAAGGTAAAGTGTTGTGATCTTAGGGTCAGAGACAACCACGTTGTTTTGGCTGCCTGGGGAGGGGGGAGGGGGTGGGGGAAGAGGCAGGGGAGGAGAAAGAAAGAAAGGCTGCCCTGGCGCTGTCCTTGGTCCTGCAACTGCCTTTGTTCTCTTCAAGTCGCTCCTGCCTGACTCGACCAGTTCTTTGCTATCACATAAACCCTGAGTAGATTTACACTGCCTGGCTTCTTGCTGTTGCATGTCACCAGTATCCCTGCTGACTTCTATCTGACTTGTCACCAACTCACCCATTACTGGTCTCTGACCTGGGTTTCTGGAGCTACCAGAGTATTACATCACCTCACCCCACCCAGCAGATTCTAGCCTAGCAGCCACAGGTTGGATTTTTCCCTCATAGGCGGAATAGCTGGCAATTAAAAAAAAAAAGTCTTGTTTGTAAATGTTTCTCTTATTTCCTTTTAAATTCATTTGCAGATTGTGGCTCCCTGCAGAGATCATTTCTGTGAGCTGACTACTATAAAGAGAAATTATTTTCTTTTATTATTTGTTCAGACGTGGTCCTACATTAGCTTAGAGTGACTCTGTATTTCTCATAGTATACAGGGCAAAACTTACCTTTCATTCCCTAGTCTTAGAAGACATCTTGTTAGGCTGCATTTCTACCAACTGACACTGATGGTTGAGTACAATTTAGTGTGTTTAAAGCCCAAGACTTTTAAAGAGAATTTTAAGCCTCTTGTTCATTTAAGATATATAAACTTGTTTTGCTTTTGTACAAAAACAAGAATCCTCTTCTTAATGCACTTAGCGTCTAGTTTTGTAGATGCATATATATCTTGCTTTAAGTAGACTTGATTTATAAAAGCCTGGCTTTTCTTTGTATCATTTAATAACAATTTTTCACAATTACTTTAAACTAAAAATAGATGAAGTTTTATTGGTACAATTATTTGAAAATTATGACTGATTATAGACCCAAACTGTAATGAATATGGAGAATGAATGTAGTTTGATTTGTTGGATGATAGGTAATTGATGATAACTTAAAACTCACTTTCCACACTCCTTTTCAGGAATCCATCTTTTATGAAAGTCAAGGTGCATCTGTAATGTCATTTAGAATATGAAACAAACAGCTGATGCTGAGGCAAGCAACTATGTTTGCCACCCAGGTACAGCCTGGGTGGAAAGTTCGTTGTTCTGGGTTAGTTGACTGATAGGCTGTATGGTTAATATTGGCATTTTGTAGCTTTGGTTCTTTTCCAGGAATTTTGATTAATAGCATGATTAATTATCTTTATAATTGGTGGTAATAGCCAATTTTAAGCTTTCATGCTCACATTAATTTTCCCGATAGAAAAAACTCTCTATCCTTTTTTTAAAAAAACAATTTATTGAAATATATCATTCATACATGAACATACATAAACTATAAGTGTTCAAGTAAACATCGTGAACTTCCAAAACAAACATGCATAACATCATACAGGGCTCCCACACATCACCCCCCACCCCCAAACACCCTGCATTGCTGTGAAACATTTGTTAACAAATCATGAAAGAGCATCGTCAAAGTATTACCTCTAACTACAGTCTGTATCTTCCTCCCCTATACATGTTTTTAAGGATTTATTTACTTTTATCCGTTTTTACCCCCACCCCCACCCCCCGTTTTTGCTGTTTCTGTGTCCATTCACTGGGTAGCTCTCTGTGTCTGTTTCCTGCCCTCTCTTCTCATCCTTCTCCTCCTGTCTTTACTTGGATTCGATCCTCAGAATCTCCGATGTGGGAGAAAGGCATCCTACCACCTGTGCGCCTTAGTTCCTGGTTTTTCATTGTGTCTTATCTTGGCTCTCCCTTGTGTCACTCTCCTCTTACATCATCATCTTGCTACGTGGCTCGTGGGGCCTGATGGCACACCTGTGCACGGGGCCTGGCGGTGCACCTACGCACAGGGCCTAGTGGCTCATGCGCTATCTATATTTTTCTTTTTTAAATTTTTACTGGGCGGTCCTGGGTATCGAACCCAGGGCCCCCCATATGGGAGACGGACACCCAACCACCCGAGCCACATCTGTCCCCCTGCTATATCTCTTAAGGTTGACCAAAGATACCCAAAGTTACAGTCTTTCCCCATACGGGATGGTCATATAATAAATCAGGCTTGATTTATCACCAGCATTCTAAAAACCAGACCTAGGGAGAAAAACTAGGTCTGGGGACACATGCATGGTTTCTAATATAGCGAATATTTAACCTACCCTGATTATTACAAAATCAGTCAATGAGAATATTTGCATTTCTATCCTTTTAAAGGTTAAATATAAAATAATAGATTAAAGCATTTTTATGAAAATGTTTTAAATAAGTTATGTTAAGATAGTTTAACATATATAAGTTAAAATTAATTTTAAAATATAAAAGAAAAAGAATAACTTTTCTTTAAGTGGTATGCAGGCTTTTATTTATTTATTTATTTTTAGGAGGTACTGGGGATTGAACCCGGGACCTTGTACATGGGAAGCAGGGGTTCAAACCACTGACCTACACCCACTTCCCTAAGGGTTTTGTCTAACCTAGTGAAATGTTCAGACATAAAGGCATAGGTATGTTTAGGGATGTCACGTGGTTTCAGGGCAAGAAAACCAGCCCGTGTTGACTAGGCTGATGACACTTGAGGGGTCTTTTGTGGGGTTTCTGCTTAGGGCTCCCCAGTCTTAGCACAGCCTGCTTTGTCCTCTGTTACCTACATGTTGGTAAAACTACAAAATATTGTAAACTGTGCCTATCCTTTGAAACTGCTACTCTACTCTGGGAATTTATTCTAAGAAAATAATAGAATACACTCAAATGTTTTGCTTACAAGCTTGTCCATCTCATCAGTTTGCATCCTCATCCAATTGGAAAGAGCCCAAATGTCCATCAGAAGGGGGATTGGTTACACAAATTAAAGCAATTTAAAGGTCATTAAAAATAAGTTATAGATGGGGGTTTTCAACCTTTTTTAAAAGTAGCAGAGCTGTTTTTCCAAATGAAATCTAGTGAGGGATTCCGAATATGTAAATTTGGGTAATTTATAAAAGGGAAGCTTTTCTGGTTGAATTGAGGTGGGGGTATCTGGTGCCTCACTTATTCCACAGGAGATTATTCCACATCTCCCTAGGGGCCCCTCAGTCACCTCCATGAAATTCTTGTGAAAGCTCCAGGGACCACTGATGAAGAGAACATTTTAGATGAAAATGTATTGACATGGAAAGATATTCACTGTCTTTTACATTAAAAGGCAAATTTAAAAACATAGAATAATTCTAATTTTGTAAAAAAAAAGTGTTTGAGTTTTGTCTGTGTATGCTATAATAAATATAAATAAAAATAAATATAATATAATACGTTGTGTGTGTATGTTTACAGCAAAGAAAACTGTTTAGAAATAAATATACCTAGTGTTAACTATTTTTAACCCTGGACCATGGATATTTTTATTCTTTCTCTTTTCTCTAGAGTTTTAATTTTTTTGTATTGATCTTTTAAAAAAAATTTCATTGAAGTGTATCATTCATACGTGAACGTATATAAACAATAAGTTTATAGTAAAACTTGTGAACTTACAAAACAAACATGTATAACATCATACAGGGGTCCCATACATCATCCCACCACCAATACCTTGCATTGTTGTGAGACATTTGTTACAAATTGTGAAAGAATATCATTAAAAATCTTACTACTAACTCTAGTCCATATCTTACATTTGGTGTATTTTCTTCCCAACCCACCCTATTATTTTTAAAAATATATTTTTATTACAGAAGTTGTGAACTTACAAAACAATCATGCACATGTGCAAAATTCCCACACAACACCCCTCTATCAACACACTACATCATGGTGGAACATTTGTTAGCAATTATGAGATAATATCATCAGACTATTACCACCAACCATGGTCCATAGTGTACATTTGGCACACTTTTTCTACACTCCCCCATCATCAACACAGTACATCTTTGGGATAGATGCATGAATATTAGTTTTGCTGTTAACCATAGTCTTTAGGTCACTACAGGTGTATTCTTCCCATGCTTCTCCACATTCCCACCATCCTGCAATAGTGACGTATAGCTACTGTAGCTCACAAAGGACACTCTTGTATCTGCACCATCAACCACAATTCTCATCTACCTCTGGGTTCACTGTGTCATTCAGTCCCTAGGTTATCACTAGCTTTCTTTCAATTGACATTTACATCCCTAGACTACCCTTTCCAGCCACATTCACATTTATAAACCAGCTGCTGCTCACTATTATGTGTTACCATCAACTCTATCCATTTCCACACTTTTACAGTCAAGTCAATTAAAACTTCTACATACTTTAAGCATCAGTACTCCTTCTCAGCCCTCCTCTTATCTCCTAATAACCTGTACTCTAGAGTTTAACTCCATGCATTTATTCTTTGTATTTAGTTCATGTTAATGAGAATGCAATATTTGTCCTTTTGTTTCTGGCTTACCTTACTTAGCATAATGTCTTCAGGATTCATCCATGATATCATATGTGTCCCATATAGTTTTAATTTTTAAATATGACCATGTATTGTTTTTAAAATAAAAAAATATTTTTGGTTAAATGTATATTAAATATCTAGAAATCACTGCTTTGGAATACATAGTATTTGACACTGTGCAAGTAACTTTTAAAAAATTTTTTCATAAACAGTACTTGATCTCTGTTCCAGTTAACTTTGAATCACCCTCCTCTTCATAACTAAATGGCTTAAAAACACAACAGTTAATCATTTTATTATCCCTTATAGTTTGTCCAGGTCTGTGTTCTGGGAAGGGCTTGGTAGATTGTCCTGGCTCTTGATCTCTCATGTGGTTGTAGTTGGTTGGTGGCTGGAACCTGGCTTCATCCTGACTCGGGGCCTCTTCACGTGGCCCTCTGCAGGGGCTGGTTTGGGCTTCCTCCTGGCAAGGCTGCCTCAGGGCACTCACACACCTTGCACAGGGCCTGAAGTGTTCAAGAGGGATGGTTTTAGTGAATAAAGTGGAAGCCACATTGCCTTTTATGACCTTGGCTTGGAGGTCCCATAGAGTCCCTTCTGCCATTGTCTATTAGTCAATCAGAAGCCCATCAAGATTCCAGGGGAGGGTTACAGGACCAGCTAAGCTACATAATTTGTGGGGTCCAGTGCAAAATGAAAATGTGGGGTCCATTTATCAGAACTTATAAAGAATTTCAAGATGGTGACAACAGAGTGTTAAACCAAATGCAGAAACCTTCCAAGAGTAGGATGCTGTGGGACTGCACAGGTCACACACCCCTGAAGCCATCCCTGGGGACACCTCTGGATGGGAGGGACGGCAAATCCACATTGTAGAAAAACATGTGAGATGGGAGAAAATGTTGCGACCATCTTTGGAAAATAAGAACTGCCACCATGTCTGGGACTCACTTCCAATTAACTTGATGGATCACTTCCTCAGTACCCAGGACCAGAGTTAGCCATTAGCTATAGCAGAGGAACTGCTGGCTCTCCAGCAGCTAGGCTGCCATACTAATAACAGGATGTATTTAAAAGCTCTTCATGGCGATATGGTTGCCTCTCAACAGAGTATAGCAGAAATACTTGCTTTATATCTAAGACCTTCAAATATTTACTCTAGTTGCCCTTTTTAGTATTTCCTTCATTAGTCATCCTAATCCATGGGATATTGCAAGGGTCTCTGTCAACTTCAGAGGAAAGCCACATCTAATAACAAATGGCATTCTGTAATTCAAGTACCTTCTTTAAGAACTTTCTGATGAATAAAAGTCCTCTTATTTGTTCTTCCTCTAGTGTTGCTTGTGTCCAGTAAAGCAATTATCACTGTAATGCTGTGGGTCATTTATGCATTTTTACAAAGTCATATTGCTTTTAATCACTGGAGTCAATTAACTGCAAAGATGGCCACGCACAATTCCACTTATCCTGTTTTGCACGCCATGCCTCCTCTCAAGGGCTGGGCCTATTTGGTGTCCCCTTGAACATGGGCCAGACTTGTGATGTGCTTTTACTCTAGGATCTAGTGGAAGTGATACCGTGTGACTCTGGCCGGGTCTTAAAAGTCTTGCAGCTTCCATTTTCGTCCTCTTGAAAGTCAGCTTCCATGTCTCTGCTAGAGAGCGCCCTGAAAGGAGAGAAGGCCTGGGTGGGGACTGTGGGCATGAGGCTGTTGAATGACTGAAGGAGGGCCTGAAGGAGGGAGAGGAGGTGTCTAGGGGGTGGGAAGGTGCCAAAGACAAACTGCATCTGCTGGGCCTGGCTGTGTGGCTGAGAAGGAACCGAGAACACCGTACAGGGTTTCACGATGGTGGTTTTAAAAGTGGAGGTTTGCTGACTTTGCGCTGGGTGTAGCAATTAGCAGGTTGGCGCTGCAGGGATGGCTCGGCAGCATTCACCATTGCCTCTCAAGCCAAGAGTGGCTGGCCTTGTGTCTCCAGGACAGACAGCTTTTCCTAAGCACTGTCCCTGGGCTTTGGCTCCTGGCACACACACTGCCTTCCAAGGCGCTATTGCAACAGCTACGGCCTTTCCTCCTCTTTCCTCTCGTCTCTGCATTTCTGGGTGGATGGACACAGGCATAAACATGTGCCCACAAGGAGGAAGCTGCTAGATGGCATCATACCTAAACCCAGTTAAAATGAAAAGTCTTACTTCTCCAAAAAGTTCTGTGAAAGGGGATTCGTTGGATATTTCCAGTACAAAGAAAATGAGTTAATTTTTGATTGGAGAACTCCTGTCATACGTCTGAATTTATACCAACAGGTTGTTTCATCGATGTTTCTTTGAGACACTTCCACCCAAGAAAATTTCATCGCTTATTCTAGTTTACAGGGAGCGAACCCTGAGTTGTTCCCTAGAAACCTGATTTAACCTGTTAACTGTATTAGGATTGGCTCTTTGTTATTCCAGTATCGTCATGCACATAACTTTCTGTGCTATAATTGTTGAAAGCTGGATGTGAGAATCTTTAAAGTGGCATGTCTTATTCAGAGATGTTTAGTGCTTCATAATCACAATAATATTGGGTGCATTATGCAGTGATAATGGAAATTACATTTGCAAAATAGTTGTGGTAATGGAGCATTCTGAAATGCAAGGGCACAGCTAATAGGAAAAAGCAAACTGGAAGAGAAAGCCATGTTTTATTCACAGCATTTTGGCTGTCTGGGCTCTGGGACCGGAAGGCAGGGGCGAGCTTCTATGCTACTCAGTGCTGCGTCACCCACAAGGCTGCATGATTTAGATCAAGCTAGGCAATTCTGATTGAAGTGGGGAGTTTTCAGAGACTGGAATAAAAAAGGGGGAGTGTATTTTTTTCCTGTTTGAAAATACTTTTTGATTTTTAGAATAGATTAGCGTTTTGTATGTGAAAATTGAATTTCCAAAGAAAGCATAGCATTGCTATGATTCAGCCTGATAATTTGGTTCTTTTCCAGTCGCTCAGAACTTCTGATATATATTTTTTAAAGTATATTTGGAAAACATGTATATACACTATAGCTCCTTATATTTCACCCATTTAGTTTTTAGGTCAATTTTAGTCTGATTGAGTTTACCTGTCTCTGTGCTTTAATGATCACACAATGCAGTCCACATACAATATATTAGGTCCAGTGTTTTTATGGAAACTCACAGAAACCAGGATGAAAATGAATCTTAAGGAACCTAAGAAATTCTTGGCTATGTGAATTGACACTACAAATGCTGGTTTTGAGTCTTAGATATTTTCTGTACCAATTACAAAATTTTGTGATGATTTGATTAAAGTATTTCTTTTGGCACCTTAATTACCCTTAATTCAGGGGATGTTTTGTTTATAAATGTAAAGGATTAAACAAAGCCATGGAAGCACCAGGATAGAAGAGAAGAAAAAAGAGTGAGTTAAATCCATTGTGCCAAATTCACAAGAATTATTTTTGACTTGTGTATTAGGTTCACTTGGAACCTGCCTTTGTTCAGTTCCTTTCATGAAAAAAGTTTTCCTTTTTCCCTTTGATTTTGGAGCCGTTGAACTAACAAGCTGGTTCTTTTCTAAGGCCTCTCTGTATTTCTGGGGTTGTTAACATCGGATTTTCCTTGGTTTCCGGGAGGTACTAGCCAAGGCTTGAAAGTGAATGCATTTCCCAGCAGGTCCTCAGACATCTGGGCAAACCCCATTTTCTTGGGGCAGTTATTTCTAAATGCTATATATCTACTCCTCCAATTCAGCAATCACACCCAGTGATTCCATGCTATCTATAATTGCTCCACATCTCAGTTATGAGTAACTTATCAGACAGACATGCACTGAGCGAGAGAAACTGAGGCAGGATAGGTCTCTGTGATTATCCATCCTCTAAACAAGCAATAATGTAATTCACTTCCACAGGGCAAGATATTGGTGACTTCAGGCTTCTTGAAGGCCTATTTAAGGCTCTGCTGTCACCCCTTGTGCCTACAGCCTTTGCTCCTTTGCATTCTCATTATTGCCATCTAATGTCTACTTAGAATCTAATTAGATTATTATCTAATGAGAGATTTTCCATTCAAGTATTTAATTTGTATCTGAATGCTGTCAGCTTTCCTGTGTCAAAATTGCCCCTCTTCTCCCCCACTTCTTGGCAGTAGAAATTCATCTTTACCAGATCCTTGTCTGCCTATAGGGATGTTTTACTGAGATAATATATGTAGAAAGTAATTCCGTAAGCTGAAAAATGCTCTCCCAATATGAAGTGTTGATGTTGAAAACAATACTTCTACTCATTGACCCCTGTTTACTCTCCAAATATCTCCTTATTTTCAGAATCACCAGTCTCTTAGGGATTCTGAGTTACCATTTTTCCTCTTGTGTTTTTTCTGGAGGCAACATTATGTAGCAGTTAAGAACATGGGCCTTGGAGACAGATTGGGTTCAAATTTCCCTACCGCCTCTCCAGTGTTGTGTCTAGGGATGGGTTACTTTTGGAGTCTGGTTTCCTAATCTTTAGACGGGGATACTAACAGAATCGCCCTCACAGAACTGTTGAGAGGATTAAATGGATATCACAAGGAGAAGCATTTAGCACAGTGCCAGGTACACATAAGTACTAGAAAAGTATTGGCTTTCTTTGCTCTCTGGAGGGATTTGGAGTTCTGTCATCCTAATGGATTTTGTGCAAAGCCAGCAAAAAAGAAGCTGATTCTCATAACTTGATTAATTGTACTCTCTCTCTTATCCTACTCTTCTTGTTTTCCATCTCGGGAGTATGAACCTGTATTCATGAAATGAGAATGGTGATTTTTTTGTTTTGTTTTTGTTTGTTTGTTCTTTAAGACTAATGTGCTGGTACATATGCTTTAAAGAAATCATGGAATCATAATTTTATTTTTTCCCCAAAAGTCCAATGCTCCAATACCTGAGAATGGGCTCTTGGTCCAGTCTTGGTGAATTTGAAGGGGATGAGGCTGGTGCGGTGGTCCCTGCAAGCAGTGGCTCTCTGTCTGTCCCTCCCATTTGCCCAGGGCTTGGCTGGCTTCCTTGGAGCAGTGTGGAGGGTGCTGGGGAGAGGCCGTGGGCACGGTGCTCTGTGTGTGATGCACACGCTCTGCCTTCCCCTGCCCGATTGTTGTTCCCATTGAGTAGAAAACAAGAAGGTCCATTTTGATTTCTGTCAGGCATTTCATTATTTTTCTACTATTCCATTTCACGTCATCAGTGGACATTTGGAAAAGACCTCTACCTCTAAAGTTTAAAGTCTTCTGCTTCCTTGGGTGGTGCTATAAAGCATGGCCCCTGATATCAAGGTGGCCTTTTTAACTGCAACTTACCACATCCCATAATTGCATTTCATCTCTTTGTTACAGATTGACGTTCTCAAGGCTGATCTGGAAAGTGCAGAATGGAAAGTTTTGGAGAATCTTATTCTAGAAGATGTCCTTGAGCAGATTGGACAGCTTGTCTTTGAGATCCATCTCCACTGGCCCGGGTTCGAGGTCAGTGGCAGCGACAGCAGCGTCGTGCGCTTCTGGTACAGCCTCCTCAAAGAGCTGGAACTAAAGGATTTCAGGCTTTTTCACAGTTACAAAGACTTATCTAAACCTCAGCTATTCCTGAAGAAAGACCTTTTCAATGCAAGTAGCTGTTACACTCTGAGTTGGGTGAATACGAGATGGAAATAGGATATCGGCTTCACAGCAAGAACCCAAGGAAATATTTGCGGAGTGGAGCATACCCTTGCTTCTCGTTGTCTGCTTCCTTGCCTGGTCTCCCACTAGTCTGGCACTTTCTCCAGTCAGAGATTGTGTTATCACCTCCGCAGTGCATGTAGCCTGGTGCTTGACATGTGGTCGGGGCATGGTAAATACTTGAAGGGATGAACATAGGAATTTTTTTTCTAATGCCTTTATTTCAAATTAAAGACCTGGGGATTTCCCTTTCCCTCCCTCTCAAAGAATTCATAAACTTGGACTACAGAGTAAACTCATTTCAAAACTGTTATTAAGAAGATAAAAGATGGTATCCATAGGGATTAGCCTACTTCTAAGCCTTAGTGCAGTCCTCAGGTAGCCAGAGTACCAGTGGGAGTAAGTTGTCCCACAATTCACCCAGACCCGGGCTCTTGGCCATTTTGCCTTTGACAGGGTAGGGATGCTTATCCTTCTCCATTTTCACTTTGAAGGTAATCCCCCACTCAGCCCTGTTTTTCCTAAAATCTATTATGGATCTATAATCCCTGAATTCACCAGCATTCAAAAGAAATGATAAAGGGAAGCGGCTGTGGCTTAATTGGTTGAGCTCCTGTTTACTATATGGGAGGCCCCGGGTTCGATTCCTGGGGCCTCCTGGTTAAGGCAAGCCGGCCAATGGCCCACGCGGCACAGTGAGTTGGCACAGCAAGATGATGCAACAAAGGGAGACAAGTAGACACAGAAAAAAAAAAAAAAAAAAAGCAAAGCACATGGACACAGCAAGCATAACCTGCAAGGGGGGATTAAAAAAAAATCTTAAAAAAAAAAAAAAATGATAAATGTTTTCAAGTTTTACTAGGTGGGTAAGATTCTTGAGTCTGTTGCCTATTGTTTAAAAATAGGGCTCACTTTCATTTGACTTTAACCTGCCAAATTCAGGATTTACCTGCTTTCACCCTGTCAATGGCATCCGTGATAGCATTGTGGATTTCAGTCATTTCTCATCAGCCTTTGCTGAGGCCCATGTTGTAGCTTTATAAGAACCACTGATTCTGGCTTCTGGGAACTCAGGCACACCAAATCCTGCTTCCAAATTTGAAAGACCAGACTACCGAGAGCTTCAAATCAAGATACATTTCATACTCAGCCATAAATCCCCTTCTGGTCCTATGAAACTCAGCACGATAGTGGATGGGTCATCACTCTTGCCTCTTCTGACTTCAATCCTTATTTCCAAACCACACCTGCCTATGCTGTGAAATCTTTTTTTTCCTTTTAAATACATTGTCAAAAATGTGAAAAGTGAGTTTTCCTTTACTGCCTCTTGGCATCAGTTATAAACCTGTGACCTGAGAACTGTAGTCTCTCTCTTTCCTGGATGGTCATACAGTGTGTCAGTAGCATGAACCCTTTTTACATTAAAAAAAATGAAGGTTCTCAATAGTTGACATGATATCATTTCTATTTAGAGGATTAGATACTTGTAGGAATGATTTTCAAAAATCTTATTTCAGATTAATTAAATAGTTTAAACATATCCAAAATTATTACCTTACTATAAATTATATTTTCTGGCAATTTTATATCCTGAGAGAGCATGAAAATTATACATTCATTGTAGGATCAAAAAAATATTGGTGTGTGGGGGGTAGAATCCTAATTATTATTAGACTTTATCTCTTCTCCTCATTTCTTATCTCCCTTCACCCCCAGACACTCCTGGCTTTTTGTGTCTTGCAGTGGTTTGAAAATACTATTCTTCAAGTGAGAAGCCAAAATACATTACAACAGGATGATCTCACTCACCTGGGCTCAAGAGGGAACAAGACTTTCTGAATTAGTGTAGATGATTTTTTAAAATATAAATGAGGTTTTTATTTTAAAAGACATAGTACACTAATGAAAGTCATCAAGCTGAGAGGACCGGCTTGAGTAAGTATGATTTGAATAGCAGTTCAGTTGCTTTCAGTGTAGATATGGATTTCAAAAGTGTGGCAGGGTCCATAAAAACACTAAAGCAGATTCTACTTTGTTTTGTATGGCATAGTTTCTAAACTATGTTAACTTTTAGCCTGTTTGGATTGTATCACAGATTCTTTTTAAAAACTTTTAATAAACATTTTATACACTAAAGGATCTCTAGTAAATCTTTTTATATACTAAACCTTTAAAACTTTTTCTACACAAAGTGTGAAAAGCACACTATTCTTAAGCATGTACAGTAGGATCAGCTTCTAGGTATATATACACCCATATCAAGATTCTTAATTCATGGAATTGCAGATAGATGGCCTTCCCAAAAGTTCTCTTTGTACAGGGCGAGTTAACTATTTCTTCCAGATTGGTGGTGTGGAGCACTGAGTATATCACACTATATATATCTGAAGCAAGAATGGGTGTGCTGTTAAAAAAGTAAGGCAAACTCAAAAGAAATCACAAATACACACACCCACACCCACCTACTACGCCGTCTGTTTGATGGTTATTTGTACTTATTTTTATCCTTATGTCCTTCATTCCCTTCATGAGTAGTTTGAAATTTATGATGACTGTTCTGACTTTTGCAATGGTTTCCCTGCTTCTAGAATTCATTATGCTTGTTGTGTAGACCAGGGTTTCTTAACCTCAGCATTATTGTCATTTGGGCTGTATAATCTCTGTTGGGAGAGGGCGCTGTCCTGCGCATTGTGGGAGGTTTAGCAGCACCCCTGGCCTCTACCCACCAGATGCCAATAGCACCCTTTCAGTTGTGACAACCAAGATGTCTCCAGACATTGCCACATGTCCCGGGAAGACAAAATCACCCTTTGTGAAGAGCCACTGGACAGGCCATGAGAAGGGGCCAAGGCTACCGCAGCACCCGTGTTTGGGGACATCCTGCTTGCTCTTGTGAAGAACAGGCAGGACACTCACCACCACCACAACCTCCACAAAAGCAGTACAAGCAAAATGTAAAAACAAATCAACAAAATCAAGAGCCACTATTTATTGAGAGCCTATTATGTGCCAGCTGCTTTGCAGTGTTTATTTTTAATTCCCCCAACAACTCTTCATGGAAGTGTAATTTCCCTGATTATGTAAGTAAGGAAACTTTGAGAGATTAAAATTACTCAACTAGTAGGTGGTGGTGCACTAATCCAAATCTCAGTGTGTCAGATACCAAAACACATGCTCGATCCCCTCCACAAGGCTGCCCCTGTAGCCTTTACCAAACGTAAGATGCAGTATCCCAAGGGCACGTTTTGGCCTCCTATCATTAGTAGAGGAGGGAAAAACTACAAATACACTTAGACCAAACCTGTAAATGTTAGAGTTGGGATCATTTTGTAGCATGCAGATTTCCTTGATTAAAATATGCCCACCACATGTAGGCTCACTGAGAAAGCTGGGCACACCACCACTTCTCCACTTCTGTCAGAAAAGCTGTTGCAAGTCTTGGGAGGGGCTCTTGCTCTGGATCATCCCAATACTTGGCACCTTCCTCCAGGGTAGGGCAAAAGTCCTTGATTGTAAATACCTGTGCCGTACATCTCCTTAAACGAACTATTACCAAAGTAAAGTGTTCATATATATTTCTGAAAATACAAATTTAATAATGCTTAAGGCAAATGACAATTCAATCTCTTCTTTTTTAAGGTGAAAGACATACGAGAGTCAGAAGTTGCCTTTTAGCACAGCAAAACTCTGAAATTGCTCACAATTTGAGATTAAAGTCTAAGAAAACCAATTACCCCTCCCCCTTTCTTAGAGTGATTTCATTTTATGTATTATAGGTTATGCATTTCTGCTTTGGTGATAAGATCTTTTAGTAAATGATAGTACAAGATTTGCATTTTCTAAGTTTCATATGTTTGGATTTTGCAAAGCTTGGATTTAATGCTAGGAATCCAGGCTCATCATCTTTTGCCAGTTTAAAAATGAGGGTCTCCAATAGAGAAGTTTTTGTATTGAGAAGAAAAAGGCACCTCCAAGATCAATTAATGTAATGGTTCTTTTCTGCTGGAACCAGCATATAAAACATAAAATATTTTATAACATTCTAAATTTTTCTTAGTGATTGGTTTGGTGCAATAAAATTCTTGAACTAATAAGGGATTTTCTTTTTCTGTCAAGGTTGAATTCTAATCTAAACTATTTCAGGAGAGAAGCCAAGTATACACAGGACTGGTATCCAATCAATATGTACCAGTAGATTTATAGTGGGTGGTAAATGGCTGTGGTCCTGAGGTCCCTGGTGGGTCACCTTCTACTACAGCCCCTTCCATAGGACCCCTGGACCTCCGTATGACTGGACAACTAAAGGGTTAACACAGTACAAGAGGCAGCCTTCAGGACCTGGCCTCTGCACTGTGGGTACCTCTAGTCTAACTGGACTGTATCACTGAATATTTTGAACATCACCTCCGAGTGGGCATATATAATAAACAAAGGTGCAGGTGAGTTCTACAATATTAATGAGAAACCACAATAATATATCAAGAAAAATAAGCTATTAACGATCTGTATCAGAAAATATTTCTCAAAGACCTGATGTCGGCTCACACGTGGTTTCCTCAGGGACCCCCTATTAAGACCCCTGTCTGTATGTCCCCACAGTCCCCTCTACTCTCCCTGTCTTCACACTCTTTGTACTTTAATGTACCTACTTGTGTAATGTCTGCCTTTCCCGCCAAAGGCAAGCTCCATGAGGGTGAGCACCATGTGTGGTCTCAGTGCCCACCGGGGCCTGCTGGGTCAGAGGTGCTCAGTTCACATTTGTTGAGTGTGAATGAAAAACACTACTTCGCATAGGATTTTTCTATGAAATAATTTCATCATTTTTAATTGCAGTTTTTTTTCTGGCATTAAAAACACCGTTGGAATTTAAACGGCTCTCATTTTGGTTAAGATGAATTGAGGCAGAGTTTGTCCTTTTATTGGCACAGTATTTATCGCACTACACATGGTAGTCCCCGTTTCTGGATGCTGACCTGGAGAGCCTCTTGACCTTGGACACTTGAGGGTTAAAAGCTTTCAGGCTCAGTTATTATTAGGCATCTCAATCCCAGAATATTAAGCCTAAATCTTCCTTTCACACCCCTCACTGTCTTCTGCTCAACAATTCCTGGCAAACACAACTTTTAATAGTCAGTGTAGAAAAGCACATTTCATAGTAGCATGGAGATAAATTTTCAGTTCGTGAGAGAAGGAAGGTATGAGGATGTGAGACTATTTCTGCCAAGGATAGGGGCTAGTATTTCTTTCTTTTTTTTTTTTTTTTTAGTAGTATTTCTTTTTTAAAAAATGATTGAAGCCACATTGATTTTGTGGGACAAAATGGGTAATAAAGACAGTTGTTTAGTAAGGAGTAAAACAGGCTGGAAAAGGTATTGTGTTCTCAAGACGGACTGATGTATGAGCCAAAGACTTGTGGGCACAATTGTGAGAGGAAGTGATGGGGACCACCTCTAACGGAAGGGACTGCAGCTGGTTCAGGTTTTATTTTACTAAAGGATAAAACAAAACATCATCTAAATAGCTAAGTGTTTCTTTTAAACTACTTACAGTGAGCTGGAAGCCACAAAGATCATTTAAGTGGCATAACAGAGAGGAGGAAGGAAAGCAGGATGAAAGGAATAAGATCTTGATGTCCCTGCCAACTAGCTGTATGATGTCAACATGTCACCTTCCTTGGCTTATTTTCTTATTTCAGGTTAGAATAGATAATTTCTAAGGTTCTTCTAGCTTGAAAATCTCATTATCTAAGACTTTAGTGATATGATGAGACTTAGGCAGTGGTAGGATGATTTTTTTGTTATAAAGGGTAGTGTTAGGATAAATTCCAAAGAATCCAATTGATGTTCTTCTTCAGAAGAAATAGTCCAGGTAAAAGGCGAATGCATTATACTAGCTCCCAGTGATCAAGTCAAGTGCCCTTAGGAAAAGTACCTTTGTGGACTAACACTTAAACTCACTTTGTTCTAAACATCACAATGGAGGTTTCATAGACTGCACTAGTTGATACTTTAGACCCTCCTAGCAAAGTGGCAAAGATACTAATTAAATACATATGTATTTATTATATATAAATATATATCTCCGCTGAGATCTTTCTCTGTGTGTAGATGTCTCTTTCTGTGTGTATGTGTATGAATGTCCAAGAAAGAAAAATCTTCAGACACAAAAAGCCCAGAGGGAGCCAAGAGCGGAGAGGCAGAGCAGGTACCTCCACTGCAGTAGCCCTAGGAGTTTACGATCCCAGTAATGGCTACGGGCCTAGAGCAGGAGACATGAGGCCTGGCTTGGGGTTAGGGGAAAGGTTGCTACTGAGGCCTCTGCAGCCCTTAGAGGGCTACTTCAGTGAAAGAGGAGCCTAAAAAATTGACATCCATCAGCACAAGGAAGCACATTTCTGCTGTAGTTATGGGTGATAAAAAAAGTTTCTTTTGAGAGATTGAAACCTCTAGCATGTGGAAGGACTTGACTATATTAATCACATGGTGAGGAAAATCACAAGATGAGACATTAATAAACTGATTGGGTCAGGGAAGCGGATACCTCAGCGGCACATGGCAGAGCAAATGCAAAACCACTCTGGGGGGCCCCTTCACCAACCCAGGCTGCAAAGGATTCCCTAAAAAATAAAAATAAAAAAATAAAAAACCAAGACCCACTTAAGGTAAGCTCATAATAAAAAATTACAACTCACAAAGAAGGATTCCTTTGAGAGAGAGGCAGTTTGCCACCTGTGCCACCTCAGTTCCTGGTTTTTGGCGCATCTCGTCTTGGCTCTCCCTCGTGTCACTCTCCTGTTATGTCATCACCTTGCTGCGTGGCTCTGCAGGGCCTGGCGGTGCGCCCCTGTGTGGGGCCTGGCAGCCCGTGTGCCTTCTATATTTTTATTTTACTGGGAGGTCCCAGGGACCGAACCCAGGTCCCTCCATATGGGAGACGAACGCCCAACCATTTGAGCCACATCTGCATTCCCCATGATGTATCTTAAGAGTAATTTGAAGCTTAGAAGACTTTCAGAAGATGCGGCCGTAAAGCTGAGTATCTGAGCCACCCTTATGTAGGTATACTAGAACCACACTTTGCAAATATGGTAGCCACTAGCCACATGTTGCTATTGAGTACTTAAATTATGGCTGGTGTGACTAAGGAACTAAATTTTAAAAAAATATAACAGAATTCTATTTAAATTAATTTAAATAAAAAATTTATATTTGATTCAGTTGTTAGAAAACTTTTATGTATGTTTGTAACAACTTGGGCATTGTGATGGTTTGAAGCGATATGGACCCCAGAAAATCATGTTCTTAAAGCTAATCCATCCATGTGGGTGTAAGGGTCTTTTGATTAGGTACTTCAGTAAGGTGTGGCCCAGATTGGGTCTTAATCCTCTTACTGGAATCCTTTATAAGAGAATGAAATTCATAGGAAGAGAGAGAAAACCAAGGAAGCAAGAAGCTAAAGCAACAAAACCCAGAAGGGAAGGAGGAACCAGCAGACACTGCCATGTGCCTTGCCTTGTGACAGAGGAGTCCAGGATCGCTGGCAGCTGGTCTTCAGGAAGAAAGCATTGCCTGATGATGCCTTGATTTGGACATTTTTCTCAGCCTCAGAACTGTTAAGCTTCTAAGCCAATAAATCCCCACTATAAAAGCCAATCCATTTCTCATATATTGCTTTTGGCAGCCAAGCAGACCAAAACAGGCATATAAATCTTCTTTATGAAACATCAAATATTTCTGATGAAAATTTAGCATCCAAACTGAGATGTTGTAAATGTAAAATACACATCAGATTTCAAAGACTTTGTATGACAAAAAGTAAAATATAAATTTTAAAAATAATTGACTATATGTTGAAATGATATTTTGGATATATCATGTTAAAGAAAATTGATATTAATTTCACCTGTTTTATTAGGTGGCTGTTAGAAAATTCTAAATTATATATATGGCTCACATATTTCTACTGGATAGCACCATGCTAGAACATATACTTAGGTCAAAAAATGTTTGTAATTTTATTAGCCTCCCCCCATGCCCGAACGCAAATGCTTGTGGCTGAGAACTGAGGGGTGGGAACCAAAAAATTCACTGGAGACAGGTACTCCATTTTGTACAAACAAAAGAGTTCTCTCACTTACTAAAAATGAAGTCACTCTAAGGCAGGGGTTCTTAACCTTTCTTGTTCCACAGACCCCTTTGTCAGTCAGGTGAAAACCACAGACTCTTACCAAGTCTATACTGTGCATTATTTAATAAATATATCACACCTGCACCAACACGTCCCCACAAGAATGTTTTTTTTTTAATTTAAATTCAAGCTCATGGACCCCTTGTTAAGAAACCCTGCTCTAAGTGCTCTGGCTGCAAATCTGTAATTTCTTTTCCTTTAAGTTTCAGATAAAAATTGCAGTATTTAGGTTAAGAAAGTTGTTTCCACAATTATTAAGGTAACTATGAACATGGAAGGTGTGTGTGTGTGTGTGTATACTGCAATTTTTGTTAGTTCATTGATTTTATTTACCCATTGGTCAAATAAAGATTTGTTAACATGAACTTTGAGCCAAATGCTGTGATAAATAACTTCTTTCTATTGGTTCTTCTCCTCTTCCTTCCTCTCAGGCCCTTTAATACTTGCCTTGTTTAGACTGTATTTCACCAATTATTTTACGATCCACAAAGAATGGATGCTGTCAATTAAAATATGACATATCAGTGATTTCAGGAGGTAGCCCTTTTTCAGAGAGGTTAATTGTGAAAAATATGCATCTTTGATGAAATATGGCCCTAGTGTTTCCTGGGTCTTACTTTGAGACCCACATTTAATACTGCTGACAGTGATCTTGACCTAAATGTCACTTCACACTTCCCTTCCCCATACCAAATTCACTATGGCTCCCCCAACTAACCTATGCTTTCTTCTAAAATATATACCTTAGGAAGTGACATCACCATCCCCAGGTGATTCTGATTCAGAAGGTTCTCAATCCACACTCTGAGAAACATCACACTTCTGGGACAGCCTCTAAATTTGTTGCTAGGTTTGCAATTCTAGGCTGTCATACAAGGCCTTGATATTTCACTGTCAAGGTTCTCTTACAGGTAATTTATAAAAATGCAAAGTAAAGCAGAGGAAACAGAGAGATTGAGAGGTTAAGAATTTTTTTTTTAATTTTTTATTATTGAAATAATGAAAATGCTCTAACAATGATTGAAGTGATGAATGCGCAACTATGTGACTATACCAAATACCATTAGTTGTACACTTTGGATGAACTGTATGCTTTATTAATATGTATCAATAAAATTGATTTGATTAATTAAAAAAAGATAACACCTCAAAGCAAAACTATAGAATGGCATCAAGAACACCTTACGTAAGTGCACACGAATAGCCAAAAGTATTCTAAAAAAGAAGAGCGACATGGGAGGAATTTCACTGCCTGAGCTTGAAACATATTACAAAGCTACAGTGGTTGAAACAGCATGGTACTGACATAAAGAGAGACACATTGATTAGTGGAATAGAATTGAGAACCCAGAAATAAACCCTCACCTATACAGTAAACTGGTTTTTGACAAACCTACCAAGTCCACGCTAACGGGAAAAAACAGTCTTCTTCAACATATGGTGTTGGGAGAACTGGATATCTAAAACCAAAAGAATTAAAGAGGACTCCTATCTCACCCCCTATACAAGAATCAACTCAAAATGGATAAAAAATCTAAATATAAAAGCCAGGACCATAAAATTACTAGAAGAAAATGTAGGGAAACATCTTCAAGACCTTGTAGTGGGTGGTGGTTTCTTGGACCTTACGCCCAAAGCACATGCAACAAAAGCAAAAATAGATAAATGGGGCCTCCTCAAAATTAAACACTTTTGCACCTCACAGGACTTTGTCAGAAGGGTGAAAAGGCAGCCAACTCAATGGGAAAAAATATTTGGAAATCACGTATCTGATCAGGGTTTAATATCCAGGATATATAAAGAGATGTTGCAACTCAACAATAAAAAGACAAAGGACCCAATTAAAAAATGGGCCAAAGACTTGAATAGACATTTCTACATGAAGAAATGCTCAACATCACTCATGATTAGGGAAATGCAAATCAAAACTACAATGAGATATCATTTCACACCTATCAGAATGGCACTATTAAAAAGACAGAGCACTACAAGTGTTGGAGAGGATGTGGAGAGATAGGAACACTTCTTCACTGTTGATGGGAATGCAGAATGGTACAGCCACTGTGAAGGACTATTTGGCAGTTCCTAAAGAAGTTGAATATAGACTTGCTACGTGACCCAGCAATACCTCTACTGGGTGTATACCCAGAAGAATTGAGAGCAGTGACACGAACAGACATCTGCACACCGATGTTCATAGCAACATTATTCACCATTGCCAAAAGTTGGAAACAACCCAGGTGTCCATCAACAGAGGAATGGATAAACAAACTGTGGTCTATTCACACGATGGAATATTATGCAGCTGTAAGAGAAATGAAGTCGTAAAGCATATGACAATATGGATGAATCTGGAGGACATTATGTTGAATGAAGCAAGCCAGACACAAAAGGACAAATACTGTATGAATGCGTTACTATGAACCAAATATATCGTGTAACATATTGTTTGATTAAAAAAAATGTTATATGTATCCAGTACATTTGAGAAATGTATATATTTATTCATCTGTGTTTACTTTTTAGTTTTTAATTGTTTATATTTTCAATAATGTACAAAATAAAGTAAAAAACAAAACAAACAAAAACCAGACGGAAAAAAAAAAAAAAAAAAAAAAA
>JAKSZT010053792.1:7767637-8119336 GCA_026826555.1 Tolypeutes matacus
GAAACGGCAAGAATGCATCATGCAGTCATCACTTGATCCTTGAGTACCACCCCCTTTCTTTACCTATAAAAACCCTAGCTCCTATTCTCACTTTGAACTGGTTTGGGAAGATCCCCCCCAGTTCCTTGCTTGTGTACTTGCAATAAATCACCTTCTCATTGAGAAAAAAAAAATGCTAAGGACACCAATCAGCCCACCACAATTCATTCTCAAGAATCACTCTATGCTTTTCTACTTAGAAAAGTGTCCTTTATGCTACTTCTTGATCTTTATCTTAAAATTGGCTTCTTATATAGAACAAAGATTATCCAGCTTGGGCTTCCATATTTAAATACTCATTCAACTAAAGCTTTCATTAAAGCACCTCTCTTATTCTAGATTTTAGGAAGAAAATCTGTCCTGAGTGTGACAAAAAGTGTTGCAGTGAGGAAAAGAAGCCAGCTGGTAACCACTTAAGTCCAGTAGCAATATGATCTTGAAACTTTTTTGTAATGGAAAAGATCCCCCTTGTTTTTGCACTCTAAAATGGGTACAATCCTGACTCCCTGCCATCACTGAAAGAATAAATATGTAATGTGTTAAACCTAATCTATGTGGTCTAAGAGCACTGCCCTTTATTTTTATTATTTAATTAGAATAAATTTATTCATATACCTGAATATACCACATCAGTCTCTAAAGCATAATTTTTTTCAGTAATGTCAAAATGGTCCATTTGAAATCCATAAATGGTTCTATTTGGTATCTCAGCAGTTTAAGACTTAAAAGGAGAATGAAAATGAACATTTCAATAACAATTTCTACAAAAAAATGCTTTATTTAAAAATACGATCTTTTTAAAAAGAGACAACCTTTATATACAGTCACTTAGTTTAGAAACAGTCAAAAAACACAATAAAATAAATGAAGATTTAGAAGTTTTGATTGGTAACATATACAATACTGGTGCTGAACAAGAAAGTTTAAATCTATGATTAATTTTTTTGCCCCATCACATTTCAATAATTCACATTTGTTAAAACCAGTGGTTGGGACTTAAGAAAAGGTTTTATGTGAATCCTTTCCTCTTCAGAAATCTGCCAGCCTTCCTGGGCATTACAAAAACACAGCAGCTAGGCAGTATGTACTTATTTCTTTGAATGCTTGCATGTTCAAAAAATGTCTCTCCACTTTTATTCAGTTTTTCTCTTTTCTTCTTTGAAATTCAGGTAAATGTGGCTATGTGGTCTGGACACATATACCAGGCTTTTTATATTTAAATTTAAAATTTTAAAAATAGTAGCTCTCTAAGGGCTCAGAATTCAGTGCTTAATGTCCTTAGGATATCAACACTCATGATTTTGGTGTCCAAGTCAGCACTTTGAGCAGCTATTAACCAATCATTTCCAGCATTGTACCAAAATATTGCAAACCACATTCAAACATCTAATATAGATTTGTAATAAAACAGGAGAAATGGCTTGTCAAACTAAAGTGCTAATATTTAAGAGGCTATCTTGAATAATATTTTGAAGTTTTAAAACGTTAAAAAATTTTTTTTTTTTTTTTTTTTTTAATCACAATCACTGATTCTCAAACTGGGAAACCCTAGCATCTTCCTGGAGTGTCATTTATTTTTCAAAGATTTGGAAAGTAGTTTAAACATTTTCCCATTTTAAAAGGTTCTGTTATATATTCACAAGCAAATTCAGAATTATTTTAAAGATAAAACATATGACTTCAAGAAAATGACAAATTGACATTTTGGACAATGCCCTTATACCCTAGCTCCTATGAGGGGTATTTCAGTAGTAACAATTGTGAAGCAATGACCTAGGAAGTCCTGATTTCTCAAAGTGCAGCCAGATCCTTAGACAGTAAATACAAATAAAATTCAGTTTTGGCTCACTCTCTTGAGTTCCATCTTCTGAAATAACATAGCTCTCTGATTAAACATATATAGTCCTGTCTATAATGATCAGGAAGAGAGTCAAGGAAAGAACTCTTTGGACTGATTTTTATTTGACATCATTTAATAATCAGAGGAATGCTGCAGTCATAGAAGATTGCTGAGTTACAACTAAAATATACAACATATGCCATCAAATATAGTGGAACTCACAAAGCCAAAAGATTAGAATCTGACCTATTGAAAAGAAGTAATGGGAACAAAATTCTGGGTGGCTTTATCCTTCTTTCAGATTTATGTTCAATTAAATCATGACTCTTCTTTACTGCCCTTTTTGTTGAAGAGTTTAAGTATATGGTACCCTTCTGACATTACTTCCTCTAGAACATCAACTCCATTCTGGATCCTTCCTTTTGGTATAAGTCATGGGAGTAAACTCAAACTGCCCATCAACAATAATTACTTGCTATCAAATAGAAATTCAATGGTAAATTCCCTGTATAAATGACATCTAAAATGAACAAAATGAAGTTGCCAATGAAAGAAGTCAAATTTACAAAGTATTTTTAAAAAATAATGGGTCAACTTCATAAGGCCATGTCAGGAAAACATTACCTGTAAATCAAGTTGTCATCCAACACATTTTAATAATTAAATACATTTAAATATGACATTGGATCAAAAAATGATCCTAGATAGTTTAAGGATCAATTCTATTAATCCCACAATTTAATGAGACCATCCCAACCACATGTTATAACCTTAGATGTTTCATGGGGATGCCATACTGCACCTATACACACTTTATCATGAGCTTTAAATCGACTGTAGAGTTTTGTGGTCTTCCAGTCCCAAATGTTTAATTTTCCATTCCCATCTCCTGAAATCACGTAGCTATAATTGGAAGAAAAATAAATTCAAATTATTTCAACATGTTAAACTGGTCAAGTGGGATGAAGAACAGAGAGTTTATTTTTTTCACTTTAACATTAAAAAAACAATGCAAATGTATAAGACTCAGTGAGAATAATAGGGTAGGGTTTGAAAGCAGTCTATAATTTCAAGTTCTACCAGAAAACCTCTCCGTTTAGTTACCAATTTAAGAATTAAAAATTATTTTTAACTGGAAAGACTGGGAGTCCCAGGACCCTCAATGAACGAAGTATTACAATTAGTCTCTAGATAGTCAGAAACAGTTATAAGGGGAACCCAGTTCACATACTGCCAGCGAACACATTTAGGCCCATTCTATGGTAATAGACTCTACCACCTTAATAATTAATTTTTGGCTCCAACATCTTCCAAATAACATCTAAGGCTGGTGCAGAGTTAGTACTCCAAGGTCCAATTACAGGCTAAACATATGAGGTCCAAGAATTTCTGAATTAATTTTACCTATACATTTTAGCTAAGAATGAGGGAATGAATACAGAATTGCACTCTTTAGAAAGATGCTAGGCTTCACAAATTCAGTGTGACCTAGAAATATTCAAAAGCTAGATTTGAGGCTTTAGCACAGACAAGCTGTAGGTAAGCTATTAACTTCAATTTTACAACAATTAATTTTTCTGGTGCTCACTCAGTCACAGCAACATGGTGATTATAGTCCTCCTAACCTTGCTTTGAAAAGCAGAGAGAAAAATAAGGCATTGGTCATATAGACAGGAATTTATATGTGGTTAGAAGGTATAGGGCTAAACAAAATAAGGAGTTATATTGAAGTAAGAACTTAAAAAAAAAATTAAAATGTCAATTTCATGCCTTGTTTCTACCTTTATATTTGGCATTTTGCAGTTTCCCATACAATTATATATGTAAAGTATTTATAAAGTGTTATTTGTATAATAGTAGCTTATATAATCATATCTGAATATGAAGATAGCTTAGAAGACTTAAACTTACCTCATGTCTGGTGAAAAGTCCACCTGACAAGCATATCCTGCTACCATATGACCTTTAAAAATTTTTTTCTTATTTAATCTAAATCTGTTCTGTGCTCCAAATATTAAGATTTGGTTGTCCATTGATTGGCATGCTAGCCATTTCCCTGTAAATTCAATAAACGAGATATTTTAAAGATTGACTGAAAAACTGAAAAATATTTTAAATTTTATTTAAAAAATGTTCATTGTTTGTATTCTTTTGTTCCCTGCTACATTATAATAATAAGAAAAAATTTTACCATACAACTGGTAAAGTGTTACAAATATGTCTCACCAGCTAAAGATACATTATTTATACAAAGTAATGGATTTTGTTCATACTATTTTATCTCATTGAGCACTCCCCATATAGAACCTTTTCTTGTCCCCCTCAATTAAATAGAGAAATACAGAAATTCTAAGTTTAGGCTTAATAGAACTCAACATAAATTTTATGAAATGAAAGTAATTTGTGATAAGTATAGACAATAGAACTATGGGGAGGGAGAGACCTTTGTGTGTTAATTATGGAAACAGGAAAGATGTAACTCAGAATTATTAAATAAAACTGCACAATAAAAAGATGATTTAAAAAATTATAGTAACTGCTGTTCAAAGGCTATGTAGACAAAAGCAATGGGGTTCACCAAAGCCCCTACAGCCTAAATGGCAAAATCCATTTGCAGCCTTTACATTTTTGTGAAAATCATTAACTAAGAGAATGATCATATGAATTCTCATAGTCTGAGTGGGTAAATGACTTTGTTCAAGATGGAGACAATGCTTGTAAGACTGTTTAGAAACACTACATAAATGTAGATACAGAGTAATAAATGTGACAAAGAATATAATATAGTGAATATAAAAATAGGACCCAGTTGGGTGGCTCGTTCCTCATAAAAATCAGCACATTTGACAGTGATCACCAATTTGCCTGTGGCAGATGCCCTGACTGAGGAGCATATCCATCCTTATCTCTTCTTCCTTGCTCTACAGCTACAGTAGCTATGTGAGTTCACCATGGCTTCGATAAAGATGGTCCCCAAACATGATATCCTCCATTTTAACACTCTCATTTAAGAGCTATGATTTTATAAGTACAGTCAGAATATCTGCTGCACAAATTACTGTGTTCTTAAAAGGCAATGGATTATTGAATGGGACACAGTATTAAATAGATTTATCTTTTTTTTTTTTTTTTAACCTGAGAAAATCTTTTACAGTGAATTGCTAAGGTATTCCCATTATGGAAAATCAGATCTTAATTCCCCTGAAAGAAAAAACTCACACTAAATCATTAAATGAGTTTTTGAACATGATTCCATTGGAATGAGAATTATGATTATCAGATAGAAATTCTTAGATGTCCAGTTGATGTTAGCTGTAGATCACTGTTTATTTTATTCAAAACAAAACCAAACAAGAGTGGGTGAAGTGACTCATACAGGAAACCAGTGATTATTTCTAATATTGAAAATATGTCCTTCTACAAGTATGGCACTGTGACAGTAAAGAAGGGAATGGTCAAGGTACTTTTGAATATAGATTTATACCTTGTGTTCTTTAGAAGCTCATTTGAAAACACATTCTATGTATTCACTCACCATTTGGAGACAAAGTCACTGCAGGCATTGAGTGCATACTGGGTTCTGCTATATACTTGAAATCCACAGGGATATCCCTAACAATTAAAAATAGCATATCAGAATAAATAACTTTAAAAAGCACGTTTAGAATAATTATTTCTGAAACAAAGGGATAATATCCAAATAGAAGCAAACTCTTTTAAAAGACCTTTCATGAAACTTCCTAGAAAAAGGAAAATCACAAAAAGACATTGTAATGCTTATCATAAATCTTTTACTTTACTAAAGACTTTCCATGACAATTATGATGGTGTCAGTGATTTATTTTCTAACTCTGATTTGAACTTGACCTTTATGTTTTAAAAACCCTGTTACCACAAGTTCTTTAATAATGGACTCATCTAAAAATGTACTATGGGGAGCAGAACTGAGATGCCTGAGACAAGCATGCTGGTAACTGTTCTTATTTTAGCTGCCAGTCAACCTTAACTTGTCCTTACTCTGTGAGTAGGTGATAGTGCTAAAGAGGCTTCAGAAATGCAAGAGGATGGCAGGCAAAGCTGTACAGGGATCTGTGAGTTGGTCTAGCCCATCCACAAATAATGACCTAGGCCAAGGAGATTAAATACGTGGTACCTGGACGTGAAATATAATCTGATAAATAACAGAGAATATGAAGCAGCAATTTCAATTCAAACTTATGGCTTCAGTTCTTTTTTTTTTTTTTTTTTTTTTTAAGATTTTATTTATTTATTTATCCCCCCCTTGCTGCTTGTGCTTGCTGTGTCCATTTGCTGTGCGTTTTTCTATGTCTGCTTGTCTCCCTTTGTTGCGTCATCTTGCTGCATCAGCTCACCGCACCGCACAGGCTGGCTTGCATTCATGAGGAGGCCCTGGGAATCGAACCCCGGGCCTCCCATATGGTAAACGGGAGCCCTATCAGTTGAGCCACATCCGCTTCCCATGGCTCTAGTTCTGATACTATGATTAACTGGAAAATAATACTAATGATAATTATTATTATTTGCCTTTATGTAAGGATTTTCTCCATCCATCTAAACATCCATCTAGAAGGAACAAATGATTAGAAAGAACTTCTATCAGGGTCTTGGTTAAAGGGGAAATTTTTCATGTATAACCTGGGGAACAATATCATTTGTCAATTATCCTGTAAGGTACTAATCAGTACTGACATTCAGAATGGCCCAAATGTAATAAAAGTGTCTCCATCTGAAAAAGGCTCAATTGTTTTTCCCTCCTTAAGTTATCATTAATGGCTAATAGTTTTATAACATGGATTAAAACATAAAAGCATATCTAAAATAAATTAACCATAGTAAAGATTCTTATTAGCCAATATTCTACTAAAAGCAAACAAAATTTCTAATGGACCTCTTATTTCAAGGACTCTTGGTATAATGAGCTCTAGGACAAGAAATAAATCTATGGACTCGATTGTTTCTGGCAAAAATGTCTGCAAGGCATAGTTATATTTAATAAACAACAATATTTTCTAAGTAAATGCTGTATTTCTATATAATATGCTCATAACGTGTATCTTAAAAAAATTTTCAGTCTGAAATTAATTCACACACACACAAAAAACTACCAAAAACCTGTGAAGCTTTAAGGATAAAAGATAAATAGTAGTTCAACCTCTAAGATTTTCTTTTAAAAATAATTTAACCAAATAAATACCTTCAGGAGAAAACATATCTATGACATTTCATGAATTTAGCTGATTAGAACACTGTAAGCTACTGAATATCTAGTTTATAGATATTCAGGAAAATAATCTCTTATTTTCTTATAATACATAATAGTCTGAGTTTGTATAATATTGTTTCAGAAAATCGATTCCTTTGGTTTGTTTTCTTGAATCACTGGGCAATTCTAAGCAGGTATAGGTATGAAAGTTTGGCCAACACCACTTGTCTGAAGGCTCCAGTGCTGATAATTTTCCTACTGCTAGAGTCAGCTCCCACTTGGAGGAGTCAGGGCCTCCTTTTTTCTCCCATGCAAGCTGCCAGGATCACTACAAATTGCTCTTAGGGCCTGGTGAATGCAGCAAAGCATAGTTCCGGGGATCCTGGGCTGGTTTTGTTTTTTATGTTTTCTTGAAGCAAGAATGATCCTCAAAATTATTGCTTTCTGACTAATCAAATTAGATAGAATTTATTTTCTCTCAGCACAAGTCCCTTCATTCATCTAATTATCCATCCATATGATTAGGAAGAACTCAAGCTTTGGAATTAGTTTAAACAATTTTAAAATCTGGCCCTTTCATGTTCTAGGTAAACTTAGGCAAATTATTTAACTTACTTTAATTCCCTCATCTATAAAATGGGGATAAACAAGCACGTCAAGTATGCTAAAAGCTGTGGGAAGCAAAGGGTAGTGTGGGATGATAGAGGCAACTAACCTCAGCTGAGGACTGGTCAGCTAGAGTAAGTGAGGATTAAACTGGAATCTACAGAATGTCATCATCTAATATGAAACTATATAGTGATTTTTTTTTAGGAGGAGTATTTCCTAAGATCTGAGAGGAGAAAAACAAACATAATAACATCATCTCTTATTTTAATCTACTGTAGGGAAGCGGCTGTGGCTCAATCAGTGGGGCTCCCGTTTACCATGTGGGAGGCCCCGGGTTCGGTTCCCGGGGCCTCCTGGTGAGGGCGGGCCCGCCCGTGCGGTGTGGTTGGCTGACCCGGCGAGCACGAGCAGCAAGGGGGGATAAATGTATAAATAAATAAAATCTTTAAAAAAAAAAAAAAAAAAATCTACTGTACTCTGCTGACCAATGCTCTACTTCAGAAAACACTAAGTATTCTTAAGTCTTGTAATGGGTACATGATTTAAATATTTACCAATATCTTGTATATCATTCCACATTTTAAACTGTAGCTGAAATATACTCTTAAATGTAGAAACACCTGAAAGGTTAAGTATAATCAAACTGTTACAGTATATAAAATAAAATATCTATATGTATATTTATTCTCCAGAGTATTGTGCAAATGATCTAGGGTGGCTCATATAAAACTCGGTGTCCACTTCAGAGTCTTTGCACAGAACATCATTTCTGAAGAAAGAAAGATCTTAATTATATGGTAGTTTTAAACCTTATAATGATGCTATAATGGGAATGATGATATATGTTCAGATTATATATGGGGGAGTGGGTGTAGTTTGGTGTTCGAGTGCCTGCTTCCCATGTATGGGGTCATGGGTTAAAGCCTGTTACCTTCTTAAAAAAAAAAATATATATATATATATAAATTTTATATAGTCAATTCTCCTCTCCTCCATTATTTGGGGTCAATTTGTTTGGAGGGATGTGGTGAGTATGGGAGAAACTGCAGTTAAATTTCCCTAAATCTTCAGTTATCCAAGTTGCCCTGACTATGGCTAAAGTATAGCAGGGACTGGCTCAGCTCCCCAAAGGGACTCAGTCTGAGAAGGAAACTGCTGGCTGTGGTTTGCTTTCCACTTCTTATTTAACACAGCATAACTGCTGGGGGGTGGAAAGACACACTTTCTAGTTCCTGCAAGGTTATAACCATTATTGAGCTGTGCTTCAAAACTGACTGTGGAAACAAGTTGGATTCCATCCAAACTTTCATTTTAACAAAAAGATTTAAATGTGCCTCTTTCCAACTAAATTAAAAAATATGATATATGATACTTAATGGAACTAGTTCTAGAAAAGTATGTTTTTTTCCTCTAGGAAAGCCAAATTAGTCAACATATTCTGCTTATTTTCTACAGGTAAAACATTTGTTTTCTACCATTATGGGTTATGAAAGGCAGACATAAGGGTGATGATACAGAGAAATTTTCAGTATTGAATAATTATAAAAGATATTTAAAAAATTAAGAGATTTATCAGTACTTTCTTTAGATTGGTTCTGATGCCAGTGATGCTCAATCCCTACTCTCCATTCATTGTGCAAAGATGTATAAGACAACTCATAAAGAACGTAAAGAAGAAAACAAATTACAAACCTACTGCCACTCCAAGAAATATGACTTAAAAATACATATCCTTTGGATAGACTATCCAAAGTGTAGCATGTTTAAATTTTTATTTCCTTATTGTGGGTACTTAACTAGTTAAAACAGTTTTATTGAAAAGCTAGAGATCATAGTTGGGAAAATATTCAAATGGTTGTTTATTATTAGGCTTTGTCTTCGTCTACAAATTAGTAAATTGCTTGCTTTATATTAATAAATCAGAATTCCAACTGATGGAAACTCACCATTCCCAAACTCTTAAGCTTTTATCATCAGATGTGCTTACAAATCTCCTATTCTCATCAACAAAAACAATGGTGTTGACAGCTCCCAAATGCCGATCATATTCCTGCACAATTTCTCCACTTCGAATGTCCCACTATATATCAAACAAGAGAAAAGTTGAAGATAGAAGCGGACCAGATTTATGAAAAACAAAAAAGACATAATTCTGGAAAGTAGAGAGGAAAAAGATCACTGACATCATATATTTACAAATTTTCCTATAGAGCTACGAGCAGCAGTCCCTAAAAGTAGCAAATATTAAACTAGTTAATATTCTTTATTCCATCTCCTGATAGAGCATGCATAAAGCTCAGGAAGCTTAATAAAAATATTGGGAAAACACTTACTTGCACTATCTTTTTATCAGACATCCCAGCCACGAAGAGATTTTGCTTATCTTCATCAGGATTAAATTTGACACAGTAGGGTACTTTTCGGTTAGTAAATCTTGATACACACTGTCCTAAAACCAAATACCCAAGTTAAATAGGTAACATAAATTCAATCACTTAAAGATGACACTGGGATTAAGGTCTAGGATCACTTGCATACAAATTTTGAGGAAGAGCAGTCTGCTTGCTCTTTATTGTAATCTACATAGTTCTTTTTCACAGATTTTAAAATACCAAAAAAAATTTTTTTCAAAAGTAAATCTGGACCATCAATTGCAGAACACACAAGTGACAGTATATCCGATTTGTACAATGAAATACCACAAGTAATAAAAAAGTACAAATTACTGGTCCAAGCCATGTGGGTGACTCTCACAGATATCTTATATTGAATGAAAGAAGCTAGAAACAAAAGAGTATATATGGAATGATTCCATTTATAGGAAGTTCAAGAACAGGGCAAAACGGAACCATGATGACAGACATCAGAACAGTGCTTACTGGAAATGGGTACAGACTGGGAACGGACATGAGAAACCCTTATGGAGTGCCGGGCAAGTGTTCTATACCTCAGTCTTGGTATTAGTCACACAAGGGCAATATATATGTTGAAAAGACAAATCACTGGAGATTTACGCACTTTATATAGTATTTATAGTATATCTTGATTAAAAAAAAAAAAAAAAAAGCCTGTCAAACTTTGGTAAGGAGAATCACCTAGGCCAATTTCCAAATCAATTACACAATAATCTCTGGAGGTGATCAATAATTTTTAAACCTTTCCAGGTGATTACAATATGCAGCCAGAGTTGAGAACCACTGCTAAAGAATAATAGCATGGGCTTTGGCATCAGAAAGACCTTGGGCTGAATCCCATCTCTGCCACTAGCTGTGTGACCCTGGGAGATACCTCTTTAAGCTTCAGCTTCTTCATTTTTAATGTAATAATAGTACTTATCTCATATGGGTGTTTTAAGAATTGAACGAGATACTGCCTATACGTGCTTAGCACAATGCTTGGTGAGTAGTAAGTATTCGATAAAGATTAGCTATTATACCCTTAAAAATTGGTAAGCTGAAAGGCTTCTAATTATATAAAATTATATTAGCCACAACATATGTATGCAATTAATATGCTGCAGGTATATAAAACCAACTGGCCCATGGAGGTTTAGCACAACATTATAACCAATTTGAGCAATGAAATTTAATTCTGTTCATCAGACATTTATTGTGCTTCTATTATATGCAATGCTATGTGCTAGGTGATTTAGGCCAACAAAAAGATCAATTAGATAGTCTATGGACAATTTCAAATTTGCTTATCTATCAATGTTTGCTTTGTAAACTGTATGTGGTGGAAACAAAGTTTCATAGTGAGAGAGCTACTTATATAGCTGAGTTTCAAGTCCACAAACATATTTTGTGATATTAGCTGAGGATCAAATGGTATGAGAATCAGCTGTTAGAGAAGGTACCGTTTTGCCAAAGACTATACTCACAGTGTTTCATTTATAAATGCTAACTGATAAGATGAATAGGTATTCGTGTTAGTATAAATGAGCTCTTACCTGTCTCAGTGTCCCAGAGTTTAAGATACCTGTCATAGGCTGCACTGAGGAACTGTGTTCCTGCAGTATTGAAGCAGATGTCCCTAACAGCTTTACTATGACCTAAGGGCAGAAACAATATAAATGAGTACATGTAAAACAAACACCTTACACCAAACAGCATTAAACAGTGGTTCTCAAGCCAAGCTGTGAGTCAAAACCACTGGAACCACATGATATACTGATTCAGAGTAAGTTATGTGTGGGCTTGGGAATGTGGGTTCTCTCCACTTCAAGGAGCTTTTCAGGTGATTCTGGTGTATAATACTTAGGCCAGAACAGAGTGAAAAGATCTAACTTTTCTTTTTAAGTTTGTCAAGGCAATCTCTTAAAAGGCAGCACACACAACTGATGATTAAACAGCCAAGAATTTATGGAAACATAAGTCAATTTTTGCCATTGAAAAAGAAGTTACTGCTGCTAGTTTGGAGGTTCACTCTTAAGACTGCTCACCAAGCTGGAAGTGAAAAAGTGACTTAAACCTAAAGTTCAGGAAGTTGCAGCTCCTATTCAATAACTGCATATTTCTGTGATCACATTACCAAATTTCAAAGAGACTCAGAAATTCAGAGACAAAGCCTTTTTGAAAACTAACATTAGCGTCTATTTTAAGATGGCATTTTGACAATACACTAATTTTTATTTTTTTTAAAATTTATTTATTTATTTATTCATTTATCCCCCCCTTGCTGCTTGTGCTCGCAGGGTCAGCTAACCACACCGTGCGGGCGGGCTTGCCTTCACCAGGAGGCCCCGGGAACCGAACCCGGGGCCTCCCATATGGTAAACGGGAGCCCTACTGATTGAGCCACAGCCGCTTCCCGACAATACATTAATTTTAAAGTGTTGATTACACTTTACTTGGAGATTAATTTTGCCAGACCAATCAACTCTTTTGAAAGTTACAGGGACAAATAAAATGTGGCTAAATGAAAGCAGAAACTTTCCTGTCTTTCACCACCCCCACCATGACCAAGGCTGCCACGTTCAGTTGTGCAAAATGTGCATGGCACAAAGTGTCAACCATACACAGCAGCCCTGAAACCTCCACCACCAATGAACTCCAGTCAGGCAGGAATCCCAGTGGAGATGCTCTTATCTTCCTAAGTATCCCACTGAGAAACAGTCTGCCAGTGCAGGAAAGACAGATGGGGAGCAAATGCACTTTATCTGCAAAAGACATTCTGTTCCCCTGTACACACAAGACTTCCTGTGGGCAGCTGCAACATCTTGGGTGGTATTTATTTGTGCAATGAGGCCTTAAAATCCTAACAAAGCACTGCAGAATGGACTCCTATTTTAATCTAAAAACGGAGTCACTAGCATTCACAAAAATAGTTTCAATGTGGTAGAGTTAAATTTGGAAGCAAGAACTAGCCTTCATATGAAATTTGACAAAAAAGTAAAGGAAAAAACAACAACAGTTATTTTCTACCAAAAAGGTCAGTCTGTAACAAGGCTCTCCTCTCTTTAGCCCTCTTCTTTCCTTCAAGGAGTTCTCTCAGTCTCATCTTTTTCTATGTTTTAGGTGCCAATTTCCAGCCTCTCTTTAAAGCCTGACATCTGGCTATCTGATTGCTTACTGGACATTTTCACCTCAATATCCCAATGCTGAAGGCAGCTCAATTTCCACGAGTCTAAAACCACATCATCCTCTTATGTTCCCACCTTGGTGAATGGCACCACCATTCATCCAGCCACCTGGGAGTCATCCCAGATTCCTGTCTTGCTCTTATCACTTATATCCAGTTAATAAATCCCATTGATTTTAACTCTTGATCGGTCCCTTCCTATCTCTACTGCTTTGGTTCATTCAGGCTGTCATCATCTCTAATCCAGACCACTATTACCTTTTAATTCATTTCCCTGCCTCCAGGCTTGCTCTACCAGTGTATCCTCCATATCACCACTGTGATATCTGATCATGTTGTTTTTCTTCCCTAAGGATAGTCTAAACTCATTAATGGCACACAAAGTCCTCCAGTGCTCGGGTCCCCTTTTATTAATTTTCTCTACCTTGATTGCACACCATACCCCATACCCTGGCAATTCTGAAATATATGTGGTTCCCTCAAAGCAGCATGCTTTCTCATACCACTTTGCTTTTGTGTCTGCTTTCTCTTCCTAGTTCCCTTTCTTTGCCTACTTGGGGAGTACTGCTCACCCTTCAAGACTCAGCTCAAATCTATGAAGACTTTCCTTGATATCAGTGTAGGAAAATTACTGTCACTGAGATTATCTTAGTTAAAAAAAAAGTCTTTCCAAACAGATTTATAGCTAGAGAGAAAAGAAATATTACCAATAAATGTTCGCAGACAGCGCCGGTCACCATAAACCTCCCATAGCTGGGGAAAAAACAACACATGGAAGTATTAAATTTCATACAAGACTTCAGTAAAATGACAACTTCAATCAATAACAGTCTTATGCCAGTTGTGCATGTACATATATTGTACAGGGGATTTAATTAATGGCATTATACATGATTAAACATATTGCTTAATATTGCCAATTTAGGGAAGCGGCTGTGGCTCAATCAGTAGGGCTCCCGTTTACCATATGGGAGGCCCCGGGTTCGGTTCCTGGGGCCTCCTGGTGAAGGCAAGCCCGCCCGCATGGCATGGTTAGCTGACCCAGCGAGCACAAGCAGCAAGGGGGGGGATAAATGAATAAATAAATAAAATCTTTAAAAAAAAAAAAAAAAAAAATATTGCCAATTTAGGTGTTGCACTATTCGGACTATACACACATACATACACACAAACATATTCTGAAACTAACCTTTGAAATCTGGTACTGAAAGGTACACTGACAAGAGAACTTAACTGTAGATGGAGTTAATAAACGTGATTTTTTAAATTGTTCTTTTCTGCATTTTATATATTTCTATGATGAAAAGTTTCTACTTTTGTAATACTATGAATTACTTTTAAAAGGATTATAGAAGGTATAGGAAAATAATGATCTAGACTAAAATATAACAGGCTCATAATTCTCACCATAGATAGAGTTAATACAATAGCTACAAAACTACCTTTATTCTTGCTGGCCTTAAATCTAATCCTCTACAATGTTGTTAGTGCTCAAAAAATATAAAGCATTCCATGGCCATCCAGTGCCAACCAGATCAAGTGTCAGTTCCTGTAGCATACCAGGCAAAGACCTCCAAGGTCTGATCTCTTGGCTATGAGTACAGTCATTCTGTATCTCTCAAATTTAGGCTCCAGCAACCACAAAACTGTTCAACATATACCATGCTGATTCATACTATTCCCTCTTCTCAAACGTGCTCTACTCCCTATTCCACCCCTTTTCTAGGTTAACATTCCTATTCATCCATAGCCTTCCTCTCTGAAACCAGAATACCTTGTGTTCACCTCTATACAGTCATTTCCATTATAATGAAATTATCATCCCAAAGTCAGGGACAGTATTTTTTGTTGTTGTTGTTTGTTTGTTTTACCGGGAGGTCCCGGGGATCGAACCCGGGTCCCTCCATATGGGAAATGGACGCCTAACCATTTGAGCCACATCCGTCCCCCAGGGAGAGTATCTTGATAGTGTTTTATTCCCTAGCTCTTTGCACATTATAGGTACCTAATAAATCTTTATAGAAGTGAACTAAATTGAATTGAGGCTTTTTAATTGGTCAAAAGACCATAATCTCAATTAACACAGTTCATATAAAAGTAAAAGTTAAAAGTAATGAGTTTTCATTACAAACTGTTGACTTGTCACGTTAAGCTACTAGAGATAATACCTAAATGGCTGCTCTCATCAAAAGAAGCCGCCTTTAGATATTGTTAATATCCATTATTTATTTATAAAGGATAAAATTTTAATGGTTTGACTTTTCAAGACCCAAGAGCATCATGGGGATGATATTTATTGAACCATCATAATGATCCAGACATGGAAAGACACAAAAATATAAGAACATTCTTTAAGATTTAAGTTTTTTTTAAAAAGGCTTCCACCATTCAAGTTGACATGTATTGGCAACTGAGTTTTTTTCTACCACATACCCTATGGTTGAACAGCAGCTAACGGTAGCGCTTCCCAAGACTATAAGAAGTGGGAGGATGGGCTGGAAGCATTTCTGCTACTTGTTGTTTATGAACATTCAAGAGAGAAGTAAAAGAATAAATCACAAAATAGTAGAGTTGATACTTGAAGTAATATTAAGATGTTGGTTTATATGCCAGATTTACTTAGGTCTCATGTACTACGGTATAAATTACTAAAACGATGAAGTTTATTATCTGGGAAGGCTGAGGTTTGATGTGATTTTTTACAATTTCAAAAGTGTGGAAGGAAATGGAAAAATCAATTAGCTACAGATATAAGAAAAAGAACTAAAGACAACAAGAGGGGGGCGGATGTGGCTCAAATGGTTGGGCGTCCATCTGCCATATGGAGGGACCTGGGTTCGATCCCTGGGACCTCCTGGTAAAAAAAAAAAAAAAAAAAAAGACAACAAGAAAAGGAGAAATAGAAAAGGGAAATAGTCTCCTGGATAAAGTGTTGTAAGTATATAGTTAAAGAGATAACAGTGATTACAGACAAGGATGGCTTTAGGAAGCTAGCAAAACTCATTCTATTTAAACTTTAAACAATAACTCAAATAATTCATGCTAGTTTAGGAAAAAAAAAATACAAATAAGCAAAAATCAAGTATAATTATACCATACAAATATAATCCCTCATGTTTTGGAATATATTCTTATAGATTTATACATAATGACAAACATACACTCATTTTATTTTTCCTTTATACAAAATTGGAATTACGCTTTGTTCACTGACATATAAAAATACCTTTCCAAGTCCATACTTACTTCTGCACTATCATTTCTGAATGGCTACAAAAATTCTATTCCATTATATGGATATAGTCATGATTTGTTTAACAAATCCCCTTTGTTAAAGGGTTTAGATTATTTCTATTTTTTTTTTTTTTGCTATTATAAACAACATTGGAATGATCTTCCTTGTAGCTGTATCTTTGTGCACATATGCAAATAAACTTGTTTCTATAGTTTGAAGAGTGTACTCAGACCATGATTCCTTTCTTATTTTTCACTTCAACCAGCCAAACAACCAACACACCATCTCTTTAATAGCCTAAATTTTTTTCTACCAGTTTTATTAAAATCCAACTTTTTAAGACATGAAAGATCACTAATCTAATGCAACAGATGGCAGAATGACTCAACTGAAATAAAATTGAACACGAAAATGGAAGGACAAAAAACCTGAATATAATTTACAATGTAAAATTTCATAAAATTTCAATGACCTAAAAAAAAAAAGATTTAGTTGAGAAAAAAGCTAATTTAAAAGATGTTATAGCATGATTGGATAATCACACATTATATTTTAAAAATACTCATAAGATAATTTGTATTATTATACCCAATTAAACTTTTCTTCAAAAATTGTTTTTATGAAAATGAACACTTAAATTTACATCATGTAAATCTGTTCTCATGCAATAAAAGAGAACGACTAATCTTCATGAGCAATAACATTTCAAATCATTTACAGATAACTGAGCAATTAATGTAAAACTTAATTATTAAACAAACAAAAAAAACTAACCAGCAATGTTAAAAGAATACATACTATCCTCACGGCACTTAGCAGGAAGCTAGGACCTAGACATTCATGTGTGTAGATGTTCAATAAATTCTCATTAAAATGTAAAAAAAAAAAATGGCCACAATTACCCATCTCTAATAACAACTGTAGAAAATGTGAAGACTAGGTATCATATTAGCGAACTGGCAAAAATCACCGAAGTGTCTGAATTTATAAGACAATGTCAATGAATGATTTAGCTTCGGGCACCCATAGTTAGCTATACAGATATAGAAATAACGAAATTTTCCTTTATTAAAAATAGGCTAATTGCAATAAAATAATTCATTCATGTGTTTCAAAAAAAAAAAGGATACATACTTTTATAGTATTACAAAAATAAGAAAGTCATCGAGAATTAGAAAGGCATTAACTTTAAATATCAATGAAAATAGAGAAAATAGTCTTTGTTATGGATGCTGCAAACAAAGATTTCAAGACTTTGGACCCAAAGATATTAAAGCCCCAAATTTGGTCAGGCTAAAAGCTGGAACGGGTAGCAGAAAAAGAGACCAAATGCAGCACTATGTCCATTTTTCCTTAAGTCCTGTGAATGCAGCCATTTATGAACTGGTTCCAAACATGTAGATTCAAATGTTCAAAGTAACATAAATGAAGTTAAAGGTTCTCTCTATAGCAGAGTAATGAAAACAAGAGTTACTATGAGAAGAGACTGCTGAAGCTGTATATCACATTATGATTGGTGCTTCTGTTTTTTCACATTTTTTCAACGCCTGTGGTTTACAAACATTTTAAAGCAGTGGAATCTTTTTTGCCAAGTAATATAATACCTGAAAACATTTAATATAAAATAGATTAAAACAGAACTTCTCTGGTTGAATGACCCCCCTCTCATGGCAGGTCTGAGCTACCACTGTGGAACTGCAGGGCTCAGCAGCACATTTGAAAACCACTGTCTACATTCTGGCATACAGAGTCAGTAACTAATTAAACCTTAATCCATCATTTTAAATGGATGCTGAAAGAGGAGGCAGGAAGCTTGGACCAGAAGTCAGAAGAACTGGTTCCTAGGTCAGGCTATGTCTCTTATTAAATACTATGTCCTTGGAAAAAACAAACAAAATATCCTGATATTCCATTATCACATGCCCTCTCTATCTCATAGGGTTCTGAAGAACAAATGAACTCAGTTACAGATTCAAAACCTCTATATAAAACATTATTAGTGATTAAATATTTATGCATCTAAAGTTGAAATGACTGAATTACGTTCTTATCAGTTATCTAAGCTTAAAAAAGAGCCTAGCCAACTGGACCACATTTGAATCTACATGTTTGGAACCAGTTTATAAATATCTGCATTCATAGGACCTAAAAAAGAAAATAATCAGCCTCTAATTGTCTAACAAACCCAAATTTATTTATAATTCACGAAATAAATTTAACCAAAGCAGTAGAATTGTAGCACTCCTATGTTGTTACGGATACTCACCTTAATTTTACAGTCCATGGAACAAGACAGCAATAAATGGCCAGAGAGAGGAAACAATCTGACTGCACTGACGCCCTATAAAAAGGTATTATAGTTACCAATCAGACAGACTAATAATAGCTAAAATTAAACATAAGCAAAAGACAGTATATTTTTATATTTTAATTTACTATTTTTCTTCATTCCAAAAATCATGCCCCAGAATAACCTTCATTAGTATTCATTAGAAAAGCAGCTCTTTGTTAGAAGAACAGCTCTTCTTGCCACTAAGTTTTTTTTTTTTTAACCTTTAATATTGACTTACTCATTTGAGAGAATCCTGAGTCAATCAAGTTGCTACCCTGCTTTACTTAGCCCTTCAACCGATTAGATAACTCTTAGCAAAAAATAGAAACTGTCCATTAGAATAGTGCAAATAAAGAATTTCAACACCAAAGGTTTTCACATATCTTGTCTCTGCATCAGTTTAAAAACCAGGGAGCATCTAATCCTCTCAGCAGTGTGATGACCTCAAAAGCTAAGGCACAATTCTGACTAAGCAGGAGATTTGGTGCTAGTACCAGCCCATTAGTCACTGACCTGGTATCCAGAGGAAGTATTTTGTGACAGAGACTTGTGAGGAAAGGCTTGGGTTACAATAAGGGGAGAGGACACTGACCCTGGAAAGCTTCTGCCATAGCCCATCCAGATGGCCTTAAAGATGGATTAATTAGTTACTTATGACTGATAAGTGTGGCACCTCCAAAGCCTAACTCAAATTTATCTTCAGTTTGGCTTCCCTGCTCTAGCATCTTTATGAGAAACACTAAATATTACACAATAATAACTTAAACTTTATGTTTGCTTTGCCATTAAACCATTACAACAAACAGAAACAACCCACTTGCTTACCTTTGTGTGTCCAGACCACACGTGAATTTGTTTTTTGGGAAGATAACACTTCTCAGGTGGCACAGTTGACCGTAGATTAACACCAACATCCTGAGGTATGTGAAGATAGGACCTGCCTTGGTAATCATACATTTCTTTGACTGAAACATGAAGGCAAAGGAAATCAATAAACAAACACAAGTCATAGTCATGAATACTATATGCTTAAAATGATAAACATCATAGGAATATTATTCTTTATTAAGGTTTAGGTAATAACACTCTGGTGATGTTAAGACAAAGAGTCAGCTAAAATTTAGGTGCTCTTATTTACAGTTTATTACAATATTATTTCCAATAGAGGTAGTATTTTGGAATTCTTAAATACTCAGGGAACATTAGACTTTAAAATAAGGCGTATATTTCTTTTACTGTTATACATTTTAGTGATATATAAAAAAGACCTCACTGCAATTTAATTACAGAGAAGGAAGAAAAGAGTACTTGGGCCTTATGAGTCACTGGCAAATAATCAGGAACAAAACAGGATAAAAGGGAAGTTTAAACCACAATAAAAAACATTAATATCCCTTTTCCCTGTGTTATCTTTTTATACTTTTCCATGTACCTTTTAATTTCTCTTTGCCCACAAATATTACAATAAGTGTTACTCATGAGAATTAAATGGCACAGTGTTTGTATATAAAACATTTAGCAGCATGACTGGCATAAAGTAAGTACTCAGTAAATGTTGGCAATTATTGATATTATGGATGCAAGCATCATAGGACTAAATAGATTCCTTGGAAATAAACCTGGAGCTTGAGAAACCAAATATAGCCTCATTAAACCTAAATATTTGATATGTGATATAATATTAGAATAATCAGCACTATCAGCACTGAATTATTCTTTATAGTTTCAGATGATCACTGCATAATTTCCTAAACTTAACTAATTATCAATGAACCAGGTACATTCTAGAATACTTATAATTTGTTTTGGAAATATGTGTACTTCCTTCCACAACTCAAAATCATTACAAGTGTCTTAATCTCTAATATATTCACATGAAAAACAATTTTATGCTTTTTTAAGTACAATTTAATAACAGTTATGAAGTATGAGGACACTTGAAGAATATTTGGCTTGGTTTAAAAAAATAAGGTTAAAACAACTGTTTTAGGAACTATTAACATAATGAAGAGTCAATTTTCTAGGAAAGAATAGATTTTGGAACATTGAGATTTCTTCTTTTTCTACCATTTCTTTTACTCATTAGCACTTAAAAAAATTATCTGTGGCTATCACTGATCATGCTAATTTCTTTCCTTTATTGGTACATACCTAGAAGAGTTTGCTGTAACTTATTTGGGATGCAAATTGTCTAACATATTTTGAACATAATGATTTTTTATAGCAGCAATAGTAAGGGTAAATAGTATTATTTGAACAGAGAACAGAGTAAATATCTGCAAGTTTATCATGAAAATTAAGAAGTATAAAAAATATATTACCATGTAAAATGGTCTTTTCTTCCCCAGGTTTCTCATCTTCCTGTTTGCCTTTTTTCTGCCTCTTTGCAGTGATTTCATCCAATTCTTTTTGTTCTTCCTATGGAAATTAAGGAGCGAACTTTAAAATGAGTGTTTTAGAACTCCATCATGTCCAAAGTTGGTTATAAATTCTTTATAAAAAGGTTCATTCTTGTGATGAAGCAACAGTTGCAAGGATGTCTCCAAGAATAGCAATCTCAACTCTTCCATAAGCAGAGATTGATTGCCTTTCTACAGATTATAAAAGGACATGAAACACATTATGGATACTAGATAATACTTTGTAACTCTGGAACATCTGGAAAACGTTTAATATATTTGGACAGCAAATTATGCAAGAAAAAAACCAGGCAATTAAAAAAAAAATCTAGTGCCTGATAGGAAACTGACTTATAGTACACAATTTGGTTCTTCAGTAAACAGCTTTTACATAGTGAAAAGACATAAGCAACGACTACAGATTTGTAACACAACTTCTTTGGGAGGACTGGGAAGGGAAGGTGGGTGGTAGTAAATCTTTATCTATAATAACAAAAAAGCCAATAAATGATGTCTAAAACACATAAATGAAATAGCAGCATATCGATATTGTTTAGATATATGGATGTAAGAAATAGCTAGAATATAAGCTTCACGAGAGTAGGATTTTCTTGATCTTGTCCATTGCTGTACCCCTAGGACCTAGAATAGAGCCTGGCTCCTAGGGAGGGCTAGAGGAGGGTTCCATAGCTTTACTTTATAAACTTCAGAGTGACACACAGATTTTTTAACACAATGTGGATTTACTACTCTATTAGAAATTTAAAAACAAATCAATTAATAAATAGAACCCATTATCAATTCTAGTATCACAGAAAGGCTGATTCTGTAGTTACTCTCTGAATATCTGGTTACCAGAAGAGCAGCTGACACGGCAGCTTAATAGCATTATAAAGGTTATTTTCATTAAAAATTGTCCCAATATTATATTTTAATTAAAAGATACAGAAAAAATAAACCAGAAAAAACTTTAATTAAAAATATTCCAAAGAAAAAAAAGAGAAATTTTATCGTGCTTTCTTAATCTATTAAGGCAGAGAAATTCTGATGAGTCATTTGATTCCCTAAGGAAACATCAAGCTTATTAAAAGAGATAGCTTTCATAGAGACACAGTGTACACTTAAACTGACAATGAAAAACATCAAAGCTTACTTCTGAAGGTTTGGCTACATCTTTCTCATCCACATATTTTGCCCACGGTCCCAAGAAACCATCAATATTAGATGCATCGTTTTCTTTGAACTTTTTCCTCTTTTCTGTTTTTTTCTGACCAGTTTCAAACACAGTTAAACCTGAGAGAGAGAGAGAGAGAGAGAGAGAGAGAGAGAGAAAGAACACACAAATGAGGATATTTTCTAAAGAAGTATCAGCATATTCATATTTTTCTATAATTTTACTTTATATGGTTAGAGAAAGGTGACTGTAATAGTGATCAAAGATTTGTTAAAAACCACAAAACAAATTCTATATCAATCTCTCAGAGACTACAACTCATGCAACACAAAACACGACTCAACCTTCTGGGCAAAAAAGCTGATACCACTGCAATATTTTGCAAATTCTAAATGTTTAAAGGTAATCTAAGTTTAATAAAAGGCCCAGATATGTAATCCTACAATGGTACACACCCTTTTAATGAATCCTAGATCTATATCACTGGTGTTAATCACTCTGTGAAAGAAACCCAGCATTTCAATATTGCCAAATAATGATAAAGCTACCTTTGAAAGCAAGAATAAACTATAGTTCATCTTAAAACAATTAAATTACATTAAGTGATTAATAATTTATCTTTACTTCACCTGTAACGAAACATTATAAATTAAATAAGAATCTGGTATTTTTTCCAAGTGATTCCAATCTAAACTTGACTTCTAATACCATAAATCTTAAGACTAAAAAGAAATGAAGAAGGAAGATACTTCTGGCTGAAATTGTGATTTGATCAGTAGGAGGCGGTACTCTGTGTATATATTAAATTGGAAAAAGAAAGGCTTAAGGGAGTCATGGTCAGAAGTTAAGTGATAACTGAGAATCCAGTTACATAGAGATGTGACTTGTAGAGGTCTAACTTGAGGAAAAGAAGCCCACCTATATTAATTTCATTTGGTTGACCTTTAGGCTGTATGCTACAACAAAATCTTGTTAAAATTCTATTTTAACAATAACATAGCTCAAATACAGAAGGTAGTTTGTTAACACAGGTTCTGTAGCTACCATGTAGAAGTCACCTCGTACAACCAATACATTCTTTTTATTTAATAAGCATTCTTATGGGTAAGATTCCAGTGGGCTGACGAGCTTTGTGACAAGTTAGCACTAAACGTATGATACCTTGTCTTATAATAATAGTTACCAATGAATATGGCACAAACATATATGTTAAACTTATTTAAACAGCTTCTTAGAAACTACTCAGCCTTTAAAGCAACTCTTCATCTCTATCTCCACAGATGTGCATAATGAAATTTTTCTGCTTTTTAAAAATGTAGGGGGCAGATATGGCTCAAACAGTTGGGCGTCCATCTCCCATATGGGGGGGACCTGGGTTCGATCCCCCGGGACCTCCCGGTAAAATAAAGAAAAATATAGAAGGGGCACGTGTCCCCAGGCTCCGTGCGCAGGCATGCTGCCAGGCCCTGCCAAGCCACGCAGCAAGAGAGAGACACAGACAATAAAGTAAATAAATCTTAAAATAAAATAAAAATGTAGCTTGACCTTGGTGTTGAAAAGTAAACTGTCAAAATTGGTATAAATTAATTATTAAATGAGTTCTACAGCCTTGGCACTTTGCCAATTATTAACACAGCTCAAAGAGACAGGTCACTATTCTCCTTTAAGACTGCATAGCTAATCAGTGGCAAAAGCAAGTTCTGAACTGTAGTACCTCTAAACTATACTGCTCCAACTTATAACACTCTTACCACTAAACTATACTGCTCTAACCTATATCACTCTGTTGTCATAAGTTAAAAAAAACTGAGCTAAATAAAATTCGATACTAGTTTTTTTTCCTACAGTCTAATTAAAGTCAATCTTTAAGACAGCAATTACAGGTATTTATAAGGTCAAATATTTCAAATAAATTACCTTGATTTTTTTCAGCTTCTTCCACAGAACCAATATATTTAGTAGATACTTGATGATTATCTAATGAAGGATCCAATGCATAGCCTCAACAGAAAAAAGTACAAATTACTGACTGTACAATTCATTTTATTCCTGTACATTCATTTCACATTTTCCTTCACAGATGTCAAAAATGGTCTCTCTAACTTGGAATCAATCCTTCTTTCCCTCATTTCTACTTAGAACAATTAACCCAAGACTTAGGTTGAACCACGGACGACTTCAGCAGAATAAGAACTATTTTACATATTTTACAGAATGAATCTAGCACACTGACATTATAATACTAAGAGCCTTTCTGGCCAAGATTTTTAACTTTTTTTTTTTTTTTTACTAATTAAAATACTAGAGAAGTTGTAGGTTTACAAAAAAGATCATGTAGAAAATACTATGATTTTGAACTTTAGACTTAAAAAAAGTCTAATAACTTAAAAATTATGTATATTATACATTAGGAAGTTTAGAAACTATTTCCTTTTTGGTTACAGACATTATAGGGATTAGTTTATCAAATTACAAACAATGAAAGAGGGTAAGAAGAATGATAAGAAATATACCTATTATTTTGAAAATGTCATCCTCATTAAGGACAGCCTTCGATCCCAATTTTAAGATAATATATTTCTACTTTATAAACCACTCTTTAAAACCACAGAAGACAGCTAGATCACTGATCAGTCTATGGCCTATGACCCATGTGAACAATCATGGATATAGTACATAAAAAGTACTAGCCCGTTTTTTTTTTTTTGGGGGGGTGGGGGACGGTGGGGTTAGGACCAGTGATCACCAGCTGCCCTAGTAACAAAAATTATGCTTCCGAAATCTCTTGATGTTGATTCTGCATGAAGAGCAAACGAGGTGCCCCATGTGTACCACTCACAACAGAAGCCCTTTTTCAGCCCGTTTTTTTTTTTTTTTAAAAGAGCACATCTTAGTGGATGTAGTTAACATCTTTATTTTCCAGCTAAAGGTTAAACGGAACTTCTTTTGGGGAACAACAACAAAATTGTCATCAAACATAATTTTCACATAAGCTAAGGATAGAGCTGCTCAACTTCCCCTCATGATATGCTAGAATAGAACCAACTACCTGGCTATGAGCTCATTTGCATATAGTTTTTTTCTCCCCAGCATTAAAATCTGGTTTTAGCCAGAGGAGAGAGCTTGATGACAGAAAAGCAGCTTTGGATTATAATTCGGAAATCACAGTTCAAATCTCCCATGAGATATTTGATCTTTTATTTTTTTAATGTACAGAATGTATACTGGGAGTGGAGGTAGCTCAAGCCATTGGGGGCCTCCCTCCCACATGGGAGGTCTCGGGTTCGATTCTCAGTGCCTCCTAAAAGAAGATGAGCACACAATGAACAGACACGGATTGCAGACAGTGAGCGCAAACAACGAGGGAGCAGGGCGGGAGAAATAAAAATAAGTCTTTTTTTTTTAAAAAAAAAAGAATGTATACTGTAATTGACAAAAAAGTGAGGCTTTTGTAAATTTTTCTCTTCTCTAAGGAACAATCCTCTACCCATCTGGCCATATTCTTGTTTCTGAGGAAAAAGTTATGCTCTCCTTTTCCACATCCTCTAGGATAAAATCTTTCCTGCCACTGCTTCCACCACCATCACCACTGCTGCCTTCCACCCCAGGTGATGAGGGGACATTTTTATCTGTTTTTACTAATATGAGAAGTTTAGTCATAGGTCTCACTACAGTCAGCTAGTAACAGAACAAGCTCTCACCACAATACCACAGAATTTCAGTCCAATTTGTTTTCTACTATTTTATGTTTCAAGTAAGAGAATCAATCTATATCCTAGTTCTTAAATATTCTTATCTATCTTTCTGAAGCTTATTTTCCATTTTATCTTTAGTGGAGTTTATGTCTACTTTCTTCCTTTTGGTAGTATGATTTGAAATGGCCCTAATAATATAAATTTTATCATTATGACCTTAAGATTATTAATATTAACATTTCAATAGGGAAATGAGACGAGACTAAACAAATCGCAAAAGAATGGTTCACAAATAGATACCCCACTAGTAGTCCAGAAAACCAAAGTATAATAGAAATATAATATATATTAACATATATTTTTATTAGAGAAGTTGTAAGCAAAACAATCATACATAATGTACAGAATTCCCACACATCACCCTTCCACCAACACCTTACATTTTTGTAGAACATCTGTTACAGATTATGAAAGAACATCAGACTATTACCACTAACTATGGTCCATAGCTTACAATTGGTATATTTTTTCCATTATGCCCATTACTAACACCATGTATTAGTATTGTACATTTGTTATAGTTCATGAGAGAACACTCTCATATTTGTACTGTTAACCACAGTCTATCCTTCAACACATGGTTCACTGTGTTATAAAGTCCCATGCCTTGCATAATCTACATATTAAAATCTCCCATTCTTATTATATTCCCTTTGTACGGAGGCTGAAGAAAATGTAACCTGTGTGAATAGAAATATATCTAGTTGAAGGAAATTTGCTGAATTAGAAATACCTCCAGACTCCAGACATCTAACTCAGCGGCTCTCACTTTCATCACAGTTGTGTAGTCACAGCCTGTAAATGCCTCCTTTTGATGGACATTTAGGTGAGTACCTATCATCATTTGCTGTGACAAACAACAATGCAATACATGCATCATTTTACAGCTGTGGAAATATATCCTAAGTTAAATTCCTAGATGTGGTTTTGATGGGTCAAAGTATATGTAACTATAATATGCTAAAATGCTCACTGTGTTAGTATCCTATTGCTGCTATAATATTTGACTATTAAATAAAGGAAAAATAATCATATGGGTCTTGGGTGAGGTGAAATAGGTACTCTCATACATGACTGGTAGCATTATAAATTGGGACAATTCTTTTGGGAAGCAATTTGGCAATATATAACAGGCTTTAAAATCATTTATATTCTTTGATCTACTTCTGGAAATTCATTTTTAAATTTTTACACACAAAGATATTCATCATCACATTTTAAAAAGCATTTTACTTAGTATATATTATATCACCACATTTTTAATACTGAAAAACTGAAACCTGCTTGAAATCTTAAAATAATACAAGGAATTGTTATATAAAATATGATACCTCTATTCTGCAGAGTATTTTTAATCATTCAAAATGTTAATGAACAGTTTATAATATTGAAGTTTAAACTCATGTTTATGAGTATGATGAGACTAAAGGTGTTTAAATTCTATTTTACATTTGCATAGCCTAGTATAGAGAAAATAGTGGGTAAAAACAGAACAAGGAGAAGAAGTCTGATTGAGAATTCCTAAGACTAGCAAGGCAACAGGCCTGGAATCCAGGAAGAAAAGGGAGAAAAACAGAGCAAAATAAACCACTGAGTTACTGAGAAGTCAAGAAGAAATCTATAAATGGGAACTAAAAGCAAAACTGTAGAGGAATTAAACGGGATGGATAATACAGTAAATGAGACTATGTTCACTGATAAGGACATTATAGGTGAGCTCTGTGATAAACTAACTGTATTATACAATATAAATCTTCCAGAAATAATTCAGTGAGGCAACAACATTGTTACAACCATTTAAAAATGAGAAGAAAAGTAAAATCAGTGTTTGTTCTATACACCAGCAGGGTTATAGAGTGATAAATATGAGCCTTAGGGAAAACTGAATTCATGCGTCATCTCCTTTATGCCTTGTAGGTAATACTAGTATAAGAAATATGAAAGGTTTGCTCCATAGCACTTTGCAAATGAGGAAAGGTAATTTACATGCCATGTATAAGAGAGTGGGAGAAAACAAGTAGATAGGAAGCCAGCAAAGGAATCATTATCTGAAGTCAGATAAGAACTTTTCTATGAGAAAATTATAGGACTCTTGAACTAACAGAAGCCATACTTGGCTCCATACTTAAGGGTAAAGAAAAAGGAGACTGTTAAACCTGAGGATGGTTAGCTTATTTATTAAAGTTCAAGCAAATTGTTCTCACTTCTAAGATCTACCCTAAGGGAGAGAAAGTATAATTTTCTTAGTTTTGTAAGTGATCACTTATATACAACTGCCTAGTTAGTATACAATAGCCCCACATTCATGTCTTTCATTCACTAAATAGTTTAACCTTTGTCCTAGCCCACTACTTTTAGAAGGAGGAGCAAAAACAAAAACAAAAACACCAACATTGTTTTTCAAAAATTTATTTTAAATAAGCCCATCTGTGAACCCAGCTCTAAAGCTAACTAGTTTTAAATGCTTACCATTGCTATAGAGAAATTTAATAAGAAGTAGGTATCAATATAAACTTAACTGGACCTTTTTTCCCCCAGTTTTCTTTTGTTTTAAAAACACAAGCTATCTAAATTATTGCTTCAAGGCCTTTCTAAATCTCAGAAAACAAGCAAAGCCTTTAAAAGTCTATTTTATCAGCCAGAATATAATAAATTTATGATGCAGTAGAGTTGATAATTATGGGCTACACATATGCTTTAAAATGACATGAGATCCCTTATACAAACAATGGGTACAATGCATTTATAATCATTGTATTGGAGTTGAAGTGCCTCTGAACTCTTTTGGGTCATTTTAGAGGTATGCAGTCTAAGCCCTGACTTTTGGCACACTGTTAGTCAGTTATAACCTTGGCATGGTGAAATATGATCTAATAGACTGCAATCCTTTTTACAACCAATTTCCAACGAAATATTGTGATAAAAAAACTAAGAGTATCTGTACTAAACCTCTCAACTAATTACAGTGAATCAGTGTGCATCATTCACTACAAGTTAGAAAAAAGTAACTTTCTAAAATAATAGTTTAAATTATGATATAACCAATCAATGGATATTACATAATTCTTTAAAATGATAAACTTTGAGACTATAAATTAACAATGAAAAATGCTGTGACAGCACACTGAATAAAAAAGATGCAAAATTTTAAGTATAGAATAATTGTAACTGTAATATAAATGGGTAGATGAAAAAAGACTTGGAGGGATAAACATATGCTAAAAATAGGTATTTTATTATAGTGAATTATAGGTTACTCTTTTTCTTAAATGTTTTAAAATTTGTTTACATTATTTTTTAATAATAAACAGAAAACCCTGTTATTAAAAAGCATCACTGAGGGGAGCGGATATAGCTTAGTGGTTGAGCACTTGTTTCCCAGGAATGAGGTCCTGTGTTCAATCCCCGGTACCTCCTTAAAAAAAAAAAAAAAGCATCACTGAATATGTTTTACATGATACTACTTTCTTAACTTTTTTGTCCTGTTTTATAACAAAACAACTAACAAATTATAACAAAACTATTAAAACTAATTGTAGATAGGACAGAAAATCTTGGTTTCTGGAATTTAAAAAAAATTCCAATATAGGAATTCAAAGGAGGAAGTATTGGAATTCTACCTGCTAAGAAAACCATATTAAAAAAAAAAAAATCACAGGACAATGTTGCAGATGCTTAAACATGAGATTTTTTATAAATCTGTCATTAAAAAAAAATCCCAAGTTTTCTTTTTCAATTACTTTTTTGGGAAAGATGCATCAAGACCAGTAATCAATGCATAAAGTAACAATGACAACAGACATAAAAACATTCTCATCTACTTTGCATGGCCATTATCGCCAAAGAGCGCTGTAAAGTGGAAGGTGTTCGGTGTGCCTGTCAACCTACAGATAAGGATTGAAAGAGAAAGGAAAGGCACCAGAAAATATGGACAAACCTGATATAAATGATCAGAGTTGATGATCCATGGAGTTGATCATCCTATTTAGAGGATTAACTTTCTTAAATTCTACCACTAATAGGGTGTAATTATTTTTCACAATGTATTTGTGACCATTTAATTTCCTGATGCTCCTCAGTGATCAACAGAAAACATTTCAGAGATATGATTTGGGGAACAGAGTAAAGTTAACTACTGTATACAATAAAAGAAACATACCTTCTTAACACTATCCTTTCATTTACTAAAGTTCATCAGCAATCTTCATATAATGGGCATTCTTCAATAACAAGTGTGCATTATTACCAAGTACAACAACAAAGAATATTCTGTTTTTAAGAAAAGAGAATATTTCTAGTACTCAAAAATAGAATGGGCTTAGAATTAATAAATACACTAAAAATATTAGTTCACTTTCTCATTTATATAAATATTTATAGATGTGTATTAGAAAACACATGATTCTTTTTGAAGGAAACCTTTTAACAAATTAAAAAAGCCAGGAGATGGTCTAGATTATTTCACACTCATAAAAAATTCACAATTCTAATCAGGCAAAACTTGAAACTATAAGTCTTATCACCTTACCGTACGTGGCAAAAGTTCTTCTTTGCTGTTCAAACATAAAATCATTGATATGAGCTGGCTCAGCATATCCAGAGAGCATATTTCTAGGGGCAGCCATCTGCTGCGTCCTAAAGGGATTTTCTGGTCCAAACTGCAATGTTTTAAGGAAAAAAAAAAAGAAAAAATCGAAACCTGAGTATATGATGGCTAGAATTACTGGCATTATTATACAATATATTTTCGCCCCCCGGAGCATCAATGGACTGATTAACCTACAAGGGAACGTGCTCACTTCACATGGTTCAGTACAAATAGGTGATGGCTGATTAGCATTGTTTGTCAGTCTCTGGGGCAGGAGGAGAGGAATCTAGCTCACTTAAGTCTACAAGTAGCTATTTAATTAAAATAAAAATAGAATAAAATATTCAGTTCTCAGTCGTGCCAGCCATAGTTCAAGAGCTCAGCAGACACATGTGGATAGTGGCTACCACACTTACATCATCACTGAAAGTTTTATTCCATAGCATTTCTCTAGATAACTGAGTTACTGCAGTTTTGTCTCAATCATTCATTGGGGATTTTTGGTGACCTTTATATATCAATACATGGAACTGTGATGTAAATGATTTTTAAATACATGATTTTTCTCTAACACTAGATTATAAGTTCCTCAAAGGCTCTCATCTGTGTGTCCAGAATCTTCAATAGTTACCACAGTGCCTGGCATATAGAAAGCACTAATGAAGGACAGATTAATCAGAAGCCCAGTAGGGATGAAGGGCAGGGCTGTAGACAATAAAAACAAAGTGTTTGAGAAGTCCCCAGGAAATAAATAATAACTAAAATTTCTCCACTCTGCAAAGTCACACTAGGAAAGTCTCACACAAAATAATATCACTATCTATTTGATTATAATACTTTGAGTTTCCAGAATGGTTTTGATCCATTAAAAAATCCTGGAAAGTTAAGAGAAGTATTCTCCATCTCATATTATTCTAGGTATTATCTAGGTACTCTCTATGGTATTACCTAGGAACTCTCTATCTCATATTACAAATAAAGGGAAATGTCAAAGACTACCTATCTTACCCGACTTGGGTTCAATAGTTTTATTAGTTGGTAGGAACCAGACTAGAACAAATCCTAGTCTAGCATTCTATTACATTATAACATTCCTTAGCTACACAATCATAAATAGTTTCTAGCTTTTAAAAGTTGGGTAAAAAAAGTACCCAGATTGGGGAGTGGGTGTAGTTCAGTGGTTTGAGTCCCTGCTTCCCATTTATGAGGTCCCTGGATTAAATCCCTGATACCTCCTGTGATGGTTAGGCTAATGTGTCAACTTGGTCAGGTAACTGTGCCCAGGTGTTTGGTCAAGCAAGCACTGGGCTAATTGTAATACAAGGACATTTATGGACTTTAGTCACCAGTGAGTTTACCACATAGATAGCTAATTACATCTACATCAATTAGGGAGATTGCCATCAGCAATGAGTGATGCTTTATTCAATCAGTTGAATGCCTTAAAAGGGGAAGTGATTTCAGCATTCAGGGAGAATTTCCCAGCTTGTCTTTGGACAGCCAACGTCTCCTGGAGGCTCATCAGAGACCTTCACTGGACTTTCGTCAGAGCCCCTGGTTTGCAGCCTGCCTGCGGAACCTGGACTTGTGCATCCCCATGGTCATGTGAGAGACTCGTATAAAATCTCCTATTATTGACAGATATCTCCTGTTGATTTTGTTTCCCTAGAGAACCCTGACTAACACAGCTTGGTACCAGGAATGGTTCTTGAGGAAGAGAGTCTTAAACATGGGATGTCTGAGGTGTTTGGGAGTTTTGCAATTGGCTCTCTACTCTAATTGGACTCAAGGGTACCAATGACTCCCTTTCCAATAATGAAGAGACCACTAACAGTCCATGGTGTGAGTTGGCAATCGAGATACGCAAAATATCACCACTGGATTCCCCTACTTCCATGCTTATAAGAAGCAAGGATCTGGGTGAGAGTGTTTTCAACACCTTAACAGAGTTTTGTGGAGTCAAAAGGTATAATGATATTGGATGGCTCCTCCTAGATACTCTGGATACAGTTACAAAAGGAAGAGATGAACTAAAGGCTTCAAATTTGATACTTAAATACCACATAAAATCTCATATTATTGACAGATATCTCCTGTTGAATCCGATTCCCTAGAGAACCCTAATATATCTCCTTTATTTAAAAAAAAAAAAAAGGACCAAAATATATTATGTCAAGCACTAATAATTTAATGGTATTATAAAAATTATTAGGAAAATGCAACTCTTTTTTGTTTTAAAATATAGAATAAAATGAACTCACTTTGGCAAAGAATGGAAATGGACGGGGTTCTTTTATTTGAACTCTAGAAGGTCTAATGTCATGATGAAGTATTTTGACATTAGTATATCTTACTTAGGTCACTGCCATTAAAAACCACCTTTCCATTTGCAGAGCTATAAATGTAAAGTATTGATCTTCTCTAACCAGAATGCTGCCTTATCTAGATAATTAACGTACTAGGTATGAAAACCTGAACTTAAATAAGTGAGATTACTTGCCTTATATTTTTTATACTTTAGAAGAAAAAAAATACAAGACTCCTTTATTGTAGACTCCATATCTATGTTAAAAATGATTCGTTTTTGAATATCTGATTTGATATCCAAGGCTTTTGTTACTATTCATTCTAAATTGTAAATGATAGTCCAAGATGTGCAACCTGTATTAGTTCTTCCAGTGTCTGCTGATGGGTAGAAATATAAAATAAAAAATCTAGATTGCGGAATGCTGGAAGTTAGAGTCAATGTGACTTTGTTCAATCATAAAACTTATTACAAAAGCACGGAACATCCATAAAATTAAAGACAATAAAATGATTTTAAAACTTCCTAACTATTCTACCCACTATAGTCTCTTCCTGAGTGTTATGGGTTTTATATGAATCTGGAAAAGCTAAATACACTCTTCTCCAAGCATATCCAAAGAGAATTGAGTGGAATAGAGAAAATCATTAAACCAAAACAATTTTATATCTTCAATCTATAGTTTGGAAAAGCTTATCTACATAATTAGGTAGACAAAAGTCCTTGGTTAGGAGAGAGAAGTAATATCTCATAAAATAAGTCAGCCAATCCAGTTAATTTATAGAAGTGGTGAAGTCAAAACCATATGGGTCTACCTTGCATACTCCAAAATGGTCTCCAAACTGTTCTTCCAGGTATAGGGCAATAGTTAAGAGTGGTCTGGACTCACATCCTCAACTATGCCACTGGCTGGCTGTATAATCCGAGTTTTGGCCTCCTTGCTATAAAATAGGGATGAGTACCTACTTCACAAGGTTATAGTGAAGAATAAAGGAAATAAGGTACATATATATATCCCTTAGCATGGTACCCGGCACAGAGTGATAAATGGTAGTTTTCATTATTTCATTAACTCTATCTTTGTTCTCTTTCATCATGCAAACCCTTACCAAATTAACTTTGCTAAAAGTTCAGCTTTGATTATGCTACTCCATTAATATTTTTATCATCTATTGAATTAAAACCAACCTCTTTGTCTTGGCCCCCAAAGTTCTGTGTAATACTATACAAAGTACCATTGCAGTCTAATCTCCTTCTTGTCTCCTACTTGATAATGACTAAGACATTCCTGTTCTTTTGATCTTTTATTATTTGGCTCATGCTGTTCCCTTTTGCCTGGAATCTTTCCTCCCCAAAGCCTATTTAGTCAGTAATATGAATATAAATAACAATAACCACCATTTGTTAAATGCTTATTCTGTATCAGAGAGTTTCTAAGCAAATTATACATTATCTCATTTATTACACCTTAATAAAGTCAAAATTATCTTTATTTTACCTATGAGAAAACTAAATGCCTCCCAGCTAATAAGTGTCTATTTCACTCCAAATCTCATGTTCTTAATGTGGATTATATTTCCCATTTCAAATAGTACTTCTTTCATGGAACTTTTTCTTATCCTTACAAATAAAATCTTTCCTTAACCTTGAATAGTACTTTAGGGGCAGTATAGGAAGTAGTCTGGTCTCTATCTTTTTAAACAATATACTTAGGATAGCCTCTCTCATAGATACTAGCTTGAAGAGATGGATTATATCTAATTTCTAATGACTGACTCTCAAAATATGGGGATTTGGATTTAATCTAACAAATTTCTTGGTACACTTTTTTAGACTGCCGAATTATACAGATCCTAGTTATAAAATTCCAAGTTAATAATGTTATGTCAGAGATAACTCATTTGGCAACCAGGAAAAACTATTACTTTTCTTCCCTTTTAAGTCTCCATTACTTCTTTCTTAACTTGTTAAGAATAAGCAATGAAGTATTCCTAACATAAACAAAAAGTAGTTTCCATATTTAATGTGAGGCTCCCAAACATAAGAAAAAATAGAACATTAAAGAACTGATAATGTCACAAAGAGAATGATAGGCCTACTGCCTCATCAATATTACCATAAAACTTTTAACTGTCCTTTCAATTTTTCTTCTAATTGTTAAAAGTGCAATTAGATAATGATGTATTAGTTATACACAGGATTCAAAAATTGAAGTAACACAGCCCTCACAGAAAAATAAACTGACACAAAAATGTGCTTAAAATAGAATGTATACAAGACTACTGCAGAATTTTCTCATTTTCTGAATTCAGTAGTCCCATCTTACTGAAGTACTTTTCCTTTTAGAAAATCATTAAGAATATATATAGTGTACCACTTTTCTTCAATATGACTGCTAAATGATGCCAAGGGATCTGAGGCAGACTATAGTTCAACATGCTAGGATTTAAGAAATAATAGAATAAAGTAAAATTAGGTGTCATAGTCTCAGAGCATGAACAAGATATTTTTGCTTACTGCACATCTACAGAACAGCTAGAGCAAAGTCTAAACATTAGCACTGGCATTTTCAGCTGTGCCACATATTACGATTGTCATCTTTTCAATGACTACGGAAACCTAGGCAGGCAAATAATCTGAAATAGTTCTATGATTCCAATATATCAAAAAAGAACAATGACTATGAGCTGCTAAGAAATGAAAGGAGAGAAAAAGTATCTTTCTCCATCAAGATACAATGAATATAGCTCCTCATCTCCATCTTTAAAGTGCTTTTAAAAACAATCTGCTACTATAAGACTTATTCTTTTGTTTGATAATTACCATTTTCTGGCATTACTATTTTTTGTCAGTCAAGAAATGTTTTCCCTTTTAAAGGCAAAATATCTAGAAATTTATTCTTTTTCTAAAGACATTCCTAAATGGACAGTTTCCACAGTTTCTGTTTTGTTTCCTTCTTCTTTTTAATGCTTCTATTATCATTTATCATGACAAGGAAAAAAAATCCAAAAACACATCTTACATAGAACAGGCATTCAACACTGTGACTACTTTCTAACAGCGACCTTGTCAGTATGACAGTATTTAGCACAGCGACATTTCTAAGTAAATGTTTCAAAAAATACTTATGTATTGATGATGATGATAACCAAAAAATTTTCCTGTATGTTTAATTCATATACTCCCTTATCAACACTGAGAAGATGGTGTTAACTAAGTCTACATCTGAGAATCAGATATTTAAAGATTTCCTTTTTCAAAATACATAGGTCCATATTATCAGATATTTATAAGTAGGTAGATAAAGAGCTAATGGATTTTTGAAAGTATTCTCATAGAAGCATATTATTTAAAACTTTTGAAGACTAGAAGTATATATTTTTAAAATAGTATGCTTTTGTGAGAAACCTTTTAAAAATTCACCAACTGTTTATCTACCCATTTATAATTTAAATACTTTAGCAAAAGGCAGAACATTAAATATAAAGCAGTTTATACCTCAGGAGCAAACATGGTCTCATAGGTAGGATTATATTGAACTTCTTTGACAGCAGGGTCAAGGTGAACTCCAGTCTCCAAATCTTCCTAAAAGAAAACCAAATGAACATTAAAGATCTGACAAGTGATATGTGTCTTTAGAAGCCACATTAACATCACACAAACCATTTTTAACACCAATTTTATGATTATTCTACTTGTACCATATGATTAATAATCTTAACAAAGATTAATAAAAGTAATATATGTAGTTAATTTTAGAGGTTAAAGTGCATAACAATTTTTTTCCCTTTCAAAATACTGACATTCTCCCATCTGAAAAAATTGAAAATTTCTAAAGTTAACACTATTCAAAACTTTAATTTAACTGATTCCAACTCTTTTTTTAAACTCAAAAGATGTGCTCCTATGATTCCAAATTCAAAAGATACACTCTTTCATTATTTAGCTAACTTATTAGATATGTTCCCAGATGGCACTTGGTTAGTGACTGCAGAAGAAACCAAAGGAAGTGGCAGGGCACAGACCTTCTAAATGAAAAGTCTTATAACCGATGTCAATGTTTCAACTTTCTTTTACTCATTCCCCAATTTAATGAACTTTTAAAAAAATCTCATCTCATGCATTTGAGAATAATTGGTAAATATCTTTTGTTTAACCCCACCAGTTTACAAATATGCTGATTGCTAAATTGCTATCTCTAGCCTGGACCTCTTCCCTGAACTCTAGAGACTTGATATCCAAATGTCAATGCGACTCTTTTCTCCCAGGATGTATAACAGACATCTCAAACTTATTATGTCCAAACAGTAACTCCTGATTCCCCCTCCTCTAATGACTCTTTCCATCCTTCCCTCTCCAAGTTACTGGAGATTCCATCCTTATAGTTGCTCAGGCCAAAATCCTCAGAGCTATTCTTGACTCCTCTTTCTCTTACACTGTATAGGCAACCCATCAGCAAATCCTATCGTTCTCTCTTCTATATGCATCCAGAATTCAACCACTTCTCGCCTCCTCTTTCACTATCACCTTGGTCCATTTTATCATCTTGTGCCTAAATTGTTGCAACAGCCTCATAACTGGTCTCCCTGCTCCAGCCCTTACGCAGCTACACAACCTTGCTCCAAACAGAAGCCAGTGTGACTCTCTAAAATATTAGTCAGATTTTGTTATTCCTCTGTTCTAAATCCTCCAGTGGCTTCCCCATGCAGAATAAAAGACTAACAATGACCTACAAGGTCCATTACCAAGTTGTCCTCAGAAGGTAGGTAAGGTTCCCTAGGGTAGTTCTTCAGGGCATTTTTGGCTTCTTCTAATGTTCTGCTTGAGTATTTACATATGAATACATGTTACTTGATTTTAAATACTTTTAATTTATGTTTATATTACAGTCAGGGCATTCAAGTTATATTTTGAAATTATGTGCTTAAGGAAGTTTGTTTCTTATACATTATTCTCTATTATCTGGTAATATATCATCTTCTTATTTTCCCTAATACCTTCCTTCCTCTTGGCTCAGGAAAACCACTTTTTTATCCATAGTCCTAAGGAATATTGTACATAATTCTTTATAGTACCCATCATATTATATGTATTATTTGTGTCCCATGCTTTTCTGATGGCTAGGTTAGGAACTACCTGAATGCAGGAATCATGACTTTTACATCTTTATATCTTCACTGCCTAATAGAATACAGGGCACTCATTATATGTTCAATAAATATTTGTTAAATTAAATTGAAGATGGGAAAGTCAAATACATAGGGAAATTCAATAGGATGAAGGCTTACCAAAGATCACTGAATATGGCTATTATGTCATAAAAATACCTTTGCCAGAGTAATTTTGATAATGGGGTAGAGTATGGAAAGCCAGCTGCAAGGGGCAAAACTATAATTGAGAATTGAAGAATAAGTAATAATTTTTACTTTTTCAAGACATTAAGTAGTGATGATCACAGGAAGAGATGGGGTGCCAGATTGGAGGATTTTCAGGGTAAAATTAAGTTTGTTTTTTTGTCCCCTTATTATTGACTAAAGACTTAGTCAATCATAGGCTGGAGGGTAGGAGCCACCCAGGGAGAAACACATGACCAGAATGAGGAGATATTAAAAGGTATGGTTATCCTGGAAGAAGTGGGAGAAAATAGAATCCAGGACAAAGCTGGGAGATTAGCTGCTGAAAAGAGGGCTGTGTCTGAGATGAGATAGAAATAACAAGGATGAGAAAGGATGAGCAGTAATGTGTTTGCAGATAGTGAGAAATACTGGGAGTCGTAGTTGATCTTTTGTGTAGTAAGGGGCACAAGCATCTGCATAAAGCAGGTATGGTAACTCCAAATTCATTTATACATTAAAAAATATTGACTGTGTGCCTACTATGTGCCAGGCCTCTTTGAGGTCCACAGTAATAGACAAAAGTCCCTGCCATTTTCATACTTATAGTGGGGGAAAAAAGACAATAACCAATATAAGTAAGTTAAATACTTGCTAAGAGAGGATAAGTGCTATGACAGAACACTAATATGCCAGCACCAGGGTAGGCACATTGTCTCAGATAAGCCTTATAACATTTCTGTGAGGTAAGCATTAGCTTCACTTTACAGATGAGGAATTCAGCAAGATTATCACTTGATCCAAGGTACTAAGGGAACAAATGGGAAGAAGAGTTTAAAATAGCCCCAGTGATCAATGTTAAAGGGATCCAACTAGCAACAAACAGAAGTCCTCAGCAGGGTAACCAGGTTTATCAGGCAGGGTTCTTAGTTGCAAGCAACAGAAACTGTCAGAGGTTGATTATACAGACTAAAGTATGACTTCTTTTGGGTTTCTTACAGAATTACCAGGAAGGATGGAGAATTGGCTTTGGGCAATGGGAAGAAATAAAGGGTAAGTACACAGCTGAAATCCCAATTCAAAATCAATCAAACCACGGAATCATCTCAGTGAGAACAATAGATCGCCTTTAGTGAATTGTAATAGCTGCCCTTGGATGCTGTGGATAAAATTACTGGCCCTAGAAACTAGAACATGTTGGTCATCACTGATGCCACAACTACTGCCACTTAAAACATCCTTCTCTTTCTTTGCTTCTTTGTGGATTAGTTTTAGATTAGGAAGGTTGGGTGTACGTCTGTTTCGCTGACCCAAGTTGTAGCCCTGAGCCTTAACTACAGGGAGCAGGGAGCTGGGAGAGTGAGGATCCAGGTTCTTTTTAGCTTCTAAAGGTGGGGGGGATGGGAGATTTGTTCATCAAATTAAGACTCTTAAGGACGGGAGTTCAAATGCTGGTCTACCTAAAGATGACATGTACCTATTACCTTAGCATGCACACTGATTAGAGATAGTTTCTTGCCTAGGATAAAACTCAGTACCATAAATTTAAAAGAACAAGAGGGCTTAACCACATTTATACCTCTCCAATGGGTTTTATAGGGCTTAGTTACTAGAACCGCTTTATAATATGGTTTACCAGATCTTTCTGGAAAGGTATTTAAGATATATAATATTTAAGGTATTTAAATGTTATAAATCTGAATTATTTCAAAGTACGAATAGACATAGTTTTAAATGCAATATAAAATTTAAAAAGTTACTCTGCATTTAAGCAACAGTAGCAAATAATAAAAAATAAAAATCAGCTCCAGTTCCTGGGTCCTACTTAAATTCTAAAACAAATTGAACAACCCTCCAGAAAACAAAGAGTTGTTAATTTTACATTTAATTAGAAAAACTTGGACAATACCAAGATTTGACAATATCCATGGGGAGTTCAGTATCAATTAGGCATACAACTGGAATTACCACAGAATTACAAAGGGATTTCTATTCCATGTTAATTATCCATAGAAATTAAAGTTTGGTAAGTGGAGGGCATCCTGTGGGTCAAATAATTTAAACTGTTTATCTTTTGTTGACTCAAAGTAATTTGAGAATAAAACCAAGTAACATTCATTTTTTAATCCTTTTCACTTTTCTTATTGATATACAAATAAGGAAACATATATGAAAACACTTAAAGCAGATCACAATTAGTAATCATTATTACAATCTACTTATCAATTTTTTCCTTTTTTTTTTCTCCCCCCCTTCAGTGTGTAGACATGATTAAACTTCTGAAAATAGGAGTTTAGGTAGATGAGATAAAAGAATGTAAACTCAGATAAATATATCTGAGTTTTGCCTTAACAAATGCAGAGGAAAATTGTGATGCCTACAAATATGAGAAAAGATAACTCAAGAAGCAGCTAAATAAAATGGCTCAAAATTAGATATAAAATTTTCATTTTATTCAAGTAGGCTATACTAAAATAGGGAATATGCAGGGGGAAAGTAACATTGTTAATGATTGAAATGAGAGAAAGCCAGGTCTACTTTTACTTTTTTAGCTTTAAAGTCACTTAATTCTTGCAATCCAAGGCGGCTCAACACATGATTCCTAAAATGCAAAATCTGACAAGGTGGCATTAAAATTCATATTTAATCAGAAAATACTCAATCATCACCATACATTAGAGAACAAAAATATGATTAACCAGAGTTCCAGAATAAGCGGAGAGAGAATGGGACAAAAATAATATGTGAAGAGATAAGAGTTGGGAACTTCCCAGAAATAATGAAAGACCCACAATCCAACCAATCAATCCATAATTAAAGAAACCCAATAAATTCTGAACTGGACAAATAAAAAGAAATCCACACCTACATACTCTGTTATGAAACTAAAGAACACTCCCCCCCCCCCAAAAAAAAGGTATGTGTGGAGAGGGTGTCTTAAAACTTAAAAGCAGTCAAAAAAGACAAATATAAATCACTTTCAAAGAAAAACAGCTACACTGACAGCTGACTTGTCAAGAACAATGAAAATTAGAAGATGGTAGAATGGTATCTTAAATGTGCTAAGAGAAAAAAAGTCAGCTAAACATATTAAGTCCAGTGAAAGTGTCCATCAAGAAAAAGGGTTAAATAAAAATATTTTAAAGACAAAAACTGAAAGCATTTTTTGCCACCAGCCAACTCTCACTAAAGGACATTTTAAAGGATGTACAACAGACAGAAAGTGATCTATTGTAAATGAGATGCAAGAATTAAGCATCATTTACCAACATCCTGTGTGGTTTAAAGGATGCCTAGCATAATAACTTCTGCCTTTCTTCTTGTCTATTATATATATTTAAGACTATACATTTAGAAAATTGCTATGGCCCCTACTCGAGTTCTGTTAAGTCTTACAATATTTTATAATTTCTATTAAGATTTTTTTCCTTTGGGCCATGGCTAACTTAGAACTACACTTTCATAATTTTCAAATATGGGAATTTTATAGTTGTCTTTTGTTGCTCCTTTCTAGCTCGCATTCATTGTGGTCTGAAAATGTGGTTTTATGATTTAAAATTTGTTGAGGTATATTTTATGGTTATATTTTATGCTACATAGGTAGGCAAACTACAGTCTGTGGGTCAACCCTAGCCCATAGTCTGTTTTTGTGCCACCAAATTAAGAATGATTTTTACATTTTTAATGGGTTGTTTAAAGAAAAAAGAAGAAGAAAAAGAGGAATATGTGTCAGAGATAGAGATTGCATGTGGCTAGCAAAGCCTGTACTACTCACTGACTCTTTACAGAAAAGTTTGCCATCCCTACTCCAGCCTACGGTCAGTTTTTTTTTTTTTAAAGGTTTCATTAGTGCATGAAAACAATATTCTACATTGTTGAGTGCTATATTCTATATGTCCTTTAGATACAGTTTGCTATTTCGTTGTTCACATTTTCTGTATCTTCACTAATTTTGTTTGTTTGTTTGGGTACAAAGAGAGATGTATTAAAATCTCCCACTGTGGTTGTAGTTTTGTCAATTTCTCCTTGTTCTGCCAATTTTTGCTTAACTAATTTAAACCTACATTATTGGCACACACAAATTTAAAATTTATACTTCTTTGTGAACTGTACCTTTTATCATTATCAAGTGACCCTTTCTTATCTTTAGTAAAGCATGAGAATAAGGCAAAGAAAAAAAGAAGGCTTGAAAGGGAGAAAAAAACAATCCTATATGCAGCTGATATAACTATGTAAGTAGTAAGATTCAGTTAAAAATTAAGTAAATGTGAAAAATAATAGCATAAAAATATGAAGCACCTAAAAATGTCTCCAACAAAAACCGTATAAGACCTCAACGGAGAAAACCATAAACTTTGAAAGAAATTAAAGAAAATGTTAAGAATACCTAAATGAATGTAAATATAGAGGATTATCTTCAAATAGATGTATATAGATTCAATACATTCCCATTCAAAATTCCAACTAGGTTTTAGAACTTTACCAGTTAGTTATAAACTGTATATAGAATTATAAGGGCCCAAACAGACAAGACATTCTTGAACAGCAACAAGAAAAATGGAGGGGAGGGGTACTTGTCCTACCAAATATCAAGTCACAATATAAAAAATGTTCACACTATACACACACACACACAGCCCTACAAACACAAATTAATCCCTCTTAGATTAATGACCAAAATGTGAAAAACAAAGATAAAGCACTTCAGAAGATAATATTGGAAAATAGTTTCATGACTTTGGGATAAAGAAGGATTTCTCAAACAAGAAACAGAAGACACAATCCATAAAGGATTAATTTAATAAGGCTGATACATCAACAACTTCTGTTTATCAAAAGACAGTGAAAGGAGTGAGACGATAAGCCACAAACTGGAAGATATTTATAACATATACAACTAATTGATGAAGGATGGTATCCATAATATGTAAATTTCTCATATAAATCAATAGGAAAAAAATATAACTCACTTTAAAAAGAAAAAAAAAATCAAATCACCATAATTTATATGAAAAGATGTTCAACCTCATTAATGTTCATAGAAATGGATTAAAAACACTGCATGAATTTATTCTCTGCCAAAATGCTCTATTTGCCACAATAAAATTATTCAAACACAGAAGAACATATTTGCATGCTTCACATCTGTTCCCTCGGTTGTTTTCCTATCATTACATTCACTACTTTTTTTTTTTTTTTTTTTTTTTTTTGCATATAAGCAAGTGTTGGTTCACAAACCAGCAGTACCCCTTACTCTATCACCACAGAAGCCAGATCCCTGGGAAATTAATATAAAAGAGAAAACTTTAGAGTTTCAGAAGGTTTGGGTTCTAGCCTCCAATCACATTGAGCACTTTAAGCAACCACTCCTCCTTATTTTATAACATGAGGTGATTGAACTAAGTGAGCTCTAGAGACCCTCCTAACTCCCTAAAATTCTGATTCTGAATGTGCATGCTTACACAAGATCTTTTTCACTTACTCTTTCATTCATTCTACCAAATAGATTTCCCTTAATCTTTTGTGTACTAGGCATTGGAAACATGAAAATGAAAAGACCTAACAATCTCTGGTCTCCAGAATCTTACAACCAGGGAAAAGAAAAAAGTTAGCAAATCACAGTGATGTGGCCAAATGTTGTAATTGGGGTATAAAAAGAGGGCTGGGGTAGCAAAGAATTCCCAGGACACTAGAGGTTAGAGTAGGGGAGGGAGTATGAGGCAAGGGATTTCCAGCAGAGAGACTAGCTTAGGCAAAATCTTGAGGGAGGAAAAAAGAAAATTAGGCTTTTGGGGCTTTGCAAAGAGTTCGGCATGGGAGAATGGCAGGCCTCATGTGCTACATAACGACTGGATTTTACCCATTAAGCAACATAGTGGCTCTGGGCAAGGAAGTGACATGATGAAACTGGAATTCAGAATGATCATTCTGGGTACACTGCGGCAGATAGAATGAGTTATGGAGACAAGAAAGGAAGAAGTAGAAATACCAGTGAGGAGATTATTCTAATTATCTTGAAGAGACTCTGAACAAAACACTGGCTGCAGAAGAAAGAGAGAGATTTGATAAATATTAATGTTATAATGGACAGGACCCAACTATCCAAAAGTAGGGGTTGTAGAGAAAGGAAGTCAAGAATGGCTCCTGAGAAAAGTGAGCACGGTATGAAGGAAAGCTGTTTCATGAGAATGGAGAGGAAGGAATTGATCTGAGACATTAATGAGACAGAAATGTTAGAACCATTTGAAGAATTACCTTCAGTGGCTAAGAAAGAAAGAAAAGAAAAGGATGACCCTTCTGTTTTGGGCATGGACCAATGCGTGGGTTGTGAGGTCATTAATCAAAGCAGGAGAAACAGATTTTGAGGGAAAGAAAACATTAATTTTTCAGCACATTGAAACTGAGGTGCCTGACAGTCAACCTGGGAGAGAAGTTTAATAGGTATGCAGCTAGCAAGGTTAGAATTAGAAATAGTAAGGATAGTTAATAGTTAGAGTTTACTATGTGCCTCGTACTGTTCTAAGTGCTTTACATGCATTATGACTATGCTTACAACTTCATGAGATAGGTACTTGTGTTATCCCTATTTTGTAGATAAAAAAGAAAACAAAAACAATGGCGTCACAGAGCACTTATATAACCTATCCAAGGTCACCTTGTTGGACAATACTAGAGGCAGAATTTGAATCTTGGCAGCAGTGATTCAACAGCCTGTGTTAACCACTTCACAGCTTTCACGTTAGCCAGCAGAGCACAGGCTGCTGTTGATGGCATGGGAGAATACGTGGCTAGCAAAAAAACTAAGGCCAAAGTCCCAGGAAATATCAATATTGAAAGGGAGGGCAGAAGAACAGGGGTCCAAACAACTGAGAAGGTCCTTCTGGCAGTCAGAGAGAGAGGAAGTTTCCAGGAAGAAGAACTATTTAGAGTGTCACTTGACGGAGAGATTCAAGTGAGATGACAGAATCTGACCATTGGAAGGCCTCTGACAGTATTCAGGAAGAGTGGTTTCCCATGAGGCTACAGCAAGTCTACATCAGGTTAAGGAGAAAATGAGATGAAGTGAAGAGATCTCCAAAAAGCAGAGATATGAAAGGAAGACTCAGGATGTTGCTAGAGGGGTAGAGTTTGGTGAGTTTTGTTTTATCATCACGACAGGATCCTAAGCATCTTTTCTTGCCAAATGTCCTTTCATTAAAAAGTAAAATCCACAGATGGCTCACTAAAAACCTGTAAAATACTTTGAAAGTTATAACAGTAGACTTGGGAATGCCTTAAATACAAAGGAAATTTTGCATACTGCCTCATCTTTCCATATCTTGAGCTTCTGATCACCCACGGGCTCTTCTGGCCTATACTACCACTGCTGGATGCTCTCAGCCGGCTTCAGCCACATTAGCCTTTTCTTAGTTCTTCAAATACACTAAAGTCTTTGACATCTCAAAGCTTGCTGTCTGCTTTGAGGGGAAACTCTTGCCTTAGTTTGCACATGGTTGGCTTCTTCTCATTCTTCAGGTCCAAGTTAAAAGCCACATTTTCAGGGAGGCCTTCCCTGACCAACTTTATTTACAGTCATACTCTTACCTTGCTCTCTAACATGGTATTCTATTTTTTTCTTCATTGCACTCAATCCAATCTGTAACCACTTTATTTGCTCACATTTTTTTGCCTGCCTCTGCCACTAGAATGTACGCATTATGATGGCAAGGATGTTTTGCTTGTTCAGCCCTTAGAATAGTTTCTGACAAATACATGTGTTCAGTAAATATTTGTCAAATGAACTATATAACCCAACATCTCCCTCTGTCTCTGTCACTTTTCTCCATTGGGATCATGTACACTGCTTCTTAAACCCAAGATCTTTTTCCCAAGTGTACTAACATACATAATCACAAAAGCGAATGTTCACTGGTACCAGGCACCGTGCTATTTATTTGTATCACTTCACATACTCTTCACAACAATCCTCTTCCATAAATAGGCGCTTTTAAGAATTAATTTTAAAATTATCTCCACTGTACAGGTGAGAAAGTAGGAGGTTGCACAATTTGCCTAAGTTCGCACAACTGGTGGGGCCGGGATTCAAACCTAGTTCTGGTTTCAAAAACAAAACAAAGCCGGACCACTGCTCACTTCAAATGAAGGCACATATTTTAGTTGGGGCAGTCCTGATCTAGCTTTATTTATGTTCTTAGATTGCACTTGCTCTACGCAGGCCACGTCCCAATCTATAAAATCAAATTTCACCCCCGTCTTCCCACTTGCTTTCTTAGGGCCGGAGGCAAGGGCAAGGAGCAGCGGAGGGCTGTCCTGAACTTGCAATTCTCGGCTTCTCCCGAGGAAGATGCATGTGGGAAGCAGAAGATAACCAAGCTTCAGTAACTTCTCTCTCAGCACTGAGGAAAAGTACAAGGAAGCTTAACAAGCGTTCCCGGCCGGCGGGTTTTGGAAGAGAAACCAACAATTCCCGCACCGCAGCAGCGGCCAACCTGCTTACCTTAACTGCCACCTCCGGAGCCGAGTCCACCGCCACTGCCAGAGAGGGCTTGGCCGAAGGCGATTTAGTCAAGTGCATGAGGGAGTCGGCAGCTGGCAGCGGACATCGTCCGCCTTCACTGTCCGAGTCGGATTCGGACCCTGAACCCGAACCATAGGAAGCAGCCAAAGCTGCAATCGCAGCCGACATGACGGCAACAAATTCTCTGCGGAGACCAGGCCACGGCGGAAGAAGAAGCGGCTCTCAGGTCCAGACAGATTATCGTGGAACACTTTATTTACCTCGCTTTACTAAGAAAGAATTTGTAACATTTTCAAACAATCAGGTAATTATTTTTAGTTTAACTCCATCCTAACTAAGAATTTAGAAACATTTGTCTGGGGAAGTACAGAGAATTATAAGAGTTCATAACTTTCAGGACCTATTTGACTAGTTTAAAGACTACGAGTTCCGAAACACTTTGAGGCCTCGCGGTCCTGACTCCCAGCGTGCACCGCGGGGGGAAGTGTGCGAAGGCACAATGGGAAGCGTAGTTTGGAACGAGGGGGCGGGACCGGGCGGACAGGCCTCTCTTTGACCCCGCCCCTAAATGGATGGTTCATTCAATTGGCTATCCTCTTCCCTCATTCCCTAGCCTAGCGCTGTGCTCTCTGTCCCCCTTCCCCCAAACTGAGGATTGGGCAATACCACACAGACTCAGGAAATGGGGGGAACTGCAATCCTCACCCCACGGACAGGTAAGTGAGCAGAGTCTGAGTTTCCCACAAGGTTTATGCCTGGGCACTTGGAGCTCTAGAGGAAACTGAGAGTCTTATGTTCGAAGACCTTGATTGGCGGGGAATAGCTCCCGGTGGGAAGATGAGAGGTTAGGTAAAGAGAGGCCAGCGGTCCCCCCGGCTTCTGAAGCGGGTCCCCGCGCCCGGTTGTGGAGTGTCGCGCGCTAGGAGGGGGCGGGCGGGGGGCGGCGGCGGCTCGCGGTGTTGTTAGCTCGCGCGTCGAGCACACTGTGGGTCCGGCGACCGGCGGGCGCCGCAAGCGGCGATCCCGGTGGCCTGGCGCCTCGGCCGCTGCCGGGAGCGGATTCCAACCCCAGCCCGACGCTCCTGTGGGCTCTCGGTGGAATTCGGAGATCTGAGAGGGACCGGCGGCCGCCGCCAATGCATGAAGAAGGGGTAAGGCAAGAGCCCTCCACCAAGATTTCACGGTGAGCGCCAGTCTCTCAGGAATTTTTTGGGGGGATGACGGGGGATGCTAAGAGTGGAAGTCTTCCTCCACGGCCAGAGAAGAAAGAGGTGTGTGTGGCTCTCTAGCCCGGCCAAGGTTAGGGAATGGGCGCGACTCCCTCTGCGAGGACCCCCACCCCCATTCGTGGGGTTTCCAAAGCTCCCGCCGCCCACCCGCCGGCCAGGCTGGGTGCGGAGGGAGACCGCGGCGGGCGCGCCTGGGTCTTGCTTACTGGGAGCGCCCTGAGCTGCCCTAGGCAGAGAGATCACCTGAGGTGCGGTCGCCTGAGCCCCCTTGCCCCCGCCCCCGCGGGCCACCCCTTTGCCTCCTCTCTTTGGGGGAGGCTGCAGCACCGGGGCGTGGAGAAGCCCCTGCTCGCCCTGCGTGCCCGGGGCTCTGTAAAGCAAGCTTGTGCGTTTGCGTGTTTGCCGGGCGAGCCGGTGTCTAAAGACATAACGGTAAAGCTAGTATGGGGAACCCTTTTATTCGTTTGAAGAGGAGGCGAAGAGGTGCCTTCGCCTCAGATGCCTGCTAATGGGGGCGCCTCCGGCAGAGTTAGGGAGCCGCTCACTCAGATCTGATGTCGGCAGGACTCGCCCATTGTGCCACCCAGATAATTATTCAACTATGCAGCATCCATTGCACCTTTTCCATTTTTCTTTTCCCCTTGCTACAGCATGCCCCCTAGCTTCTGTGCTCTGACGCCTTCTCTTGCACTTGCGGATGGTGAACTGGAATAATGATGAAAAGAAAGCACATCTGACCTGAACATTTACGACCTGTCCTATAACCGATTAATTAATTAATCCCTAGCTAGTCTAGGTACTTTAATACGACTCAGTCTAATCCTCTCCTTTTCTATAGAAGGTGTGCCTTGGATTATACTTATTTTTTTCCCCTTTGGTGTTAGATTCACGTGTTGTCTTATTTTTGCTCAGTAAATAGATTTATTGGTAACTCAACACGTCTTATTTAATGTTCTTAAATTTAATTTGTATGTAGGTAACTTTCATTTTTCTAATTGCTGAGAACACTATATTTAGAATTTCAAATTACAAATGCAATATGAATCTTTCAACTCTTAGGAACAGTTTTGCCATTATGCTCTAAGTTTCTTTTGGGCAAAGTATTTTTATTCATGTTAAATATTTGGATAAAGTACTTGATGTGAGATTTCTCAAGTTTTAAGAAAAGTTTGGTATTTATTTTTCAGTAGCAGAATATTTGATTGCTAATCATGACAGCCTTCAGCAGAATAAAAGGATTTAATAATTTAAGATGGGTTTTTAACTGTCATATCGACCATTCCCTAATTTATTTAAATTTTATTTTTATTCAGTTCTTTTCTTTGCAATTTCATGTATTTAATTGCTTGTTGTCGATTCTTTTTTCTCAAAAATTTTTAACTTCTACCTACAAGGATGGGTAGGCTCCATTTTTGCATGATCTATCATATCAGAAAAATGAAGTATTTTTGGAAAGTAAAAGAAACAACTGTTGGTTACTTGATAATTATGTTAAAAACTGTTTACATCTTGTTATTTAAAAATAAATTATTTACTACCAAATATGTGTTTTCATTTTTTTTTTTTAATCCTCCCTTTCCAGCTTTGCTTGTTTAGGCATGTTGCATTTAATCCTTTTGATAAAATGGAATTGTCCATAGGCATTGCAGAGACAGTTGTTTTAAGGTACGGTAATTGTTTTATGGTACTTGTAAGTGGCGCATATATAACTTGATGGCTAAGATCAGGTGCTTGTTTAGGAAATGACCTTGCAATTTACAAAACTGACACCTTTGTGCCTTAGTTTCCTTATATGTAAATGAAGACACTACCCATTTATGTTACTAAGTAGTTTGCATAAATTTAATAAAGACATTTTCATAATGCTTTTAAAGAAAATTTAAATATTTTAATTGATGAATCATGGAAATATTTCAATGTAAATGAAAAAATGTCATTAGAATTTTCCTCCACACATTAGAATGATTGATTCACATTGAATTTTGCTTTGGAGAGATATAGCTCTAAAGTAAAGAATGTTTCTCATCTTTACTTTTTAATATTTGCAGATTTATTGATATCAATATAAATTGTTAATTTTTATGAAAATGTTATATGATTCTATAATGAAGCCAGTAGAACTTTGAATTAAGATTGTGAAAAATAAAATCTCCAGAAAATATCAAGGCCTTTTTCATTGAAAATTTGGAGATGGCACAATCCAAAATGCATAGTTGTGATCAGTTTTCAGTTATGATATGAAGCTACTTTGTTTATTATTCAGGTTTTGTAAATAACTACATCTTCAGAGACAATGTATTAATATTGTATAAAGCTATACTTAATTATGCATTTGATTTATCATAAGAATAGTTTAAGGTATCTTTTCTCAGTGTTTGATTTTCATTGCCACAGTAATTGGAAGCTTTTGATTTCCTTAGTGGAGAATTAACTTAGTCAATTTTCATAGCAAAAATTACTATTAAAATATTATATTATTAGAACTTTTACTAAAACAGTACTTTTGGCTACTTTATGGAAAAACTTCATATAAATGTTAAGACTATTAAAGTGTCTTTAAAATTGCCTTTGTGTATTTTCTTTGTGAATTAATTTGATTTATTTTATATAGATTTTTTTTAATGACCAATTAAAATTCAGCTGTCATTATCAATTGGATAAATGCAGTTAACTAAGGCTCCTTGAGGACAGGAACTGACTTGATGCTAACTGTCATAAATTCCAAGTCCCTGGTGTGTTTGACAAATTTTTAAAAATAGATTTATCCAGCATAAATTTTAATTCATAAAACATCACATAGGTTTATCTCAAAGAAGTGAAAGAAGAAATGTATTTTTGGGTTCCTTTAACTCCATTTACCTGTTCTGACTTAATTCATAATTCCTTTAACCACAGATTTTTTGGACTAGCACTAGATACTGAATAATGTATAAGTGGGCAACTTTTCACTTGTGAAAATGATATTAACAATTTTGTTCTTACTTTTTATATCTCACTTCATGAAAATGTACTTTAACTTTTGTTTTTTCTAAATAAGATGAGTATAGAAATTATTTCTTTTTGACATCTCTGTTTTTCAATGAAATATTAATAAAAAGATGTATGTATATTAAGTCCTGTGTTAAATGCCTGGATACCTAATTTTAAAAATCAGTGACCTCTGTGGTGGAGCTTTTTATAAAATGAAAAATGTTGTGTTTTTAATTTATCACATCAAGTTTATAATTTTGAGTCTTTGTTTACTGATAGTTCCTAACTTAGAATGGGATTGATTATATTTCAAAACTTATAAAATGGTTTAAAACTCAGAACTTATTTTCTATAGGAACAATATTATATTTGGTGGTTAGATTTTCAGACAGTCTTCCAAAACCTGTCTAACCCATAATATATTAATTATAGGATTATACTAATAATATTAGAGAATTATAAAAATTATAGTAATAATTAATATAAATATTATATTGAAAATACCTGTAAAATTGTGTACAACAATATTTTTATAGAAAAATAATTCATAATCTAGCTTGAAAAGTTAGGAATATATTTTCTTTTATGCTGGAACTGACAGCATTGCTAGGAACTTTTCTCTTGGTCACTGGACATGAAAAGCAAAATCTTCTCCAGTTCAGTGGGTGATGTAACCTTCTATCCTCTCAGGGAAGGGAACAGAGAATGAGGGGAATTGGAAGGAGATTGGGTCTTTCTTCCATGTAACCATGGGCAAGTCACTTTACTTCTCAAGGCCTTGGTTTTCTTGGTTAAAAAATGAGAAGGTTGAATTAAATGACCACTGAGCTCCCTTCTAGCTACAAATAAAATTCTAAGGCACTCTCTGTTCAGTGTAATCCCCTTTTACTATGAGTTCATTTTCCTTTTCTAATTTTACTGTTTGTTACTTGTGGCTAGGAAATTTCTCCTTTCTGGATCAACCTCCAGAAAGAACAGTCTGTTCTAGAGTGTTTGTCTTTTCAGAGTTTTAAAGGTGTTCTGTTGTTATGGTTCTTATTATGTTTTGTTTTGTTTGTTTGTTTGTTTTTATTTTTGTGATTAAAACAAACACATAAATTAAAAAAACTAGCATCATCAAGAAACAGAATTAAGATTATTTCTTTTCTTTCACTCTTAGGGTTTTTTTTTTTACCAAGACCCTGTAAGTAATGTCAAAGTAGATTTTTTATGCTTTGGAGAAAGATCATATCCAGTGAATTGTTTGTTTGTTTGTTTGTTTTTAAGGAAAAATATTGGAGCTGAGGTTGGGGAGTGGGAATATGAATGAAAAGAGATGGAAAATGGCCTGAGAATAGGGCTGCCAGATAAAATATGGGACATTTCTCTAATTTTATTTGCTGAATCTGGCAACCTTACTAGAGGCACTGTGGAGCTTTAGGAGTGGCAGAAGTATGGGTGTGGTAGGATTGGTGGCAGAATGAGAAAGTGACTTTATGAACTCCTTGAAAGCAAGAATAGGTTTTTTATTGTTGTTTGGTTGGTTGTTTTGCTTTGTTTTACTTCATTTTTGAGTTTCCAGTGCCTCCTCTTTCACTTAAATTAAATGGATATTTGGTTATATGCAATTACTACAGAATCACAGATAATTCTCTTAGTATGGTGGAAAGATCATGGTACGATGATAAAAGGGGATATGGAACACAGCTATGTTTGTCATATGATTGAAGTACTTTGTAGAGTTTTAATTAACTTCTTATCTGGAGGTTACTAATATTCAAAGATTAGGTGTAACATGGTCTCTTAAGAGGAAAAAGGAAGTAATGTTGTATGTTTACTATATAGGCAAGTCACTGTAGTAGGGGCATTTATATTTATCTTATTTAATTGAAATCATAGCCCTATGAGGATTTTGTTGAAGAAGGAAACCCAGCCTTTCTGGGAATTGCTTTTCTTCCCCTTTCTCCAATAAGTTACTGCTGGAGCAGCCATTTTAATAACTTGATAACAGTATTTTTACATGCCTGCTATCCTCCCATTCATCTGCAGTTGGTCAATCTAATGATGATCATCATGTACCCCCTGCTAGGCCAATTATTCATTCAAATAATAATTATTGAGGGCCAACAAGGTGCTAGAAGGATACAATAAAACAGAAGTCTGTACCCTCATGGGATTAATGGTGTAATAAGAGAGACAGATACTGAACAAATACATATATATGTATATATATAATTAGAAATTATTGTGCATACTATCCAGAAAAAAGATTGGGGAACCGAATTTACCTTGGGCCTCAGCAAGTGTGTCTTTGAGGAAATGATAGACTAACATTTGAAAGATTAGTGGAAGTTACCCAGGTAAAAAAGGAAGAGTGCAAAGAACATGTCAGGCAATTTTGAAGTGGGAAAGATCTTGGTAGGTTCAAGGAACTATAAAAGGGCCAGAGTAGATAAAGCCTAGTGAGCAAGGGGGATTATGGCATGATAGGAAGTTGTAGAGATAAACAGGAGCCAGTCCATGCAGGATGGAAGTGTTGATCTGAGAGGTTTATGGATTTTAAGTGTATTGGGAAGGGTTAATCAGGGTAATGACTGGACCACATCATTTAAAAAGATATCTCTGGCTTGGTGGGGCAAGCATGGAATTAGGGAGGTCAACCATAATTCTGCCCATTTCTGTTGTTTATTGGGCCAGTCTAAACACCTGCATTAAACCAGGCGACTCAGAGCTTTTCCTGGTACTGTGTGCCCAGAAGATTGAATTTGTTTTCTTTCCCACAGCTGAAGCTATAAGATATAAAAATTAGAAACTTTAATGGCCTTTTTTTCCTGTGGTGTGAGCTAGAAAAGCAGGGATATTTAGAAAAAAGTGAGACCAGAAGCAGATGCATAGAAGTGTCCCAACTGTATTCCGGTGCCCTTGTCCATGGTCCTGAGGTTGAGTCCAAAAGATACCCTAACATCTTAATAAGTTGTCCTTTTTGCATAAACTTGTTGAAATTGTATTTTTGATACTTGGCAAGCAGCTAAAAGGGTCCTCTTGTAGACTGACTAATTTGTACATGGTCACATGACTAATAAAAATGGTAGAGGTGGAATTTAAACCCAGATATGTGTGATTTCAAAATTCACTTTTTCTATCACCCTATGCTGCAAAGGCAATGCAGTTCTAAAGGAATTCTAAGGAGGTGGATGTTGGATGTGGTGATATCTGTTGGATGGTGTTGGCAGCAGAGCTTTTTTGGATGTGTTTGACAATGGTGTAGCTTCCTGCCTTTCTTTGCTCCTGAGAATGTTATACAGACCTACTCTAATAAATTAATGTTTCTATATTGATTAACTCATTTGTAAGGAAAGCACTTATGTATCAGAGCTTGGATTAACTTGTTTGATTCCTCTGCTAAGAAAACATAAAGTCTGTCATGTTGCACATTAGGCTACAAAAATAAGCTTTTTGTTTTTTAGTCTTTTTAAAATAGACACCTGTTGTCTTATATCTACCTTTTTATATATAGATTTTTATAACATTACACTTACTAGAGGTCACACAAGAGAACTGTAGAAAGGATAAGCAAAAAGAGAGGAACAGGGGAAGAGTTTACATTTTAGTAGGGGATGAAGACTAGCACTTAAAACAAAACAAAACAAAAGCTTTATGGTACATCATGATATACAAAGACCCAAATATAAACTGGACTCTTCTATCTTCTTGTTTAGGCAAATGAGTAAAGAGAACCAAAGTACAGCAGAAAGAACTATGGATCAGATGACTGATTAGTGAGATTCTAGTTCTGACACAATTGTTGAGTGCCTTGGTTCAAATTCAGAAGGAGATAGAAACAAATATTTGAGTGCCGGAGTGGTGGCTTTTTGCCAACCATAAGTACTAGGAACTTTATATTCCTTCTTTTAATGCACACAACAATACTTTGGCTATGCCCATTTTTAGAAAAGGAAACTAGGTTCAAAGAGATTAAGCCAATCCCAGGTAATGTAATAATTTGAACAAAAGCAGGAGTCAATAAATTGCAGCCTGTTTCTATGTTACCACAAGTTTAAGAATGCATTTTTATGAGGTTATAAAATGAGGAGAAAAAGTGGAGGAATATGTTACCAACTCTATATGTACCTCACAAAACCTAAAATATTTATCTGGCCCTTTTTCAGAAAATGTTTGCTGTCCCCTGCTCTACTATGTTGTGTTAAATTCTCACTTCATAAGGGCTCAACCAACTGCTTGCTTTACTTTTCAAAGATATTCTAAAGTTTAAATGAGGTTTTAAAAATATGAAAGTGCTTTGAAAAGTATAAAAAGCTATGTAAGAATAAGAGCTTCATTATTCATATTGTTATGTTACAAAAAAATAGAAGGGAATTTAAGTGATATATATAAATTAAAAATAAAAATTTAAAAATAAATTATAAATTTATAATTAAAAATTAAAAATAAGACAATGAATAAACAAAATGCTAGTCTAATCTGTATATTTACAGTAATTACATTAGTGAGTTTTGTTGTATTATAAATAAGCTGTCTTTTTTTTTTTTTTTCCCCTGATTATCCTTGCTTAATCTCCTTGCAGATTAAGACTCAGCAGGGACCTGGAATGGGCTCATCTCCCCGGTTGTTGGGGCTAGGACTCATTCTTGGTCTCTAATTTCTCTTTGAGGTCTCTTTCGCATACAGTTCCAGCCTCTGGGGCTTTAAGGACAAAATCTGGGGGTTGGAGGGAGGACTACTCCAATTAATAGGCGTAATTAAGCACAGCTACCTAATTATCTAGTGCTAATGGCACTGATCCCTTAAGTGACATTAATGTATTCCCACCCTAAATCAAAAGTTAGCTGCATTTAAAAGTTTTTAAGTTTTTTGAACAATCCATGTATGTGTTCCATGAGAGGAAAAACAGTGAATCATAATCTACCTTTTACTTCCAATTCCCCAGTTCCCCTACAGAATCAGCTGTATTGTTACTAGTTTCTTATGTGTCCTTTCAAATATACTCTGTTTGTGTAGGGTTGTGTGTGTGTGTGTATACATATAATCTTTTCACTTCAATGCATGACGGCATATTATGCAGTTTTCTACATCTCGTTCCTCACAATATCTTAGGGAATCATCCATATCAATTCATAAGCAAAATGCCATATTCATTTCTCATTTATTTATTTTTTTTATAGTTAATAGACTTTTTAGTATAGTTTTAGATTTACAAAATAATAGAGCAGCTAGTACATAGAGTTCCATGTAATTGCACACAGTTTTCCTTGTATTAGTGTGGTACATTTGTTACAATTAATGAACCAATATTGAAGCATTATTATTAGCTACAGTGCATGGTTTACAGTAAGATTCACTTTTTGCATTGTATAGTTCTCTGGATTTTGACAAATGCGTAATGACAGGTACCAGCCATTACAGTTTGTGATAACTGATACAGAATAGTTACACTGCCCTAAAAGGAATAGTTACACTGCCCTAAAAATCCCCTGTGCTTCACCTTGTCATCTTTCCTTTTCCTTCCCTCCTTCCCAACCCTGACCCCATCTGCCTGGCAGCCACTATTCTTTTCATTGCCTCTGTAGTTTTGCCTTTTCCAAAATATCAAGTTGGGATCATAAGGCATGAAGTCTTTTCAGATTGGCTTTTTCACTTAGCAATAGGCATTTATATTTCTTCCATGTCTTTTTTTTTTAAAAGGATATAACAGGGATTGAACCCAGGACCTTGTACATGGGAAGCTGGCGCTCAATCACTTGAGCTACATCCAGTCCCCAAACTTTATGATTCCAGTGATTGAAGAATGCGGGCATCCATCCTGCTACCTCTCACATGCTAAGCAAGCACTCTACCATTTGAGCTAATTCCCCATTACCATTTGAGCTAATTCCCATGTCTTTTCATGGCTTGATAGCTCTTTTCCTTTTATTGCTGAATAATAATATTTCATTGTGTGGATGTACTACAGTTTGTTTATTCATTCACCTATTGAAGGACATCTTGGTTGCTTCCAAGCTTTGACAATTATGAATCAAGCTGCTATAAACATTGGTGTGCAGGTTTTTGTGTGGACATAAGTTTTCAACTCATTTGAGTAAATACTCAGAAGCGCAATTGCTAGATAGTATAGTAGGACTATGTGTAGCTTTGTAAGAAACTGCCAAACTGTCTTCCAAAATGGTTGTATGATTTTGCATGCCCACTAGCAATAAATGAGCATTCCTGTTGCTCTACATCCTCATCAGGACTTGGTATTGTTAGTGTTTTTTGATTGATTTTATTTTATTTTATTTTTATTTTAGCTATTCTAATGGGTGTGTAGTGTTATTCACTATTGTTTTGATTTGCAATTTCCTAATGCTATATGACTTTGAGCATCTTTTCATATGCTTATTTGTCAGTTGTATGTCTTCAAAACTTTTGCCCATTTAAAAATTGGGTCGTTTGTCTTTTTATTGCATTTTAAGAGTTCTTTGTATATTTTAGATAAGTCCTTTTTGAGATAAGTATTTTTCATCTATTTTTTTTCCCATTCTGAGCTTGTCTTTTCATTCTACTCATTCTCCTCATTCTCTTCACAGTCTATCTTGCAGAGTGGAATTTTTAAATTTTAATAAAGTCCTATCTATTGATTTTTTTCCTGCATGGATCTTGCTTTTGGTGTTTTATCTAAAACTTCACCACCAAACTAAAGGTCACCCAGATTTATAGCTCTGCATTGTACATTTAGGTCTAAGATTTATTTTGAATTAATATTGTGAAAGACAAGGATTATGTCTAGATTGGCATTTTGCATATGAATGTACAATTGTTCCAGGATCATTTGTTGAAAAGACTATCCTTCCTCCATTGAATTGCTTTTGCAACTTTGTCGAAGATCAGTTACACAGAAAATACAGTGTTCCCATATCCCCTTCTCCCCCATTTCCCCTTGCATTAATGTGGTACATTTGTTACAAATGTTGAACCAATATTGATACATTATTAGTAACTAAAATCCATAGTTTCTATTAGGGTTCACTATTTATTTGTATATACATTTCTGTGAGTTTTGACAAATTCATGATGCCATGTTTCTACCAATCCTGTGTCATACAGAATAGTTTCACTGCACTAAAAATACTTGGTGAGGATGTGAGGGCGATCTGGCTGCGACATTTGTCACCCCATTGATTGCCAGAGTTGATTTGGCTGATCTGGCTGGCTGGGCGGGTGTCCGCTTCCTCCCTCACTGCTCTATGTCCATCCCTCCCGAAGCTGCACACTCGGTCAAAGAGAAAATCCTTCCCTGCTAGACGAGAACCATTTGGTCAAGGGTATATGAGTTATCCTTTTATTTTGACACAATTGGGCATTTTTTTAAGCGTGAAAATAACCTTGTAACTAGTAAGTGATGTTCACATGAAGCGACTTTTGTGCCTTCTACTTTCTAAATGGATATCTCAAACATCATAAATGGAACTGTTTCAAGGCCATGAGGTTGATAAACCTTCTTAATACCTTCCAAGAGCCTGCTATTCAACTCAACTAGGAAACAACTGTAGTTACTTTACATTAATGCTTCTTCATTTATAATACCACACCTCACGGTAGGTAGAAGAATGAACATTGTGCAGGTGTGTAATTTTGAAACTAGTCTTCTAAAAAAAATTGTATAGCAATCTAATAAAGACTACCTATATAGTTTTAAAAAAAAAAAAAGGGGTATATGAGTAGCTCTCCTGCTAGAACCTCCAAACAAGCTCTCAAAAATACTTGGTGAGATTTTTATTGAGATTGTGTTGAATCTGTAGATCAAGTTAAAGAGAATTGACAATCCTAACAATATTGAGTTTCCCACTCAATAACATGGAATCTCTCTCCATTTATTTATTCTTTGATTTCTTTTATTGGAGTTTTGTAGTTTTCCTCATATAGATCCTGTACAAATTTTGTTAGATTTATGCTTAACTATTTCATATGTTTTGGAGCTAATGTAAAAGGTATTTTGTTTTTATTTTTAGTTTTAAATTCCATTTGAATTTATTCAATTTCTTTAATTCTTCATTCCCAAACAATATACCTTTTATATTTTAACTTATTTTATTGAATTAGACCTTCTGTAATATATTGAACAGGAGTGGTAAGAGTGCTTTGTTCCTAATCTTAGGGAAAAAGCCTCTAGTTTTTCATCATTTGGTATGATGTTAGCTATGGGATTTTGTAGATGTTCTTTATCATGTCATGAAAGTTCCCCTCTACTCCTTGTTTACTGGGAGTTTTTTTCATGAATTTATGGTGGGTTTTGTCAAATACTTTTTTCGAGTCTTGGAAGAATCCCTCTTGGTTGTGGAGTATAACTCTTTTTTTTTTTTTTAAGATTTTATTTATTTATTCATTTGTCCCCCCCTTGCTGCTTGTGCTCGCTGGGTCAGCTAACCACGCCGTGTGGGCGGGCTTGCCTTCACCAGGAGGCCCCGGGTCCCGGGGCCTCCCATGTGGTAAACGGGAGCCCTCCTGATTGAGCCACAGCTGCTTCCCTGTAACTCCTTTTATACATTGTTGAATTTGATTTGCTAATACTTTTTTTGAGGATTTTTGCATCTATTTTCATGAGAGATATTACATTTGATCTTATCCAAAAGGCTGAAAAGTGATTTCATGAGAGATATTGATGCATACTTTTCCTTTCTTAATAATGCTTTTATCTGGTTTTGGTTTTAGAGTAATGTTGGCCTCATAGAATGAGTTAGGAGTGTTCCCTCTTTCTGTTTTCTGGAAGAGATTGTGAAGTATTGGTATTATTTTTTCCTTAAATGTTTGGTAGAATTCACCAGTGAAATCATCTGGGCTTTTGTTTTCTTTTTTTGAAGATTACTATTGACTTAATTTCTTTACTAGATATAGGCCTATTCAGATGATCTACTTCTTATGTGAGTTTTGGTAGATTGTACCTTTCAAGGAATTGGTCCGTTTCATCTAAGTTATCAAATTTGGGGGCATAGAACTGTTAATAATATTCCTTATTATCCTTTTTATGCCCATAGGATCAATATTGATAACCTCTTTTTCATTTCTGACATTAATAGTTTGTATTTTTTTTCCTTGCTTGGCCTGTCTAGAGGTTTATCAGTTATATTGATCTTTTCAAGAATTAGCTTTTAGTTTCATTAAGTTTCCTTATTGATTTCCTGTTTTCAATTTCATTGATTTTCTGCTTTAATTTTTATTATTTCTTTTCTTCTGCTTGGTTTAGACTTAAATTCTCTTCTTTCTATAGTTTCGTAAGGCGGAAGCTTTGATTATTGACTTTAGATCTTTTTTTCTTCCTAGTATATGCATTAAATGCTCCTAAGTTTTCCTCTAAGCACTGCTTTCACTGCATCTCATGAATTTTTATAAGTTGTGCTTTCATTTTCATTTAATTCAAAATAATTTTTAGTTTCTCTTGAAACTTCTTTGACCCATGTGTTATTTAGAGGTGTGTTGTTCAATCTATTTTGAGATTTTCCAGCTATCTTTTTGTTACTGATTTCTAGTTTAATTCTATTGTGGTGTGAGAGCATAATTTGTATGCTTTCTAGTCTTTTACATTTGTTTAGGTGTGTGTTATGGCCCAGAACGTGGTCTAACATGGCAAATGTTCCATGTGAGCATGAGAAAAATGTGTATCCTGTGGTTGTTGGATATAGTATTCTACAGATGTCAGTTAGATCCAGTTGGCTGATACTGTTGTGCAGGTCAACTATATCCTTACTGATTTATGCCTGCAGGATCTGACAATTACTGATAGAGGGGTATTGAAGTCTTCAAGTCTATTTCTTCTTATAGTTCTATCAGTTTTTGCCTCATATATTTCCACTCTCTGTTGTTAGGGGCATACACATTTAGGATTATTGTATTTTCTTGGAGAATTGACCCTTCATTATAATGCAGTGCCCCTCTTTGTCCCTAATAATTTTCCTTGCTCTGAAGTCTGCTTTGTCAGAAATTAATATACCTGCTTTACCTTTATTTTTATTAGAGTTAGCATGATATGTCTTTCTCCATCCCTTCTCTCTTTTTTTTTTTTTTTTAGGAGGTATTGGGGAATGAACCCAGGACCTCGTACACGGGAAGCAAGCGCTCAACCACTTAAGCTACATCTGCTCCCCCATCCCTTCACTTTTAATTTATTTTTGTCTTTATATTTAACATGGGTTTCCTATAGACAACATACAGTTGTCTTGGTTTTTTTTTCCACTTTACTGACAGTTTCTGTCCAATGGTATATATAGACCATTCTCAAAGTGATTGTTGATATAATTGGATGAATATCTACCATGTTTGTAACTGGTTTGTGTTCATTGCATTTGTCATTTGTTTCTTTTAAAACATCTGCCCCTCTTTCTGCCATCTCTGTTTTTGTTTTTCTTTCTAGTTTTAATTGAGCATTTATATGATTCCATTTTCTCTCCTATCTTAGTATATCAGTCATACTTCTTTTTTAAAAATTAGTGATTGCCCTGGAGTTTGTGTCAGTAATAACAATAGCCACCATTTTTTTGAGCACCTATTATGTGCTAGGCACTGTACTAGACATCTTACATATGTGATGTAATCCTTCCTACAACCCTATGTGAGGGTATAATTCTCTTTTTTAATGGAAAGGAAACTAAGCATGACTGCTTAGACTGCTACAGAATCTTTCATGACATTAGCCAAATTAGCCAAAATTTAACTGCTGAGAGTCTTATGCTTACTCCTAACTTAATTTACAGGCTCTCTAGATGTAGGAAAAAATGGAATTCTTTTCATTTACTTGTAGGTAATAAAAATGGAAGGTGGTATTGGGGTTGGTTCAAGACTGTGAGCCATGTGCAAAGTAAAATTAGACATATAAATTAGTGTACCATCAAGGAATTGAAGGAAATGGTTGTATTACATCCTTTTGATAAGAATACAACTAGTTTGCCAGCATTTTTCCCAAAGAATCAAATTCAACTGAGTTGATTAGTAGAGAATTCGGTACTTTGTTTTAATTTAAAGATGATCTCAAATTTGAGGTGATTTGATACAAGTATTAGAAATAGAGAAGTCCAAAGCATGGGTCATTTTTTTTCCTTTTTCTTTTAGGAGGCATTGGGGATTGAACTCAGGACCTCTTTACATGGGAAGTAGTCATTCAACCAACTGAGCTACCTCCATTCCCCAAGTCAGTGTTTTTTTTTTTTTTTGAGGAGAATGAGGGTCATGGATGATGAATTTGATTTTGGATATGTTAAATTTAGGTTAGTGAGACATCCCTGAAAAACTGTCTGGCAGACTGATAACACAAGACTAAAAAGTGGGAGGAGTCTGAGGGCTTTTTTGTAAGTGACCCCTTCTCAGCCTTCATCCTATATAAGTAATTTAGATGTGATAGTTGAAGATCTGGAAATAGATGGATTTATAAAGAGGAGACAGTATAGAGAAAACTTGGATAGGTACAAAAACTATTGACTCCTGATCTTAATTTAGAAATTAGGAGGAAAAAGAAGAGCTAGAAGAGGATGCTGAGGCGTGATCAGAGAGGATATAATGTATTGCATTGTGATATGGCTATTCTCTTGGGACCAGGTGGTAAGGTCTTGTGTTCTGGGGCAGGTCTCCTCTAAAGAGAAATCTGAAATGTTAGTGAGGTAGGAAGGGAAGCAAAGTTAAATGTATCTTGATGAAACAACAAGAAGATATTATCTCACACCTCATAGAATGGCTATTATCAAAACAAAACAAAACAGAAATAGGAAAACTCCTGCACTGTTGGTGGGAATGTAGAATGGTTCAGCCTCTATAGAAGACAGTTTGGTAGTTTCTCAGGAAGCTAAATATGGAACTGCCACATGATCCAGCAATCTCTCTACTAGGAATATATCCAGAAGATCTGAGACCAGGGACATGAACAGACATTTGCACACCAATGTTCATAGCAGCATTGTTCACAATTAACAAAAGATGGAAACAACCCAAGTGTCCATCAACCGACGAATGGATAAACAAAATGTGGTACATACATAGGATGGAATACTATGCTGTTATAAGAAGAAATGAATTTGGGATACATTTGATAACATGGGTGAACCTTGGAGACATTATGCTGAGTGAAATAAGCCAGACACAAAAGAAAAAATATTGCACGGTCTCACAAATATGAACTAAATACGAAGAATAAGCACATGGAGTTAAAATTTAGAGTATAGTTTACTTGGAGATAGGATGAAGGCTGAGAAGGGGTACTGATGCTTAATACATGTAGAATTCTTAATCAGTTTGACTGTAAAAGTGTGGAAATGAATAGAGTTGATGGTAATACATTATAGTGAGTAGAACTAACACGGCTGGTTTATAAATGTGTTTGTGGCTGAAAGGGGTAGTCTAGGGATGTAAATGTCAATTGAAAGAAAGCTAGAGAATAATCTAGGGACTGACTGAATAACATAGTGAACCTGGTAGTGGATGAGGATTATGGTTAATAGTATAAATACAAGAATGTTAATTTATGAACTAGAACAAATGTACGTCACTATTACAGAGTGGTAAGAATATGGTGATATGTGAGAAAAATACAATTAATGTAACTTATGGACTATAGTTAACAGCAATTGTAATATTCTTTCATCAAAGTCAAAGAAGGTACTATATTAGTGCTAAAGGTTAATAATAGAGGGGTATGATATTTTTTCTTTTGGACTAAGGAAAACATCCAAAAATTTACTGAGGTGATGACTGCACAACTTGGTGAAGAAAGTGAGAGCCATAGCCTGTGGTTAACAGTACAAATATTATCATGTTCTCTCATGAGCTATAACAAATGTACAATACTTATACATGGTTTTTATAATAGGAGGTGTATGGAAAAAATATACCAAATGTAAGCTACGGACCATAGTTAGTAGTAATATATATATATTTTAAAGAATTTATTGAAGTATATCATTCATACATGAACATACATAAACTATAAGTGTTCAGTAAACATTGTGAACTTACAAAACAAACACACATAATACCATACAGGGCCCCCATACATCACCCCACCACAAATCCTTTGCATTGTTGTGAAATATTTGTTTACAAAATATGAAAGAGTATCGTCAAAGTATTACTACTAACTGTAGTCTGTATCTTACTCCCCTATACAGTTTTTTAAAGGATTTATTTATTTATTTACTTTTACCCACATTTACCTCCTCCCCTCGTTTTTGCTGTCCTTGTGTCCATTCGCTGGGCAGCTTTCTGTGTCTGTTTCCTGCCGGCTCTTCTCATCTTTCTCCTCCTGTCCTCACTGGGTTCGATCCTTGGAACACCTGATGTGGGAGAGAGGTGTCCTACTACCTGCTCCACCTTAGTTCCTGGTTTTTCAGTGCATCTTGTCTTGGCTCTCCCTTGTGTCACTCTCTTGTTATGTCATCATCTTGCTGCATGGCTCATGGGGCCTGACGGCGCACCCGCGCACGGGGCCTGGTGGCTCACCTGCTCTCGGGGCGTGGTGGCGTAGGCACCTTCTATATTTTTCTTTTTTCAATCTTTACTGGGAGGTCCCAGGGATCAAACCCAGTCCCTCCATATGGGAGATGGACGCCCAACCAGTTGAGCCACATCTGTCCCCCTGCCATATCTCTCAAGGTTGACCAAAGATACCTGGAGCTACAGTCTTTTCCCATACAGAATGGCCATATAATAAATCAGGCTTAGTTTATCACCAGCACTCTAAGAACCAGATCTAGGGAGAAAAACTAGGTCTGGGGACACATGCATGGTTTCTAGTATAGCGAATGTTTTGCCTACCCTGATTATCACAAAATCAGGACAGCAAGAATATTTGCAGAGTAGTAATACTTTGATGATCTTTCATAATTTGTAACAAATGTTCTACAGCAATGCAAGGTGTGGTGGAGGGGTGATGTATGAGAATTCTGCATGTTATGCATGATTATTTTGTAAGCTCATAACTTCTCTAATAAAAGTATATTGGTGGTTTTGAAAATAGAGGAGAATGAAAGGACTAGAGGAACTTGATAAGAGCAAAGAAGTTTTATAATAATTAGGAAATTAAAGACTAGAATATAATATTTTGGCCAGAAAGGGACATTTCAGTGATAGAGGTCTTGGAGGTAGAACTTTTTAAGGGACTGGACACATTCACTTGATGTGCTTAGTGGTAAAAGGGGAAGGGCTACTCCTAAGTCCTCATAGTGGCAATAGCCTTCAAGAGAGATGGGGGGTATAGTTTTAAAAGCCTCACTCTGGTCTATATGCTTCCTAACATTTGAGCTGGGGATAGCAGGCAGTATATGTCCCATCATTTGAGGTGGGAATCTTGGAGAAAGAAAATAGGTAATGTATTACTAATCAGTGTTATATTGTAAATATATTGTTCTCCTTCTGGCTTGCAAAAACAAGTCTTTTGCATTGTGATAGAGGCAGCCAACAACCGTGTGCCTCATATACAGTGGCTCAGTGTTAATATCATAAAAATCATTATTCTCATTGTCAGTCTTATCATGGAAGTAAATCAAATAGAGCATGTCTCTTTCTTAACTAATATGTATATAAAGGCCTTTGCTTCATTCATTAGCATTAAGAAGAAAATGTTTTTCTTTTGTAATGCTATACTAAGTATAGAAAGATGACATTAATGAACTGTCAACATTTGAACATGAATGTTAATATTTATTTCTTGTAGATTCATGAGTTCTCCAACTAATTTTAAATTCATTAAATTCTCTAATTAAAAGTTGGACTATTATGTGAGAGGTCATGTTAGGACCAGAAACTGCTGGTTCAAATAGTATTTACTTTAATATTCTTTTGGATTCTTTTTTAGGCTAAAAGATAATTTTTATAAAAGGACCTTTGAAACAAATCTATATTAGTATAAAGTAGTACTGTTATATATTAAACCAATTAGATCAAAACCATAGATGAGGCCATGATTTATTTACATCTTTTATGAAATATTTAGTGGAATATTTGGATGTTTTTAATGCAATAAATAACTAGAGAATAAATAATAAATCTTTGGTATTTGTGATGGTTAACTTCATGTGTCAACATAGCTAGGTTATAGTATCCAGTTGTTTGGTCAAACAAGCACTGGCCTGGTTATTAGCATGATGGTACAGTATTCCTTAGATGGATCTAAATCATCATTGCATCTATGGCTGATTACATCTGCAATCAACAAAGGAGATTGCTTTCAGCAATGAAAGGAGTCTCCTCATCCAATCTGTTGAAGACCTTAAAGGGAGAACTGAGAATTCTAGCAGTTCAGAAAGAATTTCTATCTCTACTTCAGACAGCTTCTCTGGGATTCAACATCCTCTTCACTGAATTTCCAACTTCTGGCTTACTCTATTTACATATATATCTCCTGTCAATTCTGTTTCTCTAGAGAACCATAACTAAATACAGTATTAAAAATAATAAATTGAGCTTTATTATTTTTAATTTTGAAGTGACTCCTTATACCAGTAATATTGAGCTTAAAATAAAGAAAGGTGGTGATTTACTGAAAATGAACTCATTTTAATGTTTAATTCTTGCTGTTTCTATTTGAATCTGCTTTTCATGTACAGCTCCCTCCCTAAACAGTGGTAGAATTAACTGTTATTGACTTTATTTGAGGCTGTCTTTGAAGCAGATAAGTTCTTTAAGTTAGATATAGGTGTATCTCACCTTAAGAAATCTTGTTGTGAGTTCATCAATGGAGTGACTATAGATAAAAATAAGATAATAGATCTAATTAAGGTGTCCTGGAATCCAAATACCTAAAATGTTTCAAGGTGTGAACAACTCTGTCAGATGCTGTTAAGAAGTGGTATGAGAAGTGGCCTGAGAAGTAACCATTGGATATTGCAGATAACTGACTTGATGAGATGGTTTGCCACAATGCTGAAATGAAAACCTGAATGGAACATATTTAAGTGCAAATTGGAGGAGAAAAATCAGATCATTCATTCAAAGAATTTTGCCATAAGGGAGAACAAAGAAATGGAGGTAGCTGGAGGGAAAGTGGGACCAAAAGAGGTTTGTTTTTGTTGTTGATGTTATTTTGGTTTCTTAAAAGTGGTGTAATTATAGCATGTCTTTAAGCTGATGGCAATAATGCAGCAGAGGGAAAAATTATGATGAAGAAGGAAGAGAGTATAATTAATCTCTACTTCCTAAATAGGGTTTGAGAACTGGCCTGGAACTTTGCTACCATGTGAAATAATTTCTGTGGGGAACTTTTTAACTTTGACATAGACAAAATTTCAAATGCTTCGTAAGCCAACTTACCTACTATTTTAGAGTTGTAGGTTATCTTTATATGTGCTAGTAAAGCCACACTTACCAGTTTTCCATTGTGATAACTGCTTCTAGTGTCAAGTTAGAAATAGAATTGTAATATTGTTAGAAGATAGCAAAGCTATCTATCTGACCTTGTCCAAATTTGCATTATTCCTTCAATATTGTTTGCTTGAATATTTACAAAATTTTTTTTTTGAAAATTTATGTTGCCCCTTGCACATTTTAAAGTTGATGTATAATATTACTATCATAATTTAAATCATTTATTTTTTACTAATAGGTGGTAGAAAATAAGCATTTTATAAAATGCTATGAGTATTGACTATAGTTTAAATAAATAGTCATTGACATTTGATTAAATGGATTTTTAAGAGCTTTACTAAGATATAGTTGGGAAATGGATGTGGCTCAAGAGGTTCAGTGTCCGTCTACCATATGGAGGGACCAGGGTTCGATCCCCAGGACCTCCCAGTAAAAAAAAAAAAAAAAATCTATCTATCTATCTATCTATCTATCTATAGATAGATATATTTGACATACAATAAGACTATATAATTGGGTAAGTTTTGACTATGGATGCACTCATGAAGCCATCATAACAATAAAGATAATGAACCCACAAAATTTCCTAGTCACGCTTAGAAATCCCTGTGGCCTAACTTTGCCTGTTCCTTCTACCATCCTTACCCCTCCTCCACATCCCTAACCCCGTTCAACTATTCTGCTGTCCCTATAAGTTAGTTTGTATTTTCTAGAACTTTATGTAATGGATCATATAGTAGATACGTTTTTTTTTGTTTTTTTTTTTCTGGCTTCTTTCACTCAGCATAATGATTTTAAGATTCATCCATGTTATTGCATCCATCGGTAGTTCATTTTATTGCTGAATACTATTCCAATGGATAATAATTTGTTATTCACCCATCTGTTGATGGGTATTTGAGTTGTTTCCAGGTTATGGCTATTACAAATACAAACTGCTGTGAACCTTTATGTACAAGTCATTGTATAGACATTGCTTTCATTTCTCCTGAGTAGAAGCAGAATGACTGCATCATATGGTAATCATGTTTAATTTATAAGAAACTGCCAAGTTGTTTTCCAAAGTTGAGAGCCTGATTAAAATCAGAACTGCTGACCATAGAATTAGTTGTTATTTTAAGCCACTAATTTTTGGGTGTGTGGCAGTTTGAAGATTTTGTGGATCCCAAAAATTGTGTCCTTAGGCGTTACTCCATTCCTGTGTGTGTAGGTGGGACCTTTTGATTAAATTACTTCAGTTAAGGGCTTTTGTGTGACACAGGGTGGGTCTTAATCCTCTTAGTGGAATCCCTTATAAACAGAGTAATAAAAAGCTGCAGATACAGATAAAAGCTGCAGAGACAGAGAGGAACCCAGAAGCTGAGAGGGAAGGCCCCAAGAGCCAGAAGCTGAAATCAGTGGAACCCATGGAAGCAGACACTGGCAGACCCTCCATTGTGCCCTGCCATGTACCTGATTGCCCAATGCCTTGATTTAGACATTTTCACAACCTTAGAACTAGAAGTTTATAACTTAACACATCCTCATTGTAAAAGCCAACCCATTTCTGGTATATAGCTTTGGAAGCCATTAGCAAACTAAAACAGGGTGTTTTGTTACATAACAAAAGGTGACTAATAAAATCCATGTCTTTAACAAATCTTAGTTAAGTTATAGAAAAATATAATTTATTGGAATGCTATAATTTCCCACATTAAAAAAATTTTATGTATATTTTCTTCTCTTGTTTTTAATCCTTAAAACAACTCTTCACGGTCACACAATTATTATGAGTGAGCCTAGGTTACCATAACTCAAAGTCTGTGCTCTTTTCCACTATGCCATGTTCTCTCTCAAATGAGATTATTTAGAAAGGTTTTTATAAACTTTTATAAACTACTATAAAGTGTTTCTATATGTATTAGTCAGCCGAAAGGGGTGCTGATGCAAAATACCAGAAATCTGTTGGCTTTTATAAAGGGTATTTATTTGGGGTAGAAGCTTACAGTTACCAGGCCATAAAGCGTAAGTTACTTCCCTCACCAAAGTCTGTTGCCACGTGTTGGAGCAAGATGGCTGCCAGTGGCTGCAAAGGTTCAGGCTTCCTGGTTTCTTCTCTTTCTGGGGCTCGTTTCTTTCTGGACTCAGCTGCTCTGCTCTCTCTACAAGGCCAGCTGTAGACTATCAGGTGAATGGCTCATCTCTCTTCCCAGGGCCTCTGCTGTGTCTCTCTTTCCTCACGTATCTGCTTCTCTGTGTATTTGCTTCCCTGGGCTCTAGCATTAAAACTCCAACTTTCTTCTCTGTGGTGCAGTTTCTCTGTGAGTCTCTGCCCACCAAGGGGGTGGGAACTCAATGTCTTACTGATGTGGCTCAATCAAAGCCTCAATTGTTATTTAATCAAATAAGTGAAACCTCTGGATCCAATATAATCTAATATGCCCAGAGGAACAAACTAGTTCACAAACAATCCAATATCTATTTTTGGAATTCATAACCAAAATCAAACTGCCACACTATAGATAAAAATAAATATGGCAGAATGGGTTCTTTCAGGTTGTAAGGGAAAGACATGCCCAGATTGCCTTTGGCAATGTAATTTCATTAAAAGTAGACACAGAGAGCTGCACTGCCAGTTGAACAAGATGGCAATGTAAGATGCTCCAGGATACCACTCCCCAACAACAGAATGGTAGAAAAATTAGCAAATTTGGCACAACAATCTTCCTCAAAACTCTAGAAAATAGTTAACGGGTTACAGTAACTGGGCAATTGCCAAATCAAGAAAACACAGCTTTAAAAAGTATAGAAGATAGCAGTAACCTTGCTGTCCCTTCTCACCCCCTTCCTGGTGCAATGTGAAGCAAGCCTGCATTTTCATTGTTGGGTCCCTGGCCCAGTTCCAGAGGGAGCAGAGGAATCCCTGTGACCATACATTGGTGCTTGCATGTCTGTGCCAATCTACAAGTGGCAGGCTGTAAGACTGAACCAAGAAACTTTTCTGCCTTACCCTTCCAGAACCTATCTTGTGGGTAGAATCAGTTTGCTGATAGTTAAAGCAGTATAAGAAACAATAAGGCAAAGGATTACCTGCTTTCAGTCATAAAATAGAGCACCTGGAGGGGGAGAAAGTCTTTTTCATAGGGAGTAGGGGGGCATTTGAATTCCAATAAATGGGAGAATTCCTAAGGCCACAAGCAAGTACAAGCCCAGGACAAGATGCAGGAGAGGACCCTGTACTTCATATTTCCAGTGGTCTGATTATCTTGATAGGAGCGCTAAACACTGAAGGAGAGCACCAGCCGTCTCAGAGCCAATTTGTAAGTCTGTGAGAGGAGTTTTGCATTTGTTTATTTTTGTTAGCTCCTGGCCCTCAAGTAAAGCTTTGTCATATCACTTTCTGGATACAAACTTAAGGAACAGACAGCTCACTGACTAAATCCCAGATTAACACTTTAAAATATTAAAATGTGCAGGATGTAACAAAGATTATGAAACAAAGAAAGGCACAGGAAATGATGGCCCATGCAAAGGAATAAGATAAAAACCCAGAAACTATTAGTGAAGAAGAGCAGACTGTAGGGAAGCATCATCAGGTTTTTGTGTTAGGCAGTGATCTTAGGCTTTACACCAAAAGCATGAGCAACTTCATCATGAAAGTTAAAAGACAACCTACAGAATGGGAGCAAGTATTTGGAAACTGAGTATCCAATAAGGGTATAATATCCAGCCTACATAAAGAAATTCTATAACTCAACAACAAAAAAGACAGCCCAATTCAAAACTGGGCAAAAAATTTGAATAGAAATTTCTCCAAAGAATTAATGCAAATGTTCAAAAAAGCACATAGAAAGATAGTCAACATTATTAGGGAAATTCAAATCAAAACCACATTGAGATACCATTTCACACCCACTAGACTGGCTATTGCAAAAAACAGAAATAAAAAACAAGAAATAAATGTTTAGAGAGGATCAGGAGAAATGGGAACAGTTGTTCAATATTGGTTGGAATGTAAAATAATGTAGTCACTGGAAAAAAGTTTTGTGGTTCCTCAGAAATTTAAGTATTTAATTACATATGTCTGAAATCTCACTCACGGTTGTATACCTAAAAGAATTTAAAGGAGGGACTTAAATGGGTATTTTCACACTAATGGTCATAGCAGCATTATTCATAGTTTCCAAAAGATGGAAGCAATCCAAGTATCCATCAACTGTTAAATGGATAAGCAAAATGTGGTATATACATATGATGAAATATTATTCAGTAAAATAAGGAGTCATGAAGTTCTGATACCTGTATTAACATGGGTGAACCTTGAAGATATGTGGAATGGAAGAAGCCAGATAGAAAAGGACAAATATTCAGTGATATGAAATAAATAGAATAAGAATCAGAAACTAGAATACCAATTATCAAGGGCTTGAGTGGGGATAAGGAATGGGCAGTTAATGCTTAATGGGTACAGAGTTTCTCTTTGGGGTGATGGAGTTGTTTTGGTAATGGATAGTTGTGATGGTAGCAGAACATTGTGAATGTAATTACCATCACTGATTTATATATTTGAATGTGGTTATAAGGGGTAAATTTTAGGCTGTATATATGTTACTAGAATAAATATTTTTTAAAACAAATCATAGGAATATACACTACAAACAGGGAATTCTAATTTAAACTATGGCCTTCAGTTACTTGTATAATTATAATAATATTTTTTCATCAATTTTATCAAAGGTACCAAACTAATGCAAAGAGTTAATAATAGGGAAAGCCATATGTTTGAGGTGTGGTACATGGGAACTCTGTCTTTCCTGCATGATTTTTCTGTAAACCTACAACTCCTCTAATAAAAAAATATAGTCGCTTGGGTCCTATCGCTTACAGTATTAGGATTTACATCAGGTTGTTTGGAATGCAACAGGCATTTTTTCAGTGTTTATATTGCATTCATATTTCCTAATGATTTCATAGGGTTTTTTTTTTGTCACTTCTTCCATGGAGTTGTTCATTGGGGCATAATTTTGTGCCATGTCGCTTTTTAGGTCATTGACTTTTCCTTGTCTTGGCATATGTGATTGTCTTTGGATCAAATACCAATCCAATGGTTGTGATCTGATTAGCAGGTTTGATAGCATTGAAGGCAAAATAGCACAACTCATTAGTTTTATTTATTCATTTCTTTAGAAGTGGGCTATGGGCTTGCATCAATTATCTGTTACAGGGTGATGAAACTTGTCAAACCTTAATGGCTTAAAACAACAACCATTTTATTTGTTCATGGTTCTGTAAGTCAGCAAATTGGGCTGAGATCAGCTGTGCAGTTAAACACCTAGTTTCTTCAAGTTCACTCACATGGGTACAGTCATCTGGCAGCTTGAGTGGGGCTGGACAGTCTAAGATGACCTTCTTCACATGTCTGGTGTTTGGGTCTGGCTATAGACTGGTCCATCTTTCTCCAGGAGGCTTGCTGAGCTTGTCTTCAGAAGGGTTCCAATGTTTCAGTTTAAGAAGCTGCTAAGTCTCTTGAGACCTAGGCTTAGAAGCTGAAAAATGTCACAAGATCAACTCATATTCAAGGCTTAGGGAAATAAGGTATTGAAAAGTTGCAAAGAATTTGTGGCCATTTAAAATTTACCACAGGTCCTAAGCCACTTAGGATTTCTTTTTTTTTTTTTTTTAATCTTAAATTAATTTTACTTGTTTCTTTTTACTTTTTTACCGTGGCTACTAGAAAAAAAAATTTTTTTTAACTTTATTTTGTACATTTAATAATTGAAAACATAAACAATTAAAAACTAAAAAGGATTTCTTAAACTGTCCAATTTCTATGGGTAACAACACGCAGTTTTAAAAGTTACCACCAAAAAATTGACTTGAGTTATTTGATAGAACTAACCAGGATGGCCTTACCCCTGGAGGAATTTGGAAGGTGATAAGAAAGTGAGTCCTGGGGTATTTCCTTTCCTTAAATAGCATGGAATAGCCCTGAGAAATGTTATTTGCAAGGAATGGATCCTCATACATAAGAATAATTTCCCATTTTTATTTTTTTTTTGAAAGACAGGTAGAATGCAAACGGGCTTTTAAAACTCTGAGAACTGGATGTCTTGCTAGTATCCTTCTTAATCCTTTGGTAGAAAAAGGAGGTGAAAGTATATCACTGCCATTTGGCTTTATAGCCTCTAAGGCAATTTCGTTGAATATACTTTTAGAATATTAGAAGTATAAGTAATAAGGAAAAATAACTTAGGTAGATCTGCATTTTAATTGCAGAATTGTTTCTATTTTGCTGAGTATTAAAAACTAATGTTCAGATTTGATTATTGATTATGTTAAAGACTAGAACAAGTGGTCTTAAGATTCACCCAGGTGCTTTTCTATAAGCATTTACACAATGGATTCTGTGTTCATGCAAAATAATTCATATAAAGGAAAGTGTCAGAAATTCAAATTACTAGTATTCCCTTTGGTTCAGATATATTCCTTTAAAATAAAAGAAAATAACTTCAATTATATTAAGACAGGGTAGCCCTTATCCCTGGAAGATTCCTCTTTAAGAAATACTTACAGAATTCTTTCACACAAATAATTTCAATGAACATTTTTTAGTTTTTATATGCCATGTGCCAAGCTTTATGCTAATCACTTTATCTCATTAAATCCTTACAAACAACCAGATGGAGGTAGGCAGTACTAACCCCACAGGCACAGTGAACGTCCTTAGTACAGTTTGTAAGTGGCAGAGCCAGGATTCAAACTCACCTAGTCTGTGGTCAGATCCTGTATTCCTAACCACCATAGGGGACCGTCTTTTAAATTTTACATAGTAAGTTCAACTAGCAATATTTTTGCTAGAGGAACAAAGTAACTTAAAAGTTTTCATCCACTACTAGAGTATAAAATGTCAATATTAGTTTATTATTTTAATGGTTTATGTTACATTAATACCAAAAGAGGATTCATCTCATGTTGGCTTTCTCGTGTCTCCAGTCATTCTTTGAGACTTGGCTTCCATAAAATGAGGAAGCTAACTGTTCTCATTGTAATTCTCCATAAAGACTACTTTTGGTGTGTACATTTGACTTTGGTTGTACCTTGCTTCTTTTATTCCTCAAATTCATGCTTCCTGCCAGGAGCCTCCAGGGAGCTAGAAGGGGTACACAAGAGTTAAGTCTTCAAGAGCTCAAACTTAAACGTGTATCCTCCTTACCTGGGGATCTTGTTAAAAATCATATTCTTTTTTTTTTTTTTTTAAAGATACTTAGATTACATAAATGTTGCATAAAAAATATAGGGGATTCCCACATGCCCCACTCCCCACATCTCCCATACTTTCCCACATTAGTGTGGTACATTCATTGCAATTGATGAACACATTTTGGAGCACTGCCATTAAGCATGGATTACAGTTTACATTGTACTTTACACTCTCTCCCGCACAATTTTATAAGTTTACATTGTACTTTACACTCTCTCCCGCACAATTTTATAAGTTATGACAAGATGCCTGTATCTGTCTATCCCCTATATCTGTCATTGCAGTGTTATTCAGGACAATTCCCAAGTCCCCAAAATGCCCTTGTGTTATACCTGTTTTTCCCTCTCGCTGCCCTCAGAACCTCCACTGGCCACTCCCCCACATCAATGATATAGTTTTTTTCATTGCTAGAATCACAATGAGTCTACAGTAGAATACCAATAAGTCTATTCTGATTCAAATGTTCAGGGGTAGGCCCGGCATTTTGCAATTCTGACAAGTTCCCAAATATTCCTTATGCTGATGCTGGTTTGAGAACCACACTTTGAATTTGCGTGGCTATAGAAGATGTAGGTCAGAAAGAGTAGTTAGAAAGAAAAATATTGCCTTAAAGGAGACATATTCATAAATGATGTTGTTATTATAAAAGAGATGAATTAAAATGAGAAACAATAGGACAGGGAACTAGCTTGAATGAGAAGAGATGGAAAGGAGATAGGAAATCTGAATAGAATACCTTCTCAGTTCCTAATATTGCTGGAGCCCTTTTATGACTTTTGAAGCAAGAAATATGCTGTTTGCATGACTAATCTTAATTTATATCTTCCATGTTTTGAGAATACTGTACAATGAGAAACTTAAAATGTGATTAGGTCAGAGTAGAAGCTCACAGAAGAGTAATCACTATTATTAAGATGTTGAGAATAGGGGAGGAGAAGCAGAATTTGTTCCCCTAGGTATTAGGACTTGTCCCAATAATTAAAAATATATTTTAGTAAGTAATAATACCTGATATGTTACTATTACTTTTACTTTTTAAGATACTTTGAATGTGTTTTCTTAAATATATTCACCGAAATGCCTAATAAGCACTTCAGATGTTGAGACAGAATTCTGAATTTCACCATTCTTATTTGTGTTCTTTTAAAGTTGCTTAATAATGAACTTTAGATTTATTAAGATCAGTTGGTGAAAGTAAGCCCCCTCTTTTATGTATATTTTTCTAGATCCCTTTTGTTTATTTGCTTATGTATATATACATAATAATTGAAGACTTCCCATAATTGCTAGGTTCTTGCTGAAATGTGGTCCTTCCACAGAGGTCAGGGTAAAACTGGCCCATAGTACTTGCTGTCATGTAGCCTTTTCTTAGAGGATAAGGTAATACAGCTCATCATAGTACCCCAGAAATCTGCAACGTAGACATTATTGTAATGATGCATTGAAAACAGTATGATTTCTCCCCAGTATTTTTTCTACTGAATGGCAAGGAGTAGATGATTCCTATTTAGTTTTTTTTTTTTTTTTTTTTTTTAAGTTTTATAGACAAAGATAAAATGAATGAAGGGATAGAACTCAACAAAATACTGCTAATTTTCTTCACAAAAACAATACAGAGCTGTAGACAAATAAGGCCTCAATAGCTTGAGCACATAAAAACATCTGGACAAGTAAAGCTGAATCCAGTAAGCTAAGATACTTTAGACTGAAGAATGGTTCTTTTCTATCTGAGGAGCTCAAGTGAGCAGTATGAACATATTCAGGGAATGATGAGGAAAGGAAGAGAGCTAGCCAAATTTATCCAACAATCTGTGAGATGTCAAATTCTCTTTTTCTGGATCACTTTGGTTAGTAGTTAACTGAAACTTAGTTTAAAGTAGTAGCTTCCTTCTTGGGAGCATATACTATTTTTAAAATAAGATGGTGATAAGTAAAGTAAGATTAATAGATGGAAAATATAAACTGATTATTTAACAATGTATCCTGAATAGAAAACTAATTCTTTATAAATAGCATAAATAAAAGGCACTCAAATATTTATTGAATGAATGAACTTAGAATTCTGCTATTTATCTTCTGAACTTAGAAATTAGAGGCAAATGTGTGATAGATTCTTTGATATTTTTGAGCCTTGATTTTTAGAGCTATTAGTTTTTCAGTCAGGTATTGCCTTGGTAGTCTTTAAAGATTTATAAAAGGAAAAATATTTCAATCTTCTGGTTAAGCAAGAATCATATTTATCTCCTCTAGATGATTTCAGTTTATAATTCGTACAGTGTAATTAATGAGAATTTTATAGTATTGATCCTTCAGTTTTTTACTATAATTTAACGTACTCAATTAAGTTTAAATTACTCCATAGGTCTAATATTTCATTGTTCCAATTTATTCAAAGAAAAAAGTAACTTCTTTGGGTATGAGAAAAAGGAATAATAAATGTTGGGTTTTATTTTTTGTTCTAATGTTTAAACAGATCTTTAAGATAAAATTAAAAAGTAAAGCATCTCAATAGCAACTTCTGGTAACAGGTGTCAATATAGAGCCAATTCTAATTTCTACTTCAAAAACCATAAATTAATAAGAGTGGAATGGTCTTGAAAACATTTTCTACTTTTAAATATTAAATACACATGCTAGAGGAATGTTCCAGGTTCTGGATTTCTAGGTTCTTGGCTTCATTGCAAGAAAGAATTCAGAGATGTGCCAGCTTAATGAAGCCAGTAAAAAGAGCTTATTAAGAAACAATAAAAGAGATAGTACACACCCAAGACATGGATGCAGGCATGCTTCTGGGTGAGACACGCAATGTGAGGCCCTGGAGCAGGTCCTTTTAAGGCCTGTGGCAGTTTGATATTATTTATGAATTCCAAAAAGAGATATTGATTATGTTTGTAAACTGGTCTGTTCCTCTGGACATTATAACCCTTTGGTTGTATTAGATTCAGCTGAGACATCTGATTAAATTATGTTAAGATTAGGGCTTTGATTCAACCACATCATTAGAGTGCCACTTAGTGTTGAGTCCCAGTTCCTTTGGTGGGTTGATAAAACAGACTCTCACACAGAAATTGACACACAGAGTAGTAGATACACAAGAGAAGATAGACAGCTCATTAGACATAGCAGAGGCCCCAGGAAGAGAGATGAGCCTGATAGTCTACAACTTACCTTGTGAAGAGACTAGTGCAGCTGAGCCTAGAAAGTAACCAACTCTGGGAAGAGAGATGAGCCCTATGCCAGCCTACAGCTGAGATCAGAAGAAGCTGGAGCCATGGAGCTTTAAGAGGAAGAAGGAAGGTCTTGTAGATATTTACCTACATTATCTTCTAAGAGTTTTATGGTCCTGGCTTTTTGTTAAATCTTTGATCCATTTTGAGTTGATTCCTGTAGAAGGAGTGAGATAGGGGTCATCTTTCATTCCTTTGGTTATGGATATCCAGTTCTCCCAGCAACGTTTGTTGAAGAGACTGTTCTGTCCCAGAAAAGTAGACTTGGTAAGCTTTTCAAAAATCAGTTGACCATAGAGGTGAGGGTCTATTTCTGAACTCTCAATTCAATTCCATTGATCAATATGTCTATCTTTACGCCAATGCCATGCTGTTTTGACTGCTGTAGCTTTATATTACACTTCAGGGTCAGGAAATGTGAGTTCTTCAACTTCGCTCGTTTTTAGAATGTTTTCGGCTATTCGGTTCCCTTTCCCTTCCAAATAAATTTAGTAAGTGACTTTTCTACTTTTGTAAAGTAGGCTGTTGGAATTTTGGTTTGTATTATATCTATAAATCAATTTCGGTAGAATGATATCTTCACAATGTTTAGTCTTCCATTCCATGAACACGGAATGTCCTTCCATTTATTTAGGTCTTCTTTACTTGCTTTTAGCAGTGTTTTGTAGTTTTCTGAATACAGATCCTTTCCATTCCTGGTTAAATTAATTCCGAGATATTTGAATTTTTTTGTTGCTATTGTAAATGGTATTTATTTTTTTAAGATTTATTTTATTTATTTACCCTCCCCCCTTGTTGTTTGCACTTGCTGTATGCTCTCTGTGTCCATTTGCTATGTGCTCATCTTCTCTTTAGGAGTCACTAGGAACTGAACCTGGGACCTCCCATGTGTGGGAGAGGCACTCAATCACTTGAGGCACCTCAGCTCCTATAATTTTTTTTCTTGATTTCTTCTTCAGCTTGTTCATTACTAGGGTATAGAAATGCTACAGATTTTTGTGTATTAATCTTGTATCCTTCCACTTTGCTGAGCTCATTTATTAGCTCTAATAGCTTTGTTGTAGATATTTCAGGATTTTCTAAATATAGGATCATGTCATCTGCAAGTAGTGAGAGCTTTACTTCCTCTTTTCCAATTTGTTTGCCTTTTATTTATTTTTCTTGCCTAATTGCTCTTGCTAGAACTTCTAGCACAATGTTGAATAACAGTGGTGACAGTGGGCATCCTTGTCTTGTTCCTAAATAGTTGGTTTTTGATTCAAATAGTCTTCTTTCTATACTACTTTGTAAATATTGTGATCTAACAATTATAGGTGACTTTAAATTTCTAATATAATTTGTTTGTGCATGATATAAGTGTATAAAATGTTTTGAAATCAGACTAAGTAGTCTAACTAGATAAAACTGCCAAGATGGTATTTTTATATTTCAAAAAGTTGTTATTTTGGGAGGCGGCTGTGGCTCAATCAGTGGGGCTCCCGTTTACCATATGGGAGGCCCCGGGTTCGGTTCCCGGGGCCTCCTGGTGAGGGCAGGCCCGCCCGCACGGCGTGGTTAGCTGACCCAGCGAGCACAAGCAGCAAGGGGGGGATAAATGAATAAATAAATAAAAAAATCTTTAAAAAAAAAAAAAAAAAAAAAGTTGTTATTTAATACTGAATAGGGTTTGAAAAATTGCTGAAGCCACAGTTCTCTTGGAGCCATATTAAAGAAATAGATGCTTTCCAAAGTAACTGTGGTCTTAGGAGAAATGCTGCTTATTCAGTATACTGGCCACAGCCATGAACTAGGCTCTAACAGGTACCATCTGGTATTGGAGTTGATATTTGAAGACCCTTATCAGGTGCCAAAGGATAGAATTAAAGGTGTAGAGAAAATTGTGTAATGTCACTCGATTTCAGTGATAACATTCCTTTTCTCAGAATCTCATGTGTCCCACGGTTATCCTCTATACTAATGGTTCTCAAACTTTAGTATACATCTTTGCCAAATGATATGACAAGATTAAGTGTCAGAGCTAAATGTAGAAAGCTGATCTTTTCAACTTTACTTTGTCTCTTTTTTTCCTCAAATGTAAGGTTGACTCTGTATATCATTTTTACTTATATATTCTTTTCTCTTTACCTATGCTGTCTTCTACCAAATTTGCCTTTTCTAGTTTTAAAGTAATCTGTAATTTCCTGTTCTTATTCAACTAGTAGCATTTAATAAGTAAAATGCTATTAGTTGCTATGGGACATAGGATGATTTAAATGGGAAATATGATCCCTATAAGGGAGCTTATAATGTAATTGAATAATAAAACATAAGCACAGAAAAATTGGAAATAATGTAAAAAACAATTCAGGAAAGGTCAGGAAACAGTAAGTAGATATCTGATAAATAAGTGGTATAGAGAATAAAACTATGAATTCAGCAGAAGCAAAAACTCTCTATGTGGGTATATTGAGAAGGTTTTCATGGGAAATGAAAGATATTTTCATGACATTAAAGGATGAATTGGATTCAGTTAGACGGGGGGCGAGGAGTAGGCATCCTTTCTAAATAGAATAGAAGTTCTATTCTATTCTAATTTGCACTATTTACTCCAACATCAAGTATATCATTTACAAAAATTTGTTTTGATAATGGAGTGGACCATTGACTCAGTTAACCCATCTGAGTGAATTATCCACTTATTTTATTGGGGGTCAGTAAAGCACATGTGAAAGGTTCTCTAGTCATCCCCTAAAATTTCCCTTTTAAATTATATAAGATTGCAAACTAGAAGGCACCTTAGAAATAATATAGTCCAACCTCTCATCTAATAAGGGCATCTCTTCCAGAGGCAACCCATTTCCCTACTGGACATGCCTGATATTGGTTACTTTAAACCTATTGGTCCTGGATTTGCCTTCAGAAAACTCTCTCATTCAACCTCATTTCAAGCCAGGAAATAGTGATGGCAAATTAATTTAACCAACAGTCCCTTTCTAGCTCCTGTTCTGGTTTGACCTTGTAGCTGATAAAAAGCACACTTAGGTATCCATTGTAATGCTATAGCCAAAAAAAAAAAAAGTTACATTTGATTAAATTAATAGAGTCTGATTGGTTCAGGATATAAGAGCACCAAGTTTATCCATTTTGAAAGCCCTAACTGGAAGTCATACACTGTGAAAGTGTCTCTTTGAGAAATACCAATTTCTTCTCTTTTAGCTATCCCATTTGTAATTTCAATATATTATTTCTCTTTATCTCTGATTTGTCACTAGGATGTTCTTTGGAGAATTTTCCCTATATGCCTGCCTTTTATCAGTTACAAATTTACCTAAGATTCAGGCTTTGGATCCCTTTAATCTTTGTATTTTAATTTTTATCCCAATTCCTGGTACTTTTTCTAATACAGTAAAGTTAGAATGGAAGCCATGGCTGTAAAATCTTTAAATTCTTCAAGATAGAAGACGAGAATCCCTTTGTTCTCAATATTTCTAAATTTGTAGAATATTTGGTTGCTTCCATTTTACTGTCTATCAGAGAAAATTATATCCAGATTAATAGTTTAAATAATTATATTTATTAATCAGTTGTAAATGTTTTTTAATAATGAGAACTTGTGAAAATTTGGAAATAAAACCCTCTTTCATTATTATCCTTATTGCTTCAGTATGGAAATCCAATTAAGTGAAATTTTGTAGACTTATTTATATTCTTCTCTTAAGGCAGTTTCTCAAGCCATAATTATCAATATATTTTAAGCATTGCTTTTAATGTTCTTTTCTAAAGGAAGCCAATAAATTACTTGTTTCATTCTCTGTGCTTCAATATTAAAAGTCATTTTTAAGTTCTATGTTTCTGTATGATATTGTTAAGTACTATGGAGCATGAAGCGCGTTCATCTTTTAGGATCTTTCATTCTCATCAAAATAATCTGTGTGAGATTTTATTTTATTGAGCATATAAGCAACAAAATAAAAAACATTGAAACCTATGACAGAAAAGAAAGGACACTTCAGTTTCTGCCTATCAATCTATTTTCCTTGCCATGATTCAAGTGTAGAATTTCACTTTCTACAGCAGTTTTCGAGATACAGAAAAGTAGAATTCACAACTTCTCCTGACATCTGCTTTGGAACTCCAAAGAATCAATATCATTTTTTGCTCCAACGTTACCCTTAAAACTTTTAAAAAATAAACTTATGTTTATTATGTCCATATTGCAATATAAGCAGAATTCAGTTTATCAAATTTTTAAAATATTTTATTAGATTAATGGAGTATTTTTTAAACAATTTATTGAAGTATATCATTCATACATGAACATACTTAAATTGTAAGTGTTCAGTAAACATTGTGATCTTACAAAAAAAACATGCATAACATATAGGGCTCCCACACATCCCCCCCCCCCCCCAAACATCCCGCATTGTTTGAAACATTTGTTAACAAATCATGAAAGAGCATCATCAAAGTATCACTACTAACTATAGTTCGAATCTTCCTCCCCTATACATTAAGGATTTATTTATTTACTTACTTACTTTTATCCATTTTTACTCTCCCCCCACCCCGTTTTTGCTGTTTCTTTCTCCATTCGCTCGGCAACTCTCTGTGTCCGTTTCCTGCCCTCTCTTCTCATCCTTCTCCTCTGTCTTCACTGGGATTCGATCCTCCGAACCTCTGATGTGGGAGAGAGGCATCCTACTACCACCTGCGCCACCTTAGTTCCTGATTTTTCAGTTCCTCTTGTCTTGGCTCTCCCTTGTGTCACTCTCGTGTTACATCATCATCTTGCTGCGTGGCTTGCAGGGCCTAGTGGCTCACCCGCAGACGGGGCCTGGCGGCTCACCCGCTTGCAGGGCCTGGCAGCTCACCTGTGCACGGGGCCTGACGGCTCACCTGCTCGCAGGGCCTGGTGGCACATCCGGGCACGGGGCCTTGTGGCCCACGCACCTTCTATATTTTTCTTTTTGTAATTTTTACCGGGAGGTCCCAGGGGTTGAACCCAGGTCCCTCCATATGGGAGACAGACACCCAACCACCCGAACCACATCTGTCCCCCTGCTATATCTCTTAAGGTTGACCAAAGATACCCAGAGTTACAGTCTTTTCCCATACAGGATGGTCATATAATAAATTAGGCTTAGTTTTTCACCAGCATTCTAAAAACCAGACCTAGGGAGAAAAACTAACCAGACCTAGGGAGAAAAACTAGGTCTGGGGACACATGCATGGTTTCTAATACAGTGAATGTTTAGCCTACCCTGATTATCACAAAATCAGGACAGCGAGAATATTCACAATAATAGAGTATTTTTAAGTCCAGGCTTATAGCATAAACTTCAAGTTACCACAAAAAAGTTCCAAAATTTTCAAGTTGTAGCTTTTAACAAGGCAAGAGAACTATAAATTAAACACATAATGAGATACTACTATATACTCATTACATTGGCTAAAATTAAAAAGACTGACTATACCAAGTTTTGCTGAGGATATGAACTGAAACTCTGCTGGTGGGAATGTAAAAGTAGTAAAGCTCTTTGGAAAACTGTTTGGTAGTTTCTTAAAAAGTTAAACATATACTTATCATATGACCAACCAATCCACTCTTAAATATTTAACCAAGAAAAACAAAACATCCACACAAAAGCTTGTACAAAATGTTCTTATTAACTATGTTTGTAATAGCCCAAAACTGAAAACAACTCAATTGTCCTTCAAAGGTGAATGGATATACAAATTATGGGTATATCCATACAATGAAATACTACATTTCAAAAATAAAATGAACAAATTATTGATACATGCAACAGCATGGGTGAATCTCAAAATCATTAGATTGAATGATAAAAGGTAGGCAAGAAAGAGTACATACTTTATGATTCCAATTATATAGAAGTCCAGAAAAAGAAAGTATAGAAGCAGAGAACTGGTCTTTGGTTGCTTGGGGACATAGGTGGAAGAAGGGAATGCACCATGTTCTCTGCCACTTTAAAACAAGGATCATCTTCCCTGCAGTTCCAATAACACATCTGTCATTTCCTTCTAAGGCCTCACTTGAAGTACCTTTTGCATACGTATTTCTACCAACAGTCTTCTCAAAGCAATCAGGGCTTTTTCTATCAAGCACCTAATAATTCTTCCAGCCTCTACACATTACCCAATTCCAAAGCCATTTCCACTTTTTTTTTTTTTTTTGTATTTGCTATAGAAGCGTCCCACTTTCCTGGTACCAACATCTGTTTTAGTTTCTAGGCTGCTCAATTAAAGACCATTAAATGAGTTGGGTTAAACAATGGTAATTTATTAGATCATGATTTTTGAGGCTAGGAAAATGTCCAAATCAAAGAATCAACAAGGCAATGCTTTCTTCTTGAAGACTGTAGCATTCTGCGGCTGGCTGCTGGTGATCCTTAGTTCCCCTGTCATATGGCAGTGCACATGGTGCCATCTCCTGGTCTCTCCCTTCTCTTCTGGGTTCCATTGATGTTCAGCTTCTTGCTTCCTGCAGCTTTCTCTCCCTACATCTGAATTTCATTCCACTTATAAAGGACTCCAACTCTACTGATAAGATTAAGACTCATATTGATTGAGGTGGGCCACACCTTAACTGAAGTAACCTCATCAAAAGATCCTACTTACAATGGGCTTATACCCACAAGAATGGATTATACAAAATAAAGTTTAAAAAAAAAAGAATGGATTAGGTTTAAGAACATGTCTTTCTAAGGTACATACAGCTTCAAGCCATCACCTGAGAACTGGGCTTTTAATTACTTATTTAATTTAAAAAATTTTTAAATTGTGGTAACAGATATACAATGGGGTTTAAAATTTCCCATTTTAACTGCTGTCAAGTATACAATTCGGTTGTATTAATTATAGTTACAATGAAGTGTTACCATCACTACCAATTTATTTAATTTTAATTTAGCCACTTGTGGCTAGTGGCTACTGTATTGAACAGCACAAGTCTATATCAATATTGCTTTTCTTAAGCTCTTTATGAATACCTAATAATTTGTCTCACCTTACTTTTAGACCTTAGGCATATGTAAATTTTTATTGTTTTTTAGTTTTGGGGGCATATATCTTTGCTACCTTATTATCTTTTAAACCTCAGAATAGTGGAGCTATTTTGCTACTTTTTAAATCCCTTTCACTAGCTATGTTTTGATCATAATATGAAATTTAAAAAATATTTGTTGAATGAAGGTAGGCATCTGGGAATTGGGGAACATTATTTGGAGCTTCAAAATGCCATTGAAAATTTTTTAGATTATCATGAAATTTGGGAGGTTGATCTGTCAAGCATACAAAGTAGATTTAAAAACAGATTAAAAGTCAGGTAGTAGATTCAAAATCTGGAAACTCATAATCTGGTCTCTTGTGAATATAGACAGGTTTCTTAACTTTTTTTCTAGTTTAAAATTCTTAAAATATCTTTTCAGAATTGAAAGCTATTAAGAGTGGGGATTAATATTGGCACTGGTTTTGTTTTACATATTTTAAATGTTCAGAAACAGAAAGTACAATTGAAAAGACACTCCTCTGTGTAGTGAAATGCCAAGATGACAAATTGTGAGAACATCTCATGAGACTATGAGTGGGCAGGAAAATAGCAAATGAACTTCTTTGTAGCAAGTAATGACTACTAAGGAAAAATGAAACCACATCTAAATCATTATGTGGAGAGGGAGGAAGATGGTGGCAGAGTAAGAGCTCCTAGAGTCAGCTCATCCTACAGAGCAGCTAGTAATCACCCAGAGCTATATCTAAAGCACCAGTTTGGGGGACCCAGGAGACCAGAAAAGCATCCTGCAACATTCTTGAAAGAATGGAAGGAGGAGACTGTCCATCTGCAGTGAAGATTCATGAGGAAAGTACTCCATGCAATGGAGGCCAGTGCCCATCCTCCACTGGCAGTTCAAGCCACCTCAGGAGCTTATACCATGGCTGGAGTTGTAAGCTCCATTCCCCAAAAAGAGGGGAGGAAGAGATGGTTGGGCACCGATTTCAGTTACAGATTAGTAAATTCGGTTGACTAAAGTATAATCCTAAGAACTGGTAAAGTTTGAAACTGTTCAAGTTGGAAAGAGGCTGGTAGCTGCTATTTTAACTCTGCCCCCAGCATGAGGGGAAGCAGGGCTGATTGAATATCACAGTGACAATAGGGACCGGTTTCTTTCTACCCAGATTGGATTGCAGCTCTAGCCTAAGCTCCAACCCCACCTCTGGCAGGGAGGAAGCTGGGGGGACCTATACCCAGCCTCTCCAGGTAACTGCAGGTGCTGTCAGCCTACACAGGCTGAATAGATGGACACCTGTGCCTCCACCCCCAGCCCCCAATAGGATAGGAGTGGAGCTGTGTTTCCTCAGCCTCTCTGGGCAACTGGAGGTGCTTTTGACCTGCAAGGATGGGTTTTTTGGATGCTTGTGGTTCCATCCCCACCCATTAATGGGCAGAAGGTACAGTATTCCCTCAGCCTCTCAGGGCAACTTCAGGTGGTTTGGGCCCGCTTAGATTGTTGAGCATTCCGGAGGGTCCATGCCCACCCCTGGCAGGGTAGAAGGGGGCCAGTGCTATGTCAGTTTATCTGGGCAACTGTGGTCAGTTTTGACCCACGTGGCTTAGTTTGCTGCCCACACCTGCAGTTCCATTTCTGCCCCAGGCAGGTGAAGAAGGGGTGTGAAGCTTCATCAGTCTCTCCAGCAACTAAAGACAGTCTTGGCCTGCATGGCTTGTATTACTAAACACAGCTGTGGCTCTGTCCCTACCCCTGGCATAGGAGGAGAGTGGGTAAAGCTTCATCAGTTCCTGGGGCAATGTGGGCAGCATCAGCCCCCAGAGCTTACAAGTGTCAACTTACATCCTCGGATTCTATACAATCAGCAAGGGAGAAAGCCCTAAAGAGAGAAACTGCACCCAGAATAAATACATCTAGTAAGCCAGATGCCAAGACACCAACAAAAAATTACAATCCATACCAAGAAACAGGAAGATATGGCCCAGTTAAAGGAAAAAGATAAGCCTCCAGATGACATAAAGGAGTTGAGACAACTAATCATAGATGTTCAAACAAATCTACTTAAAAAATCCAATGAGATGGCTAGAGAGTAAGGATATTAAGGAGACTGGGTAAGCACGAAGAAGAATTTGAAAGCATACATTGAAAAATAGCAGATCTTATGGGAATAAAAGGTGCAATAAATGAAATTAAAAATACACTGGAAGCATACAACAGCAGATTTGAGGAGGCAGAAGAAAGGATTGGTGAGCTTCAAGACATGGTCTCTGAAAGCAAACATACAAAAGAACAAATGAAGAAAAGAATGTAAAAAATTGAACAGGGTCTCAGGGAACCAAATGACAGCAAGAGATGTGCAAATATATGTGTCATGGGTGTCCCAGAAGGAGAAGAGAAGGGAAAAGTGCAGAAGTAATATTTGAAGAAATAATGATAGAAAATTTCCCAACTCTATTGAAGGACATAGATAGCTGTGTCCAAGAAGCACAATGTACTCCCATCCAAATAAATCCAAACAGACCTACTTTGAGACGCTTATTAATCAGAATGTCAAATGCCAAAGACAATAGAAAATTCTGAGAACAGCAAGAGAAAAGTAATGCATCGCATACAAGGGATACCCAATAAGATTAAGTGCTGATTTCTCATCAGAAACCATAGAGGCAAGAAGGCAGTGGTATTATATATTTAAGATACTGCAAGAGAAAAACTGCCAGCCAAGAATCTTATATTTGGCAAGATTCTCTTTAAAAAATGAGAGTGAGCTTAGAATTATTCACAGATAAACAGAAACTGAGTTTATAACCAAGAGGCAGGCTCTGCAGGAAAAATTAAAGAGAGTGCTACAGCCTGAACATAAAAGACAGGAGAGAGAGGTTTTTTACCAGGCATGATAGGTTGGTTCAACACAAGTATAACAGCATAATATACCACATTAATAAATCAAAGAAGAAACATCACATGTTCCTGTCCATTGATGCAGAAGAGGCATTTGCCAAAATACAGCATCCTTTCTTGGTAAAAATACAAGAGAGAGGAATTGAAGGAAAATTTCTTTTTTATTTTAAAGAAGCTTTAGATTACATAAATGTTATATCAAAACTATAGAGGATTCCTATATACCCCTCCCTCTGCCCCTCCCATGCTTTCCCACATCAACAACATCTTTCATTAGTGTGGTATATTTGTTACAACTGATGAACATATATTGAAGCATTGCTACTAACCATGGTCTGTAGTTTACCTTATAGTTTACACTTTGCCCCACACAATTTTATAGGTTTTGACAAAATGTAAAATGGACTGTATCTGTTGTTGCAATGTCATGCCGGACAATTCCATTGTCCCCCAAAGCTGCTTGTTATACCTATTCTTCCCTTTCCCTCCCCTCAGAACCTCTGGTGGCCACTTCCTTTATATCAAGGATACAAGTTCTTCCATTGCTGTAATAATAATAAGTCTACTCTAGTTCATAGTTGCCTTACCCCCTTATGTTTGTTCATTCCCCTATCTTAAGGATTTGGGGATGGTGATGCCCACACCATTTCTGATTGAGAGGAGGCATAGATACCATGGGGCAGATGGATGGAACTGTCTTGCTTGCCATTGTAGGTACTCTATGTTTTGGGGATGGGTATTGTCCATCATCATCTTTTTGTTCTCCTGTGCAAGTCCAATGAGCTGGAGAATAGATCTTTTAACTCTCCTGATATTCAGCGCTCAACTGTGTTATGAACAAACTGAAGATTTAAATCTCTGGGACATATAGTTAATGAGTATAGTGCTAATTATAGATTCAAATAAAAGGAGCAGAAGAACCATGTGTAGGGAAATTATAAATGAGTCTACCTCTGTAAAATTGAGGAGCATATATTCCAAAGTAAGGCTCACTGACAGGGTGCTGAGTTCCTGAGAGTGTCTACCCTGCCTATAGTGTCTAGATGTCTCTAGAGCCCTCAGGAACCCCCTGTTTGAGGCACTTTTTACTGTGGCAGTCGATGATATCCTGATGAGATGTGCATAATAAGCATTTCACTTTGAAATCTCTTAGTCATAAAAGTGCATTTGTATTTACTATTTCCCCCTTTTGGTTAAGGTCATTTTCCAAATGGATCACTAGTTGACACTTGATAATAATCTCTTGGTGCCAGGGAGGCTCATCCCCAGGAGTCATGTCCCATGCTGGGCAGAAGGTAGTGCGTTTGGCTTAGAGAGAGGCCACATTTGAGCAACAAAGAGGCTTTCAGGAGGTAACTCTTGGGCAATATATAATACTAGGCTAAGTTTCAATTTCACAAGAATAAGGTTCATAAGTACAGCCATCAATATCAAGGGCCTGGCGTAATGGTCTATCCTTTGCTGGGCACTTCCCATGCACTCTGGGTATTTTTGCTGCTCTAAAATGTAGAGAATGTAGCAGAACTTCTCAGGATGGGAATTCAATATTCCTTCAGTTATAAGTGTGGGTTTCCACCCACCGAGACAATGCCCCATCACCACTTGCACATATTCATATGCCATAAGATGCATGCCCCAGGTGCACCCTTTCCCACATATCCTCCATTACTGACACCCTGCACCAGTGATCATCCCCTGCCACAGCTATGACCCTTCTGTGAACCAAAACCTCCCCAAAAAGAAAGCCAAAAAATAAACACATAGAAATAATAATAAAATAATAATAAATAACAAAAAAAAAAACAAAAATAAAAAGTAAAATAAATTGTTTTCATTGTCTTTCATCACTGTAAAATCTATTATTGTATATGTACAGTGACAATTTCTTCTATATGTTCCCCTAGTGTCTTATTTTATTCGCTTTATCTTCAAAGAAGCTTTAGTCCACAGAAAAGTCACATAGAAAATATAAGGGATTCCCATATACCCAACCCCTCCCATTCTCCCACTTTCCCCTATTATTTACATTTTATATGTATATGGTGCATTTATTAGAATTGATGTACAAATATTGAAGTATTGCTACTAATCATTATCAGTGGTTTACATTCTGGTTTATATTTTGCATCATATACTTTTATAGGTTTGTTTTGTTTTGTTTTTAAGATTTATTTATTTACTTTTTTTTTTTTAATCCATTTTAACCACCTCCACTCCCCCATTTTTGCTGTTTCTGTGTCCATTCGTTGGGCAATTCTCTGTTTCTGTTTCCTGCCCTCTCCTCTCATCCTTCTCCTCCTGTCTTCATCGGGATTCAATCCTGGGAACCTCCGATGTGGGAGAGAGGTGTTCTACCACCTGTGCCATGTCAGTTCCTGGTTTTTCGGTGTGTCTCATCTTGGCTCTCCCCTGCATCTCTCTCCTGTTACGTCATCATCTTGCTGCATGGTTCAGTGGGGCCTGGCAGCTCACCCGCTTGCAGGGCCTACGGACTCACCCATTTGTGGGACCTGGGGGCTCACCTGCTCACGGGGCCTGATGGCACACCTGTGCACCTTCTCTATATTGGTTTATTTTCCTGGGAGGTCCCGGGAATCAAGCCCAGGTGCCTCCATATAGGAAACGGACACCCAACAATTTGAACCACATCCACCCCCCTACTTTTATAGGTTTTGACAAAATTTACAATAGCCTTATCTCTCATTGAAAGATCATGAAGGGAAGCAGCTGTGGCTCAATTGGTTGGGCTCCTGTTTACCATATGGGAGGCCCCAGGTTCTATTCCCAGGGCCTCCTGGTGAAGGGAAGCTGGCCCATGCAGCGCAGTGAGCTGGCGCAGCAAGATGATGCAACAAAGGGAGACAAGCAGACACAGAAAAAACGCAAAGCAAAATGGACACAGCGAGCACAAGCAGCAAGGGGTGGGGGGTGTAAATAAATAAATCTTTAAAAAAAAAAAAGATCATGCAGAACAATTCCAATGCCCTAAACATGCCCTATGTTCCTATTCTTCCCTCCCCCTTCCCTGGGAACCTATGGTAACCATGGAGTTTCAGTTTTTGAAGAATAAGATTCATGGTTACATGCACTAATATTGAGGGCTTGACATATTGGTCTGTTTTTATTTATTAGGCTCTGCCTATCTTCTTGAGATTCTTGCCCTTCTAATTGAGAACATAGCAGGAGTTTAATATTTTCTTGTTTATTGTGTGGGTCTCCACTCACTGAGATAACACACTATAACAAAATGAACACTTTCATATTCCACAGAAGCATGCCCCTGGTGTACCCTATCCCACATATCACCCTACTCTTGATGCTCTGCACCAGTAACCCTCCCCTGCCATATTTGCTAAAAGCCCATTCCCACCATTTGTAGTTTTAACCACAGACCCTACAAAACCCCAGAGTGCACCTGTTCATTCTTCCAGCCCTCCCCCCATTTCCATGGGTAGTCCAACCCACCCCACCCACCTTACTCCCCCTCACATTCCAGCACCAAACACATCACTGCACCACTATCACCCCTCTCCCACTGTCCAACCACCCTCTTCCACCTTATAGATTTTGCCTATATTGAGGATTAGGTTACCACCCTCTACTCCCTTTCTGTCTCCTGATAACCTATCTTCCAGACTATAGCTCTCTGAGTTTGCTCAGTATGCTTAAGTCATATCAGTGAGGTCATGTAATTTTTGTCCTTCAGTGAAAGGCTTATTTCACTCTTCATGAGGTCTTCAAGATTTATCCATGTTGTCGCATGCATTAATACTGTATTCCTTCTTACAGTTGAGTAATATTCCATTGTATGTATATAGCACAATTTGCTTATCCATTCATCTGTTAATGGACACTTGAGTTGCTTCCAGCTTTTGGTAACAGTGAATAATGCCATTTTGAACATTTGTGTGCATATATCTGTTCGTGTCAGTACTTTTGGGTATATGTCCAGAAGTGGGATTGCTGGATCACATGGCAGTTCTATAGTTAGCTTCCTGAGGAACTGCCAAACAGTCCATCACAATGGTTGCACCATTCTACATTCCCATCAGCAGTGGATGAGTGTTCCCTTTCTTCCACATCCTCCCTAACACTTGTAGTTCTTCGTTTTTTTAATAGCTGCCAGTCTAATAGGTGTAGATGATAGCTCGTTGGAGTTTTGATTTGCATTTTCCTAATAGCTGGTGATGTTGAGCATCTTTTCATGTGCTTTTAACCATTTATATTTTTTCTTTGGAGAAGTTCTATTCAAATCTCTTGCCATTTTTTAAATGTATTGTTTGTCTTTTTATTTTTGAGATGTAGGATTTCTTTATATATACTGGATGTTAGGCACTTATCAGATAAATGGTTACCAAATATTTTCTCTCATTGGGTAGGCTGCATTTTCACTTTCTTGACAAACTCCTTTGAAGTGCAAATGTTTTTGATTCTGAGGAGGTCCCAATTTTCTACTTTTTCTTTTATTACTTGTGCTTTGGGTGTAGTTTATGAAACCATTTCCCCCTACAAGATTTCGTAGATGTTTCCCTATATTATCTTCTAGGACCTTTATGGTCTTGGCTCTTATATTTAGGTCTTTGATCCATCTTTAGTTAATTTTTGTATAGAGCATGAAATGGTGATCGTCTCTCATTCTCCAAGAACCATTTGTTGAAGAGGTCATTCTGTCCCAGTTAAGTGGGCTTGGTAGCCTTGTTGAATATCAGTTGACTATATATGAAAGGATCTATATCAGAACTCTTAGTTCAGTTACATTGGTTAGTATGTCTATCCTTGTGCCAATACCATGCAGTTTTGACCACTGTAGCTTTGTAGTATGCTTTAAAGTCAGGTAGCATGATTCCTCTAGTTTTTTTTTTTTTTTTTCTTCTTCTTCAAAATATTTTTGGCTATTTGGGGCCCCTTGCCCTTCCAAATAAAATTCATAATTAGCTTTTCCAATTCAGTTTAAACTGCTGTGGTAATTTTTATTGGGATTGTGTTAAATCTGCAAATCAATTTGGGTAGGACAGACATCTTAATGATATTTAATCTTCCAATCCATGAACATCGAATATTCTTCCATTTATTTAGGTCTTTGATTTCCTTTAACAATTTAGTGTCATTTTCTGCATACAAATCCTTTATATCTTTAGTTAAGTTTATTCCTAGATATTTGATTCTTTTATTTGCTATTGTAAATGGAATTTTTTTTTATTTGCTCCTCAGATTGCTCATTATTGCTGTACAGAAATGCTACTGATTTACTGAACTCATTTATCATTTCTAGATAGTGAAATTTTTACTTCTTCCTTTCAAATTTTTATGACTTTTATATCTTTTTCTTACCTGAGTTCTCAAGTAAGTACTTCTAACACAAATGTTAAATAAGAGCAGTGACAGTGGGCATCCTTGTCTTGTTCCAGATCTTAGAGGGAAAGCCTTTGGCATTTCATCTTTGAATATGATGTTTGCTATGTGTTTTTCATATATACCCTTTGTCATGTTGAGGAAGTCTCCTTCTATTCGTATCTTTTGAAGTGTTTTTATCAAGAAAGAATGCTGTATTTTGTCAAATGCTGGATCAATACAGAAGATTATGTGATTTTTTTTTTAATCTATTAATGTGATGTATTACATTGATTTTCTTATATTGAACCATCCTTGCTTACCAGCTGTGAAACCCACTTGGTCATGGTGTATAATCTGTTTGATATGTTGTTGAATATGATTAGCAAGTATTTTGGTCAGGATTTTAGCATCTAGGTTCATTAGAACGATTGGTCTGTATTTTCTTTTCTTCTGGCATCTTTATGTGGCCTTGGTATTAGGGTGATGTTGGCATCTGTATTAGTCAGCCAAAGGGGTGCTGATGCAAAATACCAATCGGTTGGTTTATATAAAGGGTATTTATTTGGGGTAGAAGCTTACAGTTACCAGGCCATAAAGTGTAAGTTACTTCCCTCACGAAAGTCTGTTGCCATGTGTTGGAGCAAGATGGCTGCCAATATCCAGCTTTCCTCTTCCTTTTAAGGCTCCATGGTCAGGTTCTCTAGGCTTTGTCTCTCTCCTCAGGGCTCATTTCTTTCCAGGCTCAGCTGCTTTGTTCTCTCCACAAGGCCAGCTGTGAACTGTCAGGCAAATGGCTCGTCTCTTTTCCCGGGGCCTTCTCTCCTTCCTCACGACCAAGCTCCTCTGTGTGCTTACTTCCTGGGGCTCCAGCTCAAAAACTCCAACCTCCCTTCTCTTTGGTGCAGTTTTTCAGTGAGTCCCTACCCATGGGTGGAGACTCAACATCTTTCTGATGTGGCCCAATCAAAGTCTTTATCATTATTTTAATCAAGTAAACCTCTGAATCCAATATAAACTAATATGCCCAGAGGAAAAGAACAGTTCACAGACATAATCCAATATTTCTTTTTGGAATTCATAAATAATGCCAAACTGCTACAGCATCATAGAATGAGTTAGGTAGTGTTCACTCCGCTTCAATTTTTTGAAAGACTTTAAATAGGATTAGTGTTTGTTCTTTCCAGAATGCTTGGTAGAATTCACTTTTGAAGCTTCTGGTCCTGGGCTGCTTCTTAGTTGGGAGGTTTTTGATGACTAATTCAATCTTTTTTTTTTTTAAGATCTATTTATTTTACTTTTACCCATATTTACCCCCCATTTTTGCTGTTTTTGTGTCCATTCACTGGGCAATTCTCTGTGTCTGTTTCCTGCCCTCTCTTCTCATCCTTCTCCTCCTGTCTTTACCGGGATTCGATCCTGGAAACCTCCGATGTGGGGGAGAGGCATCCTGCCACCTGTGCCACCATAGTTCCTGGGTTTTTGGTGTGTCTAGTCTTGGCTCTCCCTCAGGTCACTCTCCTTTTACGTCATCATCTTGCTGCGTGACTCAGCAGGGCCTGGCGCACCCGCACATGGGGTCTGGGGGCTCACCCAATCGCGGGACCTGACAGTGCGCCCACTCACGGGGCCTGGCGGCCCGCGCTCCTTCTATATTTTTTTCTTTATTTTCCTGGGAGGTCCCAGGGATTGAACCCAGGTCCCTCCATATGGGAGATGGACACCCAACCATTTGAGCCACATCCGCGCCCCCTAATTCAACCTAATTGTTACTTGTGATTGGTCTGTTGAGTTCATCAATTTCTTCTTTCATCAATGTAGGCTGCTTGTGTGCTTCTAGAAATTTGTCCATTTCATCTAAGTTGGCACATAGACACTCTTTATTTCTGTGGGATCAGTGGTGATATCCCCTCCCTTACTTTTTATTTTATGTATTTGCATCTTCTATCTTTTTTTTCTGTTAGTTTAGCTAAGGGGTTGTCATTTTATTTATCTTCTCCAAGAACCAGCTTTTAGTTTTGTTAATTTTTTCTAGTGTTTTTTTTTTTTTTTTTTTTTAATTCTCTATTTCCTTTAGTTCTGCTCAAACCTTTGTTATTTCCTTCTTTCTGCTTGCTTTGGGGTTAGTTTATTTTCTTTTTCTAGTTCCTCTAGGTGTGCAGTTAGGTGCTTGATTTTAGCTCTTCTTTTTTAATATAGGCATTTATGGCTATAAATTTCCCTCTCAGCACTGCTTTTGCTGTATACTACAGGATTTGATATGTTGTATTCTCATTTTCATTTGTTTGAAGGTAGTCATCGATTTCTTTTGTGATTTCCTCCATGACCCACTGATTGTTTAAGAGTGTGTAGTTTAACTTCCGTATCTTTGAGCCTTTTCTGGTTCTCTCCCTCTTATTGATTTCCAGCTTCATTACATTGTGGTCAGAGAAATTACTTTGTATAATTTCAATCTCTCTAAGTTCATTGAGAGTTTTCTGTGACCTAACATGTGGTCTATCCTGGAGAATGATCCATGTGTACTCGAGAAGGATATATACCCTGCTGTATTTGGTTGTAATTTCTGTATATGTCTATTAGTTCTAGATCTCCTACTGTATTATTCAAGGTCTCTGTTTCTTTATTGATTATCTGTCAAGATGTTCTGTCTTATGATGATAGTGCTGTATTAAAGTTCTCTACTATAATTGTAGAGGCATCTATTTCTCCACTTAGTTTTTCCAATGTTTGCCTCAAGTATGTTGGGACACCCTGGTTTGGTGCATAAATGTTTATGATTATTCTTTCTTCTTGATCGATTACCATTTTATTAGTGTATAGTGTCCTTCTTTGTCTCTTACAATCCTTTTGCATTTAAAGTATTTTCTGTCCGATATTAGTGTAGCTCTTCGTACCTTTTTATGTTTATTGTTTGCATGTAAAATCATTTTCCAATCATATGATTGCAACTTCCCTGTGTTCTTGGGTCTAAGGTGAGTTTCTTGTAGACGGCATATAGATGGGTTGTATTTCCTTATCCATTCTGCCAATCTGTGTCTTTTGATTAGAGAGTTTAATCTATTAATATTCAGTGTTATTACTGTCAAGGCACTATATGTATAAACTACATGTAGGTTTATACATGTCATATTTTGTTTTTATTTCTCTTTTTATCTTTTTAGTTATTCTTACTAATAATCTTCCTTCCTATACTCTCCTCCAACCCTCTCTTTCCTGTTTTTTCCTTTCAACCTGCACAACTCCCTTTAGTATTTTTGAAGGTTACGTTTCTTGTTGACAAACTCTTGATATCTGTTTATCTGTGAATATTTTGAACTCTCCCTCATTTTTGAATGCCAGCTTTGCTGGATTCAGAATTCTTGGCTGGCAGCTTTTTTCTTTTAGCACCTTAACTATGTCATACCACTGCCTTGTCTCCTCCATGGTTTCAGATGAGAAATAGCACTTAATTTTTATCAAGTTTCTCTTGTATGTGATTGATCTCTTTTCTCTTGCTGCTTTCACTATTCTCTCCTTGAGTGTTTTGCAATTTGATAAGTATATGTCTTAGAGTAAATCTGTTAGGATTTATACTGTTTGGAGTGCACTGCGCTTCTTGTAGATGTACGTCCATGTCCCTCAATAGAGTTGGGAAATTTTCAGCCATTATTTCATCCAACACTCCTTCTTCCTCCTTTCCCTTCTCTTCTCCCTCTGGGATGCCTATAATGTGTATGTTTTTGCGTTCATGTTGCCATTCAATTACCTGAGTCCCTGCTGAATTTTTTCTGTCTTTTTATCTATCTGTTCTGCTGTCTGTCTGATTTCCAATGTACTACCTTTGGTGTTACTAATTCTTTCCTCTACTTGTTCAAATCTGCTGTTATATGCTTCTTGTGTATTTTTGATTATTTGCATTGTGCCATTCATTATCATCAGATCCATCATCTTTGTACGTATGTTTATGATTTCTTCACTATGTTCCCCTAGTGTATTTTTTTTTAGGAGGTACTGGGGATTGAACCCAGGACCTCGTACATGAAAAGCGGTGCTCAACCACTGAGCTACATCTGCTCCCCAAAGAGAGTTTTTTTTTGTTTTGTTTTGTTTTTGTTTTTAGGAGGTACCAGGGATCAAACCCAGGACCTCATACATGGGAACCAGGTACTCAACCACTTGAGTTACATCTCCTTCCCCCAGTGTCTTCTTAATACCCTTTTTCTCATCCTTCATTTCATTAAGTTGATTCATCAGGTTTGTTTGGACATCCTTGATTAGTTGTTCCATTAGACTTGGCCATGTCTTCTGTTTCTTAGTATGGCTTGTAATTTTTTGTTGGTGTCTAGGCATCTGTTTATCTTGATAGGCTTATTTAGATGGCTAGCTTCTCTTTCCACTCTATGGCATTATTTTGTTTCGTTTTGCATTAAGGTTCCTTTTTGGGGAAGCAGATGTGGCTCAAGCAATTAGGCTCCCGTCTACATATGGGAGGTCCTGGGTTCATTTCCTGGGGCCTCCTGGTGGAAGTGAGCTGGCCCGCATGCGAGCTGGTCCGTGCAGAGAGCTGGTGCAACAAAAAGAGACAAAGAGAAGGACAGTGAGAGACACAACAAACCAGGGAGCTGAGGTGACTCAAGCAATTGAATGCCTCTCTCCCACATCAAAGGTCCCAGTGCCTCCTAAAGAGAAGACAAGCAGACACAGAGAGCACACAGCAAATGGACACAGAGAGCATGACAGCGAGCGTAAAAACAACAAGGGGTGTGTGTGGGGGTAAATAAATAAAATAAATCTTTTTTTTTAAAAGTTCCCTTTTTGACACTTGTTTCCACTTATTCTGTATCCTTGTAATTGCCTGTGTTCCCTTCAATGATATTAAGACCATAGAAAGGGAAAGAGAGGAAAAGAGAAAAAGAATAATAGTAATAATTTTTAAAAGATAAGAAAAGGAACCATAGAAGTGTTAGGAAAATAAGTAATAAGTGAAAAATTCATAAAAAATATAAAAGAATAAGAATGAAAAAGTGGAATAAAAAAATTAAACAAGAAAAAAATAGAATAAAATAAAAGACTGGAAAGATGAGAAGAGAAGAAGAAGAAGAAATAAAAGCCAAACAAGAAAAGGTAGAATTAAAGAAAAGCAACAGAAGAGGGGAAAAAATAAAGAAAGAAACTAAGGAGAAAAAAATAAGGAAAAGAAAAAAGAAACAAAGAAAGAGAAAACAAACAAAACACATACACACAGCAAAAAAAAAAAAAAAAAAAAAATGTGGTAAAAAAAGACATGTCTCTTAGGCCCCTAGAAATTGTCTCTGGCTGCTGGTGCTCATCAGTCGGTCACCCTACAGCCTGCCATTCACTGGGTAAAAGGTATCCAAGTTTAGTAAATAAAATAAAGAAAAACAAAATAAAATAAAAAATAACAGATAAAAAAACAAACAAACAAAAAACCCTCAGTCTATAAGTTCCCCATCTTGAGGTGCTAGCTGGATGCCTGACAACCCAGTGGATGACTCTCTGTATCCCTTTTCTTAGGAGGTATCGGGAATCAAACCGGGGACCTACTATATTCAAGGCAGATGTTCCTACGCTGAGCTACACCCACTCCACAGGTTGCTTAGGCTTCTGAAAGCTTATCTGGCTCTGCCGTCCCCTTTCCCTCAGGTGCTTTGGCCTTCTAACAGTTTGCTGTCTATCTCTCCTGACTTCCTTCTCTCCCGGGTTGTGTAGGTACCTGTCTCTGCCTACCCCATCTTTGACCTAGTTCCTCTCTCTCCCAGGGCAGTTGGGTATGACAGCCTGCCTCATCAGATCCCCCTCCCCTCTCCCTAGGTCTGCATCAGTGCTGGCTGGGGTCTTTTTTGAGATTCAAAGGGGCCTCAGCTGACCAACCTCACTGAAGAGAAATGACTCTCTGCACTCTGCCAGATCCCTTTTCCTCCCAGGGAAGAGAACTTTCTTTCCCCCACTCAGTTGGCTGCAATGAGCAAGGGGTTTTACTGAGGCTTTTTTTTTTTTTTTTTTTTTAATTTTAATTTTTAATTTTTTATTTTACCGGGAGGTCCCAGGTATTGAACCCAGGTCCCTCCATATGGGAGACGGACGCCCAACCATTTGAGCCACATCTGCCCCCTTTACTGAGGCTATTTACCATGAGGGTGGGGTATTTATGCCGTTCCCAGCCACAGGGGTGAGTAACTTAACAGTTTTCCTTTGGCCTCTATTTTTCTGTCCTTCTCCCTCCTGGATGATGTACAGCACTCTCCTGGTCAGCAGGTCCCCAAAGCAGCTCCCTCAGATAGCCTTTTGCCATTCCTACATTGTTTTTGTGAGAGAGTTAAGCCTTGCCTACCTACTTCAACACCATCTTCCCAGAAGCTCTGAAGGAAACTTCCTAAACATAATAAACGCCATATACAAAAAACCCACAGCTAACATTGTTCTCAATGGTGAAAGACTGAAAGCTTTCCAGTTGAGATCAGAAACAAAACAAGGATGCCCACTGTCCCCACTGTTCTTCAATATAGTGCTAGAGGTTCTAGCTAGAGCAGCCAGGCAAGAAAAGGAAATAAAAGGCATCTAAATTGTAAAGGAAGAAGTAAAACTTTAGCTATGATATGATTCTATACCTAGAAAGTCCCAAAAATCTACATAAAGCTGCTAGGCTAATAAACAATTTCAGCAGAGTGGCAGGATACAAGATAAATACACAAAAATCAGTAGTGTTTCTATAAACTAGTAATGAGCAATCTGAGGAGGGAGTCAGGAAAAAAATTCCATTTACAATAGAGACTAAATAATCAAATATTTAAGAATAATTTTAACCAAGGATATAAAGCACTTGTATTCAGAACACTATAATGCATTACTAAAAGAAATAAATTTTAAAAACCTAAATAAATAGAAGAGCATTCCTTGCTCATGGATTGGAAGACTAAATATCATTAAGATGCCAGTTCTACCCAAATTGATATACAGATTCAATGCAATCCTGAAAAAAGTGCCACCAGTTTTGTTTTAAAGAAATGGAAAACCCAATTATCAAGTTTATTTAGAAGGGTAAGGGGCCTCAAATAGCTAGAAACATCTTAAAAAGAAGAATGAAGTGGAGGACTCTCACTAGGTATGGCAGTGAAAACAGCATGGTACTGGCATAAAGAGAGACACATAGACCAATGGGAACCAAATTGATGTCTCAGAAACAGACCCTCATATCTATGGGCAAGTCATTTCTGACAAGCCTATCAAACCCACCTAGTTGGAGCAGAACATTCTATTCAACAAATGAGGAGAAAACTGGATATCCATAGCAAAAAGAAAGAAAGAGGATGCCTATTTCACACTTATACAAAAATTATATCAAAGGCCTAAATATAAAAAGCAACCATAAAGCTCATAGAAGAAAATGTAGTGAAACATCTTTAAGACCTGGTGGTAGGTGGTGGATTATTAAACCTTACACTGAAAGCACGAGCAATGAAAGAAAACATGGATAAATGTTTGAATCCTCAAACAATTTTGTGATTCAAAGGACTTTGCCAAGAAAGTGAAAAAGCAGCCCACTCCAATGGGAGAAAATATTTGGCAGGGATATATCCAATAAGGGTTTGATTTCCATTCCATATAAAGAGATCATACAAATCAACAATAAAAGAGCAAGCATTTCAATAAAAAAAAATCGGCAAAAGACTTAAATAGACATTTCTCCAAAGAGGAACTACAAATGGCCCAAAAGCACATTAAAAAATGTTCAGTATCACTAGCTATTAGGGAAATACAAATCAAAACATCAATGAGATATCATCTCACAGCACATAGAATGGCCATTATGAAAAAAACAGAAAACATTAAGTGCTGTAGAGGATGTGGAGAAATAGGAACACTCCTTAATGTTGGTGAGATTGTACAATGGTGCAGCCTCTGGAAGACAGTTTGGCCAGTTTCCCAGGAAGCTAAATATGGAACTGCCATATGATCCAGCAATTCCTCTACTAGAAATATATCCAGAAGAACTGAAAACTGACATGAATAGACATTTGCGTGCCGATTGTCATAGCAGCATTAGTCACAATTGTCAAAAGATGGAAACAACCCAAGTGTCCATCAACCAATGAATGGATAAACAAAATGTGATATATACATATGATGGAATACAATGCTGCTGTAAGAAGAAATGAAATTGGGACACATATGATGCATGGATGCACCTTGAAGACATTATGTTAAGTGAAATAACTCAGACACAAAAGGACAAGTATTGCATGGTCTCTTTAATATGAACTAAAAATGAACACTAAATGCATGGAGTTAAAACCTAGAGTATAGGTTATTAGGAGATAACAGGAGTGCTGGGAAGGAGTACTGGTGCTTAATGTATATAGAAGTTTTAATTAACTTTACTGTAAAAGTGTGGAAATGGATAGAGTTGATGGTAACATATAGTGAGTAGAACTAACACAACTGGTGTATAAATGAGATTGTGGCTGCAAAAAAGTAGTTTAGGGATGTAAATGTCAGTTGAAAGAAATCTAGAGAATATAAACATAGTGAACCCAGAGGTGGATGAGAATTGTGGTTAATAGTTCAAATACAAGAATGTCCTTGTATGAACTAGAACAAATGAACATCACTATTGCAAGGTAGTAAGAATGTGGAGAAGCATGGGAAAAATACAATTAATATAACATATGGACTATAGTTAACAGCAATACTGTAATATTCCATCAATTCCAAAGATCTGTTAATAATAGGGGGTATGGAAAAATATACATAATGTACACTATAGAGCATAGTTAGTGGTAATAGTCTGATGATAATATCTCATAATCTGTAAAATGTTCCACATAATGTAGTGTGTTGGTGGAGGGTTGTTGTATGGGAATTCCACACGTGCATGACTGTTTTGTAAGTTCACAACCTCTCTAATAAAAATATATTTTAAAAAATTATTATGTATTCTAAGTAATGAGTTACAAATCTAGGAATGGTTTAGCAGAAATTGTCAACATTGGCAAAGTTTGACACAGGGTATTTAATTGTGCATGCTTTCGCATCATCTCTTGATACCTTCAATCACATAGCATAAACACAAGAAAATGTCCATGCTCTTTCAAAAATGACTTAGATATATTTCCATTATGTCTCACATCATTGTTTATCTGTGTCAGCCAGCAGAATTATAAGCCTTCATTGTTTTCTGTTATTTTCTGGTTTTATCTTCATACTGCTTTGAAAAACTCTGAATTTGACCCATTTCTCCAACCTTCCCATTCTTCCCAGATTCTTCCACAGTGCTCTAGAGCTTCTGCATCTGTGTCCTGAAACTTTGTTATACATAGTTATTTTCAACCTCTTCTCCAAATTCAAACCATCTGTCTCCATGCTTAAATTAAAAACTAGCTGGTCCCTGGAATTAGTTTCATCTATACCCTTTTGTGTGGGACTGTTGTCTATATCCATACCTTTCACATATATATAGTTTGGAAAAGATGTGGGTCAGTATCTTCTTTGTTCCCTAATGCTAATTTCAGACCATTGTTCTCCCTTTAAATCAAGTCAGAGTACACTCAATTCTATCCCCTAACATTCAATGTTGGTGAGAAATTATAATAATAGTATTAACATTTACTGTGTGCTTTTTGCATGCTAGGGACTAATGTAAAAGCTTTACATGTATTAACCATTTTAATCTTCACAACAAACCCTTGAGAATAGATATTATTATCTCCATTTTAAAGATGAGGCAACTGAAGCACAGAGAGGTTAACTTGTCCAGGTTTCATATATATATTAGAGCTAGAAAGTTGTAAAATATCCTTATGAGATATTAGTATTGTATATTCTTATGGAAAGCAATTTGGAAATAAATATTTCAAAGGCTTGGGATTTTCCATATTCCAAGAAAATAACCAGAATCTTGGACAAAAATCCTTATAACAAAAGTTTATCCAAGTATTATTTATTATACTAACATTAGAAATCAGCAAAATGTCCACCATTTGGGGAATGCTAAATAAATCATGGAGTATATTAAAGATTATAGTGTGGCCATTAAAAATAGTGTTTCCCCTGGTGATTGTGAGAATGTGGGAATATAAATTGGTAGGAAAAAAATGTTTTAAGTTGTTAATATTTTCAGAATTTAGAATGTATACAGTTCTGTTCCCAATAGTTCTAATGCTAGGAATTTATGTAATGGATATTTTTGTTCAGATTAGATATGGCAAGAGTGAAAGGAGGCAAAGAAGACTGTGCTATTTCTAACTTGGCCAATGTTTGATGGAACTGTTAGCTAATATAAGAAATAAAGGTCCAGGTTTTTGCTGGGGAAAACTAATGACTTTAGTTTGGGGCTTCTTCATTTTGAGATTTATTCATAGGGATGTCCAGAGAGAGAGATAACTAGCTAGTATTTGGAAATAGGTATCAGGAGATAGGAGAAAGCCTGGCTAGAAGAGGAAAGAGAGACAGAGAGGAAGGGAGGGCTAATTTTTTCATATCTTGGCAAAAATCATGTGCAGAAGGAGTCCGTGGGTAGGCTTGTTCTCATCTATGATTCAAACTGATGTACTTTGCTACTTTAAAAAAATATGTTCTTCTGATTTGGTTGGTGAAAAGAATAATTTTGTTTCTTCTCTTTAGTGAAATTTCTTCAGTTCCTGAATAGTGAACTGTTAGAATGTTTTTGTAAAGTGCACATTGTATAAATTCAGCCTAATTTGAAAGAAGCAATAGAGTTTGATCAAAAGAACACAAGAAAAGTCGCTCCTGGTCTTAGCTCTGCCTCTTGAGCTATCTGTTTGAATCATATCTTTAATTTAACCTAAAACAGATCTCAATCTCAATATTTTGGATCATCTGGATGGCCACCTTATAATGAGCCCTGTCAAGTGATTTCAGTATCTTTGTTTATGATTACATTTATCATAACATTGGTGCCAAATAGTACAACTTTAATTTTTTTCAAGTTAATGATGATAGTACCAGGGCATACTTGCACATAAATGTTGTATTTGTATGCAGTAAAACCTAAAATAATTCAACCAGGTAATGTATAAATAAAATTCTGCAGTAGTTCAAATCAAGAAAAGTGATGGGGCTATTATCACACATAGTGAGATAGGCATAAGCAAAGTAAAACAAATATTTGGAGCAATTTGTATAAGATTCATATAGCAAGCAGTAACTGAGCTGAAGCAAAATAATTTCATTATTTTAACTTATTACTGTTATTTTGAGGGTTTTTTTGTTTGCATTTAATTTTTTTTCAAGAATAGTATTTTTTATTGAAGTATATCATTCATCCATGAACATACATAAACAATAAGTGTATGGTAAAAGTTGTGAACTTACAAAATAAACATGCATAACATCCTACAGGGGCCCCATACATCACCCCTCCACCAACACCTTGCATTGTTGTGATACATTTATCACAAACTATGCAAGAGCATTGTCAAAATATTACTAACTATAGTCTATATCTTACTATTGGAGTTTTTTCTCACAACCCAACCTATTTTTAAAAAAATTTTTATTACAGAGATTGTGAACTTACAAAACAATCATGCACATGTGTAGAATTCCCATACAACACCCCTTCACCAACATACCACACTGTGTTGGAATATTTGTTACAGATTATGAGATAATATCAGCCTACTACCGCCAACCATGGTTTAGCATACATTTGGCACACTTTTTTCATACCTCTCCCCTTTATTTTATTTATTTATTTTTTTTAAGATTTTATTTATTTATTCATTTATCCCCCCCTTGCTGCTTGTGCTCTCTGGGTCAGCTAACCACGCCGTGCGGGCAGGCCCGCCCTCACCAGGAGGCCCCAGGAACTGAACCCGGGGCCTCCCACATGGCAAACGGGAGCCCTACTGATTGAGCCACAGCCGCCTCCCCCTCTCCCCTTTATTAACACAGTAAATCTTTGGCATTGATGCAAGAATATTACAGTACAGTCCATAGGACACTCCAGTTGTATTTTTCCCATGCTTCTACACATTCCCACCATCCTGCAATAGTGACGTACATCCGTTCTAGCTCACAAAGGACACTCTTGCATCTGTACCATCAACCACAGTTCTCACCCACCTCTGGGTTCACTGTGTTATTCAGTCCCTAGATTATTCTCTAGCTTTCTTTCAATTGAAATTTACCTCCCCAGACTACTCTTTTCAGCCATAATCCCATTTATAAACCAGCTACTGCTCGCTATAATGTGTTGCCATCAACTCCATCCATTTCCACACTTTTACAGTCAAGGTAATTATATCTTCTACGTACATTAAGCATCAGTAGTTCTTCTCAGCCATCCTTTTATCTCCTAATAACCTATACTCAGGTTTTAACTCTATGTGTTTATTCTTAGTATTTAGTTCATATTAATGAGACCATGCTTTGTCCTTTTGTGTATGGCCCACTTCACTTAGCATAATGTCTTCAAGATTTATCCATGTTATAATGTGTTCCAATTTCATTTCTTCTTCCTGCAGCATTGTATTCTATTGCATGTATATACAACATTTTGTTTATCCATTCATTGTTTGATAGACACTTGTGTTGTTTCCATCTTTTGGCAATTGTGAATAACGCCACTATGAACATTGGTGTGCAGATGTTTGTTTGTGTTATAGTTTTTAGTTCTTCTGGATATATTCCTAGTAGAAGAACTGCTAGATCATATGACAGTTCTATATTTAACTTCCTGAGGAACTGCCAAACTCTCATCCACAGAGGCTGCACCATTTTACAATCCCACCAACAGTGAAAGAGTGTTCCTATTCCTCCACATCCTCTACAGCACTTATTGTTTACTGTTTTTTTAAATAATGGCCATTCTATTCAGTGTTAGATGATATCTCATTGTCATTTGGTTTGCATTTCCCTAATAGCTAGTGATATGGAACATTTTTTAATGTGTTTTTTTGGCCATTTGTATTTCCTCTTTGGAGAAATGTCTATTTAAATCTTTCACCCATTTTTAAATTGGATTGCTTGCTCTTTTATTATTGATTTGTGTGATCTCTTTATATAGAATGGAAATCAAACCCTTATCGGATATGTGGTTTCAAAATATTTTCTCCCATTGTGTGTGCTGCCTTTTCACCTTCCTGATGAATTCCTTTGAATCACAGAAGTGTTTAACTTTGAGGAGGTTCCATTTATTCATGTTTTCTTTCATTGCTCGTGCTTTTGGTGTAAGGTTTAAGAATCCATCACCTACCAGGTTTTGAAGATGTTTCCCTAAATTTTCTTCTAGGAGCTTTATGGTTCTTGCTTTTATATTTAGGTCTTTGGTCCATTATGAGTTAATTTTTTTATAAGGTGAGAGATAAGGGTCCTTTTTCTTTGTTCTGGCCATGGATATCCAGTTTTCCCAGCACCATTTGTTGCATAGACTGTTCTGTCCCAGCTGGGTGGGTTTGACAGGCTTGTCAAAAATCACTTGACCATAGATGTGAAGGTCTGTTTCTGAAACATCAATTCGGTTCCATTGGTCTATGTGTCTATCTTTATGCCAATACCATGCTGTTTTTATCACTGTAGCTGGGTAATATGATTTAAAGTCTGGAAGTGATAGTCCTCCAACTTCACTCTTCCTTTTTAAGATGTTTTTGGCTATTCAGGGCCCCTTATCCTTCCAAATAAGTTTGATAATTGTGTTTTCTATTTGTTCAAACAATTCTTTTGGAATTTTTATTGGAATTGCATTGAATCTGCATATCAATTTGGGTAGAATTGACATCTTGATGATATTTAGTCTTCCAGTCCATGAGCATGGAATGTTCTTCCAATTATTTAGGTGTTTTTAAATTTCTTTTAGCAATCCATTGTACTTTTCTGATTACAAGTGCTTTATATCTTTGGTTAAGTTTATTCCTAAATATTTAATTCTTTTAGTTCCTATTGTAAATGGAATTTTTTTCCTGACTTCTTCCTCAGACTGCGCATTATTAGTGTATAGAAACACCACTGATTTTTGCATATTGATCTTGTATCCTGGCACTCTACTGAAATCACTTATTAGCTCTAGCAGCTTTATTTAAGATTTTCAGGACTTTCTAGATACAGGATCATATTATCTGTGAATGATGAAAGTTTTACTTCTTCCTTTCCAATTTGGATGTCTTTTATTTCTTTTTCTTCACGGATTGCTCTAGCTAGAAACTCTAGCACTATTTTGAACAACAGTGGTGATAGTGGGCATCCTTGTCTTGACCCTGATCTCAACAGGAAAGCTTTCAGTCTTTAACCAGTGAGTATAATGTTAACTGTGGGTTTTTCATATATGGCCTTTATCATGTTGAGAATGTTTCATTCAATTCCTATCTTTTGTAGTATTTTCATCAAGAAAGGATGCTGTATTTTGTCAAATGTCTTTTCTGCATCATTCTGATAAGATCATGTGGTTTTTCCCCTTGATTTATTAATGTGATTTATTTTGCTAATTGTTTTTCTTGTGTTAAACCACCCTTGCATGCCTAGTATAAAACCCACTTGATCATGATGAATAATTCTTTTAATGTGTTTTGGATTCAATTATGAAGTATTTTACTGAGAATTTTTGAATCTGTATTCGTTAGAGAAATGCGTCTGTATTTTTCTTTTTTTGTAATATCTTTTTCTGGCTTTGGTATTAGGGTAATATTGGCTTCATAGAATGAGTTTGGTAGACTTCCTTCTTGTTCAGTTTTTTGAAAGAACTTGAATAAGATTGGTATTAAATCTTCTTTGAATGCTTTGTAGAACTTGCCTGTGAAACAGTGTGGTCCTAGGCTTTTCATTTTGGGGGGTTGTTTGATGACTCTTTCAATCTCTTCACTTGTGATTGGTTTGTTGAGGTTTTCTGTTTCTTCTCGGGTCAGTATAGGTTGTTTGTACGTTCCTAGGAATTTTTCCATTTCATCTACGTTGTCTAGTTTTTTGGCATACAGTTGTTCATAGTATCCTCTTATGATTTCTTTTATTTGTGGGGTCAGTCATAATGTTCCCATTTTCATTTTTTATTTCATTTATTTACATCCTCTCTCTTTTTTTCTGTCAGTCTAGCTAAGGGTTTGTCAATTTTGTTAATCTTCTCAAAAAACCAACTTTTGGTTTTGTTAATTCTATCTTTTGTTGTTGTTGTTCTCAATTTCATTTATTTCTGCTCTGGTTTTTGTTTTTTCATTCCTTCTATTTGCTTTGGGATTAGTTTGATGTTCTTTTTCTAGTTCCCCCAGCTGTGTAGTTTGTTCATTGATTTTAGCTCTTTCTTCCTTTTTAGTGTAAGCATTGAAAGCTATAAATCTCTCTTTCGGCCTTGCCTTTGCTATATCCCATAGGTTCTGGTATGTTGTGTTCTCATTGTCATTTGTCTTACGATATTTATTGATTTCTCTTGAAATTTCTTCTTTGACCCACTGATTACTTAAGAGTGTGTTGTTTAATATCCATATATATATAATTTTTCCCTTTTTCTGCCTCTTGTTGATTTTTAACTTTATTCCATTATGATCAGAGAAACTGCTTTGTATAATTTCAATCTTGTTGAATTTATTGAGATCTGCTTTGTGACCCAACATATAGTCTATTATGGAGAAAGATCCACGAGTACTTGAAAAGAATGTATATCCTGCTGTTTTGGGGTGCAATGTTCTGTATATGTCTGTTAGCTTTAGTCCTTTTATCATATTATTCAAGTTCTCTGTTTCTTTATTGATCCTCTGCCCTGATGTTCTATCCAATGCTGACAGTCATGAATTGAAGTCTCCAACTATTATTGTAGAGATGGCTCTTTCTCCCTTTAGTTTTGCCAGTGTTTGCCTCATGTATCTTGGGGCATCCTGGTGGTGCATATACATTTATGATTGTTATTTCTTCCTGGTGAATGGCCTGTTTTATTAATATGTAATGTCCTTCCTTGTCTGCAATAACAGTTTTGCTTTTGTCTATGTCATCTGATATAAGTATAGCTATCCCAGCTTTTTTTTTTTTTTTTTCATTTACTGCATACATGGAATATCTTTTTTCAACCTTTTACTTTCAATCTATTGGTATCCTTGGGTCTAAGGTGAGTCTCTTGCAGACAGCATATAGATGGCACATATTTTCTCATCCATTCCACCAGTCTGTGTCTTTTTATTGAGTTTAATCTTTTAACTTTTAATGTTATTACTGTAAATGCAGTTCTTATTTTATCTATTTTGACCTTTGGGTTTTATCTGTCATTTTATTTTTACCACTCTTTCCACACTTTTAGTTTCTGTTACTGATACAATCATCATTTCTAGACTCTCTTCCAAGCCTCTCTCTCCTGTCTTTTCTTTTCAGGCTGTAACACTCCCTTTAGTGTTTCCTGTAAAGCTGGTCTTTTTGTTATAAACTTTCTCAGTTCCTGTTTATCTGTGTATTTTCTAAACTCACCCTTATTTTTGAAAGACAGTCTTACCATAAATAAAATTCTAGGCTGACGGTTTTTCTCTTGCAGTATCTTAAATATATCATACCACTGCCTTCTTGCCTCCATGGTTTCTGATGAGAATTCAGCTCTTAATTTTATTGGGTATCTCTTATATGTTATGCATTGCTTTTCTCTTGCTGCTCTCAGAATTCTCTTTTTGTCTTTGGCATTTGACATTCTTATTAGTATGTATCTCGGAGTTGGTCTATTCAGATTTATTTGGACAGGAGTTCCTTGTGCTTATTGGACACAGCTATCTACGTCCTTCTATAAGGCTGGGAATTTTTCTACCATTATTTCTTCAAATATTCCTTCTGCCCCTTTTCCCTTCTCTTCTCCCCCTAGGACACCCATGACATGTATGTTTGCATGTCTCTTGCTGTCATTTAGTTCTCTGAAACCCTGTTCAATTTTTTACATTCTTTTTTTCATCTCTTCTTTTGTATGTTCCCTTTTGGAGGCCATGTCTTCAAGCTCACTGATCCTTTCTTCTGCCTCCTCAAATCTGTTGTTCTATATGTCTCCAGTGTATTTTTTATTTCATTTATTACACATTTCATTCCCATAAGATCTGCCATTTTTCTATGTATGCTTTCAAATTCTTTGTTCTCACCCAGTATCTTCTTAATATCCTTAATCTCTTTAGCCATCTCATTGAATTTTTTAGGAAGATTTGTGTGAACATCTATGATTAGTTGTCTCAACTCCTTTATGTTATCTGGAATCTTATCTTATTCTTTTAACTGGTCCATAGCTTCCTGTTAATTGGTATGGATTGTAATTTTTTGTTGGTGTCTTGACATCTGGCTTACTAGATGTATTTATTCTGGGCACAGTTTCTCTCTTTAATTTAGGGCTTTCTTGCCATTTCTCCCTTGCTGGTTGTGTAGTAGGAGCTGAGGATGTAGTTGGTGCTGTAAGCTATGGAGGCTGAAGCTGCCCGCATTGCCCCAGGATTTGAATAAGCTTCTCCCACCTTTCTCCTCTGCCAGGGTTAGGGGCAGAGCTGCAGCTGTGTGTAATAATCCATGTTGTGCAGGACAAATCTGTCTGTAGTTGTCTGGAGAGAGATGAAGCTTCACACCCTTTCCTTCCCTAGTGGCAGTTGTGGGCAACAATCTGTGCTATGCAGGTCAACATGACTGCAGTTGCCCAGGTAGCCTGACGTAGCACCAGCCCCGCTTCCCTGCCGGAGGTGGGGATGAATCCTCTGGAGTGCCCAACAATTTAATTCTTGTGGGCTGATTAGTTGCCCTGAGAGACTGAAGAAGTACTCTCCCTTCTGCCCTTTAGGGGGTGGGAACTACTGACGCCCATCATTTCAGTCCATGTAGGCTGAAAGTGCCTGCCGTTGCCCAGGGAGGCCAAGGAAACACCAGCCCCCTACTTTCCTATTGGGAGTGGGGGTGGATCCACAAGTACCCATCAGTCCCGTCTGTGCAGGCCAAAAGTGCCTGCTGTTACCCGGAAAGGCTGAGGAAACCTGGCTCCCATTCTATTGTACTTGGGGGTGTGGATGTAGCTACAGGTGTGTGACTGTTCAGTATGTGTGGGCCAAAAACACCTGCAGTTACCAAGACAGGCTGGGCAAACACAATCCCTCTTTTGTCCTATTGGAGCCACAGGTGCCCAACCATCACGTTTGTGCAGGCCCAAAGTGCCTGCAGTTGTCCTGAGAGTCTAAGGAAACACCTATACTATGGGGAGGGGCAGAGGTGGAGATGGAATTGAAGGCACTCAATAAACCAGTTTGTGTAGGATGAAAACACCTACAGTTGCCTGGAGAGGCCAAGGAAACCCAGCTCCTCTCCTATCCTGTTGGGATGCAGGGATGAAGCCCCAGGTGTCCTATTTATTCAGTCTGTGCCAGCCACAAGCACCTGCAGTTGCCTGGAGAGCCTGGTGCAGGTCCCCCCAGTTTCCTCCCTGTCAGAGGTGGTCCTGGAGCCTAGGCTAGGGCTGCAGTCTGATCTTGGTGGAAAGAAGCTGGTCTCTACCATCACTGTGATTTTCGGTCAGCCTCACTTCCCCTCATGTCAGGGGCAGAGTCAAAATGGCGGCTACTGTCCTCTTTCCAAATTGGACAGGTTCAATCCCTAGCTGTTCCTAGGATTATATTTTAGCCAGCCGATTCCACCAATCAGTAGCTGAAGTCAGTGGCCAACTGTCTATTCCTCCCCTGTTTATGGGAAATGGAGCTTCTAACTCCAGCCACAGAATAGTTCCTGAGGCTGCTTGTACTGCTAGAGAAGGGTGAGCACCAGCCTTGGTGGCGTGGCCTGCAGTTTCCTAGAGAGGCTGGTGCAGGTCCCCTCATCTTCCTCCTTGCCAGATGTGGGGGTGGGGGGTTAGGCTAGAGCTGCAATCCAATCTGGGTGGAAAGAAGCCAATCCCTACCAGCACTGTGGTTTTCAATCAGCCCAGCTTCCCATCATGCCGGGGGCGAAGATAAAATGGCAGGTACTGGCCTCTTTCTGATTTGGACAGAAAGAGGAGGAGCTTTTGGGAGAAAGTTCAAACTTTACCTGTTCTTAGAATTATACTTTAGCCAGTCAAATTTATTAATCAGTAGCTGAAGTCGGTGCCACACCATGTCTTCCTCCCCCGTTTTTGGGAAATCAAGCTTCCAACTCCAGCCATGGAATAACTCCCAAGGCAGCTTGCACTGCCAGTGGAGGATGGGCACTGGCCTCCACAGAGTGAAGTGCCCTCCTCATGAATGTTCTCTGCAGGTGGGCAGTCTCCTCCTTCCATACTTTCAAGGATGTTGCATAAAGGATGCTCTTCTAGTCTCCTGGGGCCCCCAAACAGGTGCTTTAGATAGCTCTGGGTGATTACTAACTGCCCTGTAGGATGAGCTGACTCTTGGAGGTCCTTACTCTGCTGCCATCTTGCCCCACCTCTCCAATAGCCAGTATTTTAATGTAGTTCCAAGGTCGTGAAATGTCCAAATCAAAGCACCATCAAAGATGCTTTCTCACTTAAGTCAGCTACTGGTAATCCTGGCATCCTGCCACATGGTGATCAGGGATATGGCAGGGTTTGTCTCCTCAGCCTTTGAGCTGCTCTGTGGACCCAACCTCTTAGGAGCTTTGTCCTTAAGCTTTGGCTGCTAGCAATCCTCGAGTCTTCTCTCATAACAGGGTCAAAAATGACAACTTCCTTTCTCTCTTCCTCTCTCTCTCTCTCTCTCTCTCTCTCTCTCTCTCTCTGTCTCTGGTTGCATTTAATTTTTTAAATCTATTTTGGTTTTACTGTTGTGTAAGTGTTATAAGTATAAGACTTTTACATTTGACTTTATATTTGCATATTGTTAAATAACATTATAATAAAAATAGTTTAAGTTAATATCAAGGGTCTGAAAGATATTTTTCCTTCAAAAATATTACTACATTATTCAATTTTTGATAGATGTATAAAAACTAAAATGTTCCCTATACTATCACTGTACTGTAAGCCTCTGGTTTCAATAGAAAATTTCAACAAAAGAGAAATGAAATTTATACCATTAAGGATATACAGTTCTACAGAAAAATAGGGTTGTTGCCATTGTCATGGTCACCATCCATTCTGTTTCCTTGTACATATGAAGAGAAAGATATGGAGAAATTGTTGTATTGTTACTAATGCAAATATCCATTTTCTGCCTTATTGTCCTCTACATAAAGATGATGACTGGATGTTTCATATAGATTGGGTTTGCATTGGAAGATGAAATGCTGGAAATATTGTGTTCACCTTGGTCCTCTAATCTAGAAATCAAATGGACTCAAGTTACAGGGTGCAGAGAGGGGGAACAGTGTAAGGAAACAAAGCAGTTAAGTGGATCTAAGATTTCTCCTTTGGGGCTAAAATAGCTAAAAGTGTACATATGTCATATAGAAGAGTAAGGAAATAAAAGAAAAAAATAAAAGGGGAAAAAGACACTAAATGCTTTCTTCCCTTCTTAATTAATTGTCTTTAAAAGTCATCATTCCCCCAAAACCTCCTCCACAAATACCATTAAATTACTGTCTCCCTGATCCTAATTACCTGGTTGTACTTATTACTAAATTGGTCATAAATCTCTTCCTAATCCATAGACATTATTTTAAAAGGAGTTTTATTGAGAAATATTCACATACCATGTAATCCATCCAAATTTACAATCAATGGGTTTTAGTATAATCACAGAGTTGTACATTCATCACCACAATATTAGAACATTTTCATTACTCCAAAAAGAAAAGCCCTGTACCCCTTAGCAATCACCTATCAATCCCTCTATCCTTCCCTAGCCCTATATAACCACTAATCTAATTCCATCTCTATAAATTTAGACTCATACAACATGTAGTACTTTTAGTCTGGTTTCTTTCACTTAGCATAGTGGTTTTTTTTCTTTAATTGTCATTTTTTTTTAATTAGAGAAGTTGTAGATTCCCAGAAAAGTCATGTAAAAATCCAGTATTCTCATATACCCCCCTATTTTTAACACTTTAAAAGCATTAGTGTAGTACATTTATTAAAATTGATGACTGTTAACTAACTATAGACCATAATTTACATTAGGTGTAGTTTCCCCATATACCACCTGTATTAGTCAGCCAAAGGGGTGCTAATGTAAAATACCAAAAATGGGTTGGTCCTCATAAAGGGTATTTATTTGGGGTAGAAGTCCACAGATATCAGGCCATAAAGCGTTAAGTTTCTTCTCTCACCACAGTCCATTGCCACGTGTTAGAGCAAGACAGCTGCCGGCGTTTGCCAGGGTTCAGGCTTCTGGGGTTCCTGTCTTCCCAGGGCTGCATTTCTCCCGGGCTTAGCTACTATTTCCTCCACAAGTTCAGCTGTAGACGATCAGGCAAACGGCTTGCTTCTCTTCTCCTGGGGCCTTCTTTCCAACATCAAAATGGCTTCTCAAAAGACTGCTTCAACTGTCCTTTGCCTTGTCTTTTATATTCGATTCCCCACCCACCAAGGGGTGGGGCTCAACGCCCTAATCCTAACCTAATCATGCCCAGATTAACAGATCAGTTTACAAGCATGATTCAATTATATTTTTGGAATTCATAATTACATCAAACTGCCACACCACCCTATTATTAACACCTTGTAATAGTGTTGTACATTTGTAATAATCCATGAAAGAACATTCTTATATTTGTACTATTAACCACAGTCCATCATCCACAACAGGGTTGTGTTTTGTACAATTCATCCAAAGTGTGTACTCAGTGGCTCCCAGTATAATTACAGAGTTGTACACTCATTACCACAGTCAGTTTCAGAACATTTTCATTATTCCAAAAAGAAAAATCTCTTTATACCCCCCTATTGTTGACCCTTAGCATTGGTACAGTACCTTTGTTGCAATTGAGGAAAAAAATAGTACAGTATTACTGTTAACTATAGTTCATAGTTTACATTAGGTGTATCTTCTCAGCCACAATCACATCTGTAAATCAGCACTGTTAATTTTACTTACAATAATAATAATGTGTTACCATCCTCATCCATAGACTTTTGTGTAAAGGGAATAATATATTGATATAATTGATCTGTCTCAGAAATAATTCTCAGGTTTTTGGCTGACCATAGAAAATTTCTTATGCTAAGAACGTGGGCCTCTTAACTAGATGTAATCCGTGATCAATCCTGTTGATTCTTTCTACAGGATATACCTTGAATTGACACCCTTCTACATCACCATCATCTGGTCCAAGTGACACCTGGACTACTTCCATCATCTTCTAACTGGTCCACCTGTGATTTACTCTGCCATCCCCTACTCCCAAGTCTCCATAAATCAATTAGAATGAGTGTCATTTCTGATCATAATACTCCTTTGCTTAAAACCCTTCAATGTCTTCCCATTGGGATAACATTGAAAATCTTCAACGTAAGTTTCAAGGTCCTACTTAATCTGACCCCTTGCTGATCCTAAGCCTCTGTTTACTATATTCCAGCCACTCTGGCCTACCCCTATATCTCTTAGTACTTCTGGCTCCTTCCCAGTTCAGAGGCTCTGCATATGATATAACTTCTAAGTTAGAATGAAAACCCAAATACACACACACACACATACATGCAAACATACATGTGGTCCAACTCTCCCAACCTAACTAGCTAAAGCCTAATAAACTTTTTTATCTCAATTTAAATGTATTTTCCTTAAAGAAATGTTTCTTTATAGGTCTCAGTACTTTTTTTTTTTTTTTTTTTACCGGGAGGTCCCGGGGATCGAACGCAGTTCCCTCCATATGGCAGACAGACGCCCAACCATTTGAGCCACATCCGCCCCCTGGTCTCAGTACTTTTACTTCATTGCATTTATTGTAACTATAATTAGATAGCAGATTCTAGCTAATCCATGTAGTAATGTTCATTTTTTTGCTCACCCCTTTACTTTCAGCACTTACCACAGCGTCTGGGTCATTGGTGTTCAATAATGAATGATTAGATATACGAATAAGTGGCAGTGTGTGAGTAGCACATTTTTTTCAAATAAAAATTTGATAGGGAACTATTTTTACTAATTTCTTTTTTAACAATCTTAATTGTAGCACTTAAATACCATAAAATTTTCCTTTTTAACCATTTTAAGTAAGCAATTCAATGTCACTAATTTCTAGAAATTACTTTTTAATGTTATAAAGAATAGTTGATCTTATTTTTCAGAGGTTTAATCTGCATTTGTGGTTTGCATACCCAAATTTCAATTTTACCGAGAAATCCACTAAAAATAACCTTAGAGCAATATTATGCTTGTTATATGCTTTGTCAAGTAAGTTTCAGTAATAGTTGTATTAATTTAAAAGAAATACATATTGTATTTGAAAGTAACATGGAACCACTTACTTAGCTACCACTAGTTAATTAGTAGTAGTTCACTACTATTAGATTTTATTAGTAGATACACTGCTAATAAATCTTATTACTTATTAAGATCTTATTACTAACTTGACTATACTGAATCTCATTTCCATTCTGCAGGTGCATAATATTTATTATTTCATTCACATTCAATTTTCTTCTTGAAACTAACAGTAATGTCACTGTAATGAATTGTACTGTGTAGCTTATTTTTTCATTTCCTTTCTACTTTAGTCATATAGTAATGTGTTATTTTCAACATTAGTCTATCAAAATGTAATACTTTGCTACTGTGATTTGAGATGAAAGATAAGAGATGAGAGATAAGAGATGAGAGATATAATTATTTCTTAATGAGTTTGCCTTTAGGGGTTTCATTCAAGTTTCAGAATAGGAAAGAAAAGGTTCTTTCTTGTTCAAGGCTGGAGAGGAGAACTTTTAATCCACCTATCAATTTATCTTTGGTAAAGATAAAACTATTCTTAAAGAAAATTCTTCGAGCAAAGGCCAGATCACCTCAAAGCAGTGAACAGGAGGTATTCAGCATGATTAAATGTTCTTTGTCCTGAGTCCCTAAGATGTGTAGTGTGTTACAGATTCAAGAGGAATGAATAGTTTTAAAGTTTACTGGTCATAACAAAGGGGGAATTTGTTATTTTTAAAATATATTCCTCCGGTTATTTTGCATAAGGTTCTGTTGTTTCACTGGTAAGTTCGGTTATTTTCTTCTTCAATTTTTTATTTAAAATAATAAAACATTTTGGAGTTATATACATTATATACTTGGGGGATCCACACAAGGATGTGTGTGTGAAGTGGTATCTCATTGTGATATCTTATTGCTGAAATGGAGAGTTTTAGTGGTCTGGATAGAAAATCAAACCAGCCACATTCCCTTAAGACAAAGCCTAATGCAGAGGTAGGCCCTAACTCTCTTCAGTACTATGAAGGCTGAGAGAGGTGAGAAAAGTGCGGAAGAAAAGTTTGAAGCTAGCAGAAGTTGGTTAATGAGGCCCAAGGAAAGAAGCCATCTCCAAAACATAAAAGTGCAAGATGAAACAGCAAGTGCTGAAGTAGAAGCTGCACCAACTTATCCAGAAGATCTAGCTAAGATAATTGATGAAAGTGGCTACACTAAAGAACAGATTTTCAATGTAGATGAAACAGCCTTCTATTGGAAGAAGATGCCATCTCAGATTTTCATAGCTAGAAAGGAGAAGTCAATGCCTGGGCTGACTCTCTTGTTAGGGGCTAATGCAGCTGGTGACTTTAAATTGAGGCCAAAGATCATTTACCATTATGAAAGTCCTGGAGTCCTTAGGAATTATGCTAAGTCTGCCTTGTAGTGCTTTATAATGGAACAACAAAGTTTGATGGCAGCCCATCTGTGTATAATATGGTTTACTGAATATTTTAAATCCACTGTTGAGACCTACTGCTCAGAAAAATATTCCTTTCAAAATATCACTGTTCATTGGCAATGCATCTGGTCACCCAAGAGATCTGATGGAGATGTACAACAGATGAATGTTCTTTGCATGCCTACATCTATTCTGCAGCCCATGGATCAAGGAGTAATTTATACTTTCAAGCCATACTATTTTTAAGAAATACATTTTGTAAGGCTATGGTTGCCATAGGTAGTGATTCCTCTGATGTATCTGGGCAAAGCCAATGAAAACCTTCTGAAAATGATTCACCATTCTAGATGCCATTAAGAATATTTGTGACTCCTGGGGGGAGGTTTAAATAGCAATATTTGGGAGAAGTTGATTTTAACCCTTATGGATGACTTTGAGGGGTTCAAGACTTCAGTGGAGAAAGCAACTGCAGATATGGTGGATAGCAAGAGAACTAGAATTAGCAGTAGAACCTGAAGATTTGACTGAATTGCTGAAATCTCATGATAAAACTTGAATGAATGAGGAATTGCTTCAAAGCAAAGAAAGTAGTTTCTTGAGATGGAATCTATTCCTGGTGAAGATGCTGTGAACATTGTTGGAAGGACAACAAAGCATTTAGAATATTATATAAACTTAGTTGATGAAGCAGCAACTGGATTTGAGAAGATTGACTCCAATTTTGAAAGAAGGTCTAGTGGGTAAAATACTATTAAACAGCATTGCATGCTACAGAGAAATCTTTCGTGACAGGAAGACTCAATAGATGGGACAGTCTTCATTGATGTCTTATTTAGGAAATTGCCACAGCCACTCTGACCTTCAGCAACCACAAACATCAAGGAAATAAAGTATTTTCAATTAAGGTATGTACATTGTTTTGTTAGACATAATGCTATTGCACACTTAATAGATTACAGTATAATGTAAATATAACTTTTATAGGCACTGGGAAAGCAAAAAATTTATGTGATTTGCTTTATTGTGATATTCACTTTATCGTGGTGGTCTAGAACTGAACCTACAATATCTCAGAGGTGTGTCTATAATTTATTTTTCTGATTTCAAAACCCATAAAATTGCTATAATGTCTGATCTTGGGTTGTTTTTAACACTTTATATATTGATTTATTTTTACATATAAATATTTTTGATCAACAAAGCAGATGAAGCTCAGTGGTTGAGCACCTACTTCCCATGTGTGAAGTCCTGGGTTCAATTCCCAGTACCTCCTAAAACAAAAAACAACTTAGAGAACATATTGATATTAGCAGTAGTTGTCACTGAATATATATTTTTATCTTTATTATAGAAGTTATGGGTTTACAGAATAATAATGCATATAATAAAGGATTCTCATATACCACCCCACCACCAACACCTTACAATGGTGTGGAAAATTTGTTAAAATTGATTATAGCACACTTTTATAATTGTACTATTAATTAAAGTCCATGGTTTAACTTAAGGTTCACTGTTTGTGTAGTGTAGTTCCATGGACTTTTTAAAAAAAATTATTCTTTTACCATATATACACTCTAACATTTCCCCTTTTGCTCATATTGATATATATTTTAGTGCTGTTAATTGCATTTACAATGTGGTGCTACCATCACCACCATCCATTACCAAAACATTTCCATTATTCCAAACAGGAACCCTGTACATGTTAAGCCTTAACTTCCCATTCTCTATCCCCACCCCATCCCCTGATAACCTAGTAACCTAGATTCTGACGCTCTTAGTTTGCTTACACTAATTGTTTCGATCAGTGAGATGCCACCATATTTGTCCTTTTGTGTCTGGCTTATTTCATTCAACATGATGTTTTCAAGTTTCATCCATGTTGTTGCATATATCAGGACTTCATTCCTTTTTACAGCAATATTCCATTATATGTATGTAACACAATTTATCCATTCATTGGTTGATGAACACTTGGGTTGCTTCCATCTTTTGGCAAATGTGAATAATGCTGCAGTGAACATGAGTGTGCAAATATCTGGTTGAGTCCCTGTTTTCAATTTTGGGGAATATACCCAGTAGTGGGATTGCTTGGTCATATGGTAGTTCTCTACTTAGCTTTCTGAGGAACTGCCAAACTGTCCTCCAGAGCAGCTGTACCATTTTAAATTGCCACCATCAATGAATGAGTGTTCCTATTTCTCCACATCTTCTCCAACACTTATTTTCCCTTTTTTAATAGCAGCCATTCTGGCAAGTATGAAATGGTATCTCATTGTAGTATTGATTTGCATTTCCCTGATGGCTAATGAGGTTGATCATCCTTTCATGTGTTTGCTGGCCATTTGTATATCTTCTTTGGAGAGATATCTCTTCAAGTCTTTTGCCCATTTTTTAATTGGGTTGTTGTCTTTTTGTTAAATTGAAGGATTTATTTATATATATTGGAAATTGAACCTTTATCTGATACGTGGTTTCAAATATTTTCTCCCATTGTGTAGGTTGTCATTTTACTTTCATGATAAAGTCCTTTGATGGACAATTTTTTTTTTAATTTTGATGAGGTCCATTTATCTATTTTTGTTGCTTGTGCTTTGAATGTAAAGTCTAAGAAACCATTGCCTTATACAAGGTCCTGAAGATATGTCTCTGTTTTCTTCTAGAAGTTTGATAGTTCTAGCTCTTAACATTTAGGGCTTTGATCCATTTTGAGTTGATTTTTGTAAATGGTATGTGATAGGATGTCATCCCCACCCCCCCTTTTTTTTTTGTAAATGGAGAGCTAGTTTTCCCAGAACCATTTGTTGAAGAGACTGTATTTTCCCAATTGAGAGGATTTTGCCACCTTGTCAAAAATCAGTTGGCCATAAATGTAAGGGTTGATTTCTGCGCTCTGAATTCTATTCCATTGGTCTATATGTCTGTTCTTGTGCTGGTACATACTGTTTTGATTACTGTGACTTTGTAATAAGTTTTAAGATTTGGAAGTGTGAGTCTTCCAGTTTCATTCTTCTTTTTAAAGATGGCTTTAGCTATTTTGGGCCCCTTACCCTTCCATATAAATTTGATGATTGGCTTTTCCATTTCTGCAGAGAAGGTTATTGGAATTTTGATTAGGATTACATTGAATCTATAAATTGCTTTGGGTTATATTGACATCTTATCGATATTTAGTCTTCCAGTCCATAAACACAGAATATCTTTCCTTTTATTTAGGTCTTCTTTTAGTATGTTTTGTAGTGATCCATGTAAAGCCCTTTACATCCTTCATTAGATTTATTACCAGATATTTGAATCTTTTAGTTGCTATTCTGAATGGATATTTTTCTTGATTTCTTCTTCTGATTGTTCATTGCTTGTATATAGAAACACTACTGATTTTTACGTGTTGATCTTGTACCCTGCCACTTTGCTGAATTCATTTATTGGATCTAGGGGCTTTGTTGTAGATTTTCCAGTATTTTCTATATACAGGAACATATCTGCAAATAGGGAAAGTTTTGCTTCTTCCTTTCAAATTTGGATGCCTTTCATTTTTTTCATGCCTAATTGCTCTGGCAAGAACTTCCAGTACAATATTGAATAATAGTAGTGACTTGGGCATCCTTGTCTTGTTCCTGATCTTAGTGGAAAAACTTTCTGTCCCTCACCATTAAGAAGGATGTTAGATGTGGGCTTTTTATATATACCTTTTATCATGTTGTGGAAGCATCCTTGTATTTCTAGTGTTCTAGGTGTTTTATCAAGAAAAGATGATGTATTTTGTCAAATGCCTTTTCTGCATTGATTGAGATGGTCATGTGGGTTTTTTTTTTTTCCCTTCTGTTGTATATTACATGAATTGATTTTTTTATGTTGAACCAATATTGCCTATCAGGGATAAATCCCACTCTATTATGGTGTGTAATTCTTTTTAATATGCTTTTGGAATCACTTTGCTTATATTTTGTTGAGGAATTTTGCATCTGTTTTCATAAGAAATATTGGTCTGACAACTTCGGGGAAGCTGGAGGATTAGAGAGGCAGAGGGGTCACTTCTCTCCCAGAAAAAATAGCTAGAGGACAGGCGGAGACTGTCTGCAGGGATGCTCTGGGGCTCAGGACACCATGGGAAGGTGAGACACCACCCAGAAGAGAGAGGGGCGAAGGAAAGGAGTCTCAGCTGGCTGAAAAATCCCATGAGTAGAGCTACTAAATCAGCAGTGGATGCCCTTTCCCCCCACCTGTGGAGCAAATAGCAGTCTATGGACTGCAGCACCTGTGGACTGCAGTGGCTGTGGACTGAGGGGTTGCAGGGGTCCTCTTCCCCCAAGAAAGGGGAAAGGGAGGGACACCACCTACAGCAAATTCATATTTTGGCTAGCGAAATTGGTCTGCTGCATTGGAGGGGTCCCACACTTCCAGGCTGCAACATTGTTTGCCCTGAGAGTTGACAGGGAGCTAAAGATAATTTGCTGTCTCAAACACCCTCCCTACTGCCCTGGCTAGTTACTGAAGAGGCAGTGGGGGTGAGGGTATGACTGGCCAGAGATGGAGAAGCACCTCTGTGAAAGTTTGTTTGTGAGTCTTGGCCAGCCCTGAGGACAAGGTCTGTACTGCCCACCCACCTGGGGAGTTAAACTGGATGCATTCCCCCTAGCACCTGGGGACTAAGCTGAGAAATCTGCCAAAGAGCTATCTGCTGGCCAGGTCAGAAAAGTGTGTGAAAAAAGGAAAAATAATAATAAAGAAATAAAAGAGGCAAGCAGGAGCCTCTACTGCTACCCTCTCCAAGGCCCTTGGAAACTGGCCTGCACCCCATTACTGGGTCCTTAGCCCTGGTTTGAGCAGTTAAAGAGAAGCAATCCTAAATATATAGAACAAGTTGAACCAAGAGTTAAAGAACACTGATAGCACACAGCTACTTAACAGTAAATCCCTAGGCAAGAGAGAGAAAAGGAACATCAGAGCAAACTCAGTAACAGAATCAGGTGGCTAGACAGCAGCAAAAAAATTACAAGCCATACCAAGAAAAAGGAAGATATGACTCAGGTAAAGGGACAGTCAAAGCTCCAGATGAGACATAGGACTTGAAACAGCTAATCAATGAGGGTCATACAAATCTCCTAAATCAAATCATGGAGTTAAAGTACAACATGGCTAAAGAAATAAAAGTCATTAAGAAGACACTGAGTCAGTGATGGGGGATACATAGGAGGAGGTTCACCTGGGCATACATATAAGGCATATAAATGTGTTCAGATGTTCATGGGGCATTGTCATGGTGGGTGAAGATTCACACAATAACCTAAAGAATATTAAATTCCCATCCTGGGGAGCTCTGCCACATTCTCTAATGGAACATCAAGAATCCCCCAAGTACAGAGGCAATGGCTAGTGAAGGAGGATGGTCCATTGATGAGCCTTTGACTGATGACTGTGCTTATGAACCTTTACTCTTGAAATAGAAACTTAGCCTAATATTATAGGGTGCCTAAGCATTACCTCATGAGAGCCTCCTTGTTGCTCAAATGTGGCCTCTATCTAAGCCAAACTCAGCATATAAATGCAATAACTTCCCCCCATTGTGGGACATGACTCCCAGGGATGAGCCTCCTTGGCACCGAGGGATTGCTACCAAGCACCAAACAGCAATGCAACCGGAAAAAGACCTTGACCAAAAGGGGGAAAAGGTAAAGACAAATATAGCTAAGAGACTTCAAAGTGAGTTGGGAGGTCATTCCAGAGGTTATACTTATGCATATCTCAGCAGGATCTCATTGACTGCCAAATTAGACACTACCCCAAATAGTGGGGCTTCTAAGGGCTCTGGAGACACCCAGGCACTATGGTCAGGACAGATAGCTCATGAGTTTGGTGCCTTGCCAGTGGGCCCTACTTTGGGGTTTGTGCTCCCCAGTGTGACAGAATTTAATTCAGTTGTGGTTTCCCTACACATGGCTCTTCTGTCCCTTCTATTTGAACCTATAGTTGGTGCTGGAGTTGGTAGGTGTACATCCAAGAGACTTGAATCTTTGGGCTGTCAATGTGCCAGCTTGGCCCTGAGCCTCAATGGAGTTGCAACACCTACTCCCCAGTTCATTGGACTCACCCAGGACAACTAATGAATGAGGAGGTGATGATGGACAACCACCATACAAAGGAACCGAGAGAATCTACAACTACAAACAAGAGAGTCCCATCCTTTGGTGTATGGGACTGAACCCCCCCCCCCCAATTAGAGGTGGAGTGGGCATCACCATCCTAGAATCTCCAGGACTGGGGAATGAACTATGGACTAGAGTGGACTTACTAGTATTCTACTATAGACTTCTTGTGATTCTAGCAATGGAAGAATTTATATAATTGATATGTAGGCAGTGGCCACTGGAGTTTTTGAGGTCAGGGAGAGGGAAGACAGGTGTAATACAGGGGCATTTTTGGGACTTGGGAGTTGTACTGGGTGGCATTACAGCAACGGATGCAGGCTATTGTATGTCTTGCCATAACCTATGGAACTGTGTGGGAGAGAGTGTGGACTGTAGTCCATGCTTAGTGGCAATGCTCCAAAATGTGTTCATCAATTGCAATGAATATACTACACTAATGAAGGATGTTGTTAATGTGGGTAAATGTGGGTGGTGTGGGGAGTGGGGCATATGGGAATCCCCTATATATATATATATATATATATATATATATTTTTTTTTTTTTTTACCGGGAGGTCCCGGGTATCGAACCCAGGTCCCTCCATATGGGAGACGGACGCCCAACCATTTGAGCCACATCCGTCCCCCACCCCTATATTTTTTAAGTAACATTTATGTAATCTAAAATTTTTTTTAATTAAATGGAAAACAAAAACAAAATTTTCAGGAAAAAACAAAGACACTGAGGGAGTACAAAGAAAAAATTGAAATCTTGGATAGAAAAATAACAGAGCTTATGGAAATGAAAGATACAATAAGTGAACTTAAAAATACAATAGAGTCACACAACAGCAGATCTGTAATCATGGAAGTATGAAACAGTGACATAGAGGACAGAGCAACTGAAATTGAAGAGAAAGAAGAAAAGAGAAAAAAAATAGAAAAAAATTGACCAAGGGCTCAGAGAGTTGAATTATAACACAAAGTGCATGAGCATACATGTTATGGGAGTTCTAGAAGGAGATGAAAAGGGAAAAGTGGCAGAAATAGTATTTGAGGAAATAGTGGCCAAAAATTTCCATCATACAAAACAGACTTTAAATGCAAAATAGTTATAAGAGACACAGAAGGCTATCATATATTAATAAAAGGGATACTTCACCAGGAAGAAATAACAGTCAAAAATATCTATGCACCTAACCAGGGTGCCCCAAAACACATGAGGCAAAGTCTGACAAAACTGAAGGGATAAAGAGACATCTCTACAATAATAGTTGGAGACTTCAACATACCACTTATATCAATAGATAGAACAACTAGATAGAAGATCAACAAGGAAACAGAGAACTTGAACGGTACAATAAATGAGCTGGACCTGACAGAGACGTATACAAAACATTGCACCCCAAATCAGCAGGTTATACATTCATCTCAAATGCTCATGGATCTTTCTCCAGGATAGACCACATGTTGGGCCATAACATGGCTGTCAGTAAATTCAAGAAGATAGAAATCATACAATACACCTTCTCTGATCATAATGCAATGAAGCTGGAAATCAGTAATAGATGGGAAAGGGGGAAATTTGCAAATATATGGAGGCTAAACAACATACTCTTAATCGGTAGATCAAAGAAGAAATTGCAAGAGAAATTAGTAGATATTTCAAGAGGAATGAAAATGAGAACACAACATATCAAAACTTAAAGGTACAGCGAAGGCAGGGCTGAGAGGGAAATTTATAGCACTAAATGCCTGTATTAAAAAAGAAAGAGCTAAAATAAAAGAACTAACTGAACAACTGGAGAAACTAGAAAAAGAACAGCAAACCAATCCCAAAACAAGAAGAAAGAAATAAGAAAGGTTACAGGCCGCTCCACCTGGGCTGCTGTTGTCCGCACCATGTCCACGGCCGCCTACGTGGACTTAGTGGCTGCCCAATGTCTGGTTTCCATTTCCAACCCACTGCAGTACTGGAGCATCGGTGGCAGTACTGGCCACGGAGCAGCTGTGACTACCTGAGTGCAAGGTGACCAAGGAGCACGGTGTCCCAGGGGACACCTGGAAGGATTATTGCACCCTGGTCACCATCGCCAAGAGTTTGTTGAACCTGAACAAGTACCGATCCATCCAGACCCCCTCGGTGTACAGCGACAGTCTAGAGAGTCTGGATGAGGATATAGGATGTGACAGTGACATGACCACCAAATCTGGGTCGAGTCCTTCCCGCAGCTCCGAGGAAAGACAGGATCCTGACAGTGTGCCCAGCTGGCTCTCCCTCCTCCACCCTGGAGTGGCTGTGAGGGGAAACACACCTCTGAAAAGAGACAAAAGTGCCCCTACTGTGGCTGTGGGAAAGTCTATGGAAATCCTCCCATCTCAAAGCCCGTTACAGAGTTTATACAGGTGAATGGCCCTTTCCCTGCACGTGGCCAGACTGCCTTAAAAAGTTCTCACGCTCAAACAGGCTGACCCACCACTACAGGACCCACACCCAGGAGAAGCAGTTCCGCTGCCACTAAGCACTTCATGAGGAGCGACCACCTAAGTAAGCACGTGCGGCACCACCGCACCAAGTTCCACCCCAGCATGATCAAGTAATCGACAGAGGCGCTGGCCAACCCCTTGTGAGTGCTACCCACAGATGTCAGGGACGGATGGACCCCTAAAGACAAAACTACTCCCAGGAAACAGACACACAGAAACTAAGCCCAGAAGGAGGCACACTTAATAGCACAGGAAGTTACTGCTCTTTGGTCAATATTCTGATTTTCCTCTCCATGCATTGTTTTTAAAGGTATTTTGTAGCCTAAGATCAAAGTCAACACTTGGTCCTCTTGCAGAGGCAACTGTCTGAACTGGTCTCTGACTGTTGGAGGGAAGGCAAATGCTTTTTTTCCCCCCTTTTTTTTTCTGGTGGTGGGCGGGGAGTGAGGGGAAGGTGTCAAGGCCAAGGCTGGGTACAGTTTTAAAGATTGAACACTGGTGTACATATGTCTGACTGGGTGAGTTTACCTGTGGTCTCACACAGTGATTCTGGACCCTTTATGCTTGCTGTTTCTCAGAACTTTTTTCTTACCTATTGATGTAATGATAAGTGTACTTCAGTTTCCTTAGCAAAAACCACTCTTGAATCACCTTAACTTTTGAGATGAAAATGCCATAGCACAGCTGTCTTTATGCAAGCAAGAGCACATCTACTCCAGCATGATCTGTCATCTAAAGACATGAAAACAAAGTTACTTACAGTCAATGGGTATGCAGAGTCTGAATTTATACTAATCAAGACAAACCTTTGAAAGGTTACACTAAGTACAGAGCTTTTAAACTTTGCTTTGTATGAATTGTACTTTTTGAACATAAGCTGCACTTTTGTTTTCTAATGCAGAGGATGAATACGTTAAATACATGCTTTAAAGATAAAAGCAGACATTCTGTTTGGCCATCACATTATAATCTGCTATTTTTTTTAGTATACACGTTCCCCTTAGAAATTGTGGCAGAGATGTGAGGGCAGAATACACATGTTGTTTGATTCAAAAATGTGCTATAAAATGTATGTAAATTTAGGGTACCCACCTACAAGTGAACTCATTATTTCATCTGACAAATACTCATTTCCAGTTTAGAAGCAATGTAGCTCATGGAGCAGGCATGGGCGCAGGTCCCAGCTGACTCTCCAACTTCCAATGCAACAGCCATCTCTAGCATGGTTTTTTGTTTGTTTGTTTTTTGTTTTGTTTTTTTTGGAAACCAATGTAATTGTATTAGTGGCTCTATAAAGAGGGCTGCTTTTAACATTATGGCCTGGGAGCAGTCTGTGGGATAAAAAGGAAAGTGTTTTCTCATGGGAAAACATGTCAGGAAAATAAAGAACACTTTCTACCTCTGTTTCATATTTTTGAAACGCTTATTTTAAACCAAATTTTAATTTCTGTGTCCAAATAAGTTTTAAGGACATCTGTTTTTCCATATGAGATAGGTGAGCTGCCTGTTTCTTACTGAACTCACAGGATGATTCTGCTTATGAGAACCCTGCACTATGCCTTTAATGAGAGAGAATTTGGGGTTGCCTAGCAACTCACTAGCTTGGAAAAACTAATCTTTCCCTCACAAAAATGAAGGAAAACAAAGTCAGTGAAAGACAATCTTTATAGTTTCAGAAGTAAGTCTATAAGTAGCTTTTGTTGAGCACTTAGATGGATATAAATGCAGCAACTTGTTTTTAAAAAAAAAATGGCATAATTTACTTCCCAAAACAGTTGTTACCTGCCTTTTCAAGTCATTGAAAAACACACATTTGATATTCTCTTATATGTCACAGTAACATAATGTATAAACTCAAGGCTTTTTATTCTTTGTGATAAATTCTGTTTTAAAATGTCACAAAGCAGGAACCAGCATTCTAATTAGATTTACTATATCAAGATATGGTTCAAATAGGACACTAGAGTTCACTGAACACTAAAACAATGAAGCAATTACTTTTTATATTAAAAAGACATTGATTTAACTTATAAAAAAATCTAAGTGCAGGATAGTAATTTTTCTTTACTTTTTTAATCAGGCTGAATTTTTGAAAGACTATTGCAAATGTTTAAAAGGAAGAAAAATTGTTTTATCTAATACTATCAGTAATTGTCATTCTGGAAAATTTAATAGTTTTAGAGTTAAAATAACTCCTATCCTTGACTAGGGAAGAAGAAAGCCCTTTACTATTGTGGAATGATGCTCTGGCTTTAAGGTCTAGCTCTACATCATGCTTCTTTTAAGAATTATATTTGGTAGCTATAATTACAGAAATCAATTAGTTGTCAGTTTGCTGATAGATTTAGCATAGTACTAATCACTCTGGGTAGATGGAGATGTTCTTTCACAACAGATGAATGATCTGTAACACTGTAAGATACTGACCTTTACAACTGTTTAATCAGTTTTATTTTTGTACAGTATTAGTGACCTAAATTATTTTGCTGTCCCGTTTTTGTAAATCAAATGAAATTATAAAAGAGGATTCTGACAGTAGATATTTTGTACATATGTATATATGTTGTCCAAATAAAAATAATAAATGATAAAAAAGAGAAAGATTACAACAGAAATAAATGAAATTGAGAACAACAACAACAACAACAAAAAAAAAAAAATAGAGAAAATCAACAAACCCAAAACTGGTTCTTTGAGAAAATCAATAAAATCAACAAACCCTTAGCAAGACTAACAAAGAAAAAGAGAGAGAACATGCAAATACATAAAAATAAAAAATGAAAGGGGGGACATTACAATTGACCCCAAAGAAATAAAAAGGATCATAGGATATTATGAGAAACTGCATGCCAACAAATTAGACAACCTAGGTGAAATAGACAAATTCCTAGAAATGCACAAACCACCTATATTGACAAGAAATACAGGAACTCAACAAACCAGTCACAACAACAAAGTCCAGGATTAGATGGCTTCACAGGTGCATTTTACCAAACATTTTGAGAATTAATACCAATCAGTATTCTTCCAAAAATGTGGAAAGGAGGGAAAATAACCCAATACATTTTATGAAGCCAACATCACCGTAATACCAAAGCCAGATAAAGATACTACAGGAAAAGAAAATGACAGACCAATCTTTCTAATGAACATAGATGCAAAAATTCTCAGCAAAATACTTGCAAATCAAATCCAAAAGCATATTAAAACAGTTATACATCACAAGTGGGTTTTATGCAAGGGTGGTTCAACATAAAAAAAATCAATTAACCTGATACACCACATTAACAAATTGAAGGGAAAAAAACACATGATCATCTTGATCGATACAGAAAAAGCATTTGACAAAATCCTGCAACCTTTCTTGATAAAAACACTTCCAAAGATAGGTATAGAAGGAAAGTTCCTCAACATAATAAAGGGCATATATGAAAATCCTACAGCCAACATTGCACTCAATGGGGAGAGGTTGAAAATTTTCATCTAAGATCAGGAGCAAGAAAAGGATGCTCACTGTCACCACTATTATTCATCATTGTGCTAGAAGTTATAGCTAGCACAATTAGGCAAGAAAAAGAAATGAAAGTCATCCATATTGGAAAAGAGAAAGTAAAACTCACTATTCGCAGATGACATGATCCTATATTTAGAAAATCCTCAAATTCTACAGCACAGCAACTTGAGCTAATAAATGAGTTCAGCAAAGTGGAAGGATACAAGATCAACACAGAAAAATTAGCAGTGTTTCTATACACTAGCACTGTAGTAATGAGCAAACTGAGGAGGAAATCAAGAAAAAAAATACCGTTTACAATAGCAACAAAAAGACTGAAATGTCTTGGAATTAATTTAACCAGGAATGTAAAGGATCTGTATTCAGAAAATTACAAAACACCGCTAAAAGAAATCAAAGGAGACCTAAACAAATGGAATGGCATTCCTTGTTCATGGATTGGAAGACTAAACATCGTGAAGATGTCAATTCTACCCAAAATGATTTATAGATTCAATGCAATACGAATCAAAATTCCAACAGCCTCCTTTACAGAAATAGAAAAGTCAATTACCAAATTTATTTGGAAGGAACAGAGGTCCCAAATAGCCAAAAACATTCTAAAAAAGAACAGGTAAGTTCTTGTTACCTGTTCCTGACCTTGAAGTGTACTATAAAGCTACATTGGTCAAAACAGTGTGGTATTGGCATAAAGACAGACATATTGACCAAAGGAATTGAATTGAGAGTTCAGAAATAGACCCTCACCTCTATGGTTAATTGATTTTCAATAAGCCTATCAAGTTCATTTTTCTGGGACAGAAGAGTATCCTCAATAAGTGGTGCTGGGAAGACTGGATATCCATAACCAAAAGAATGAAAGAGGACCCCTATTTCACTCCCTATGCAAGAATCAACTCAAAATGGATCAAAGAACTAAACATAAAAGCCAGGACCATAAAACTCCTGGAAGATAAGATAGGGAAATATCTACAAGACCTTGTAAGTAAGTGGGGGGGGGGTCTCTTAAACCTTACACCCAAAGCAAGAGCAGCAAAAGAAAAAATAGATAAATGGTACCTCCTCAAAATAAAACACTTCTGCATTTCAAAGGACTTTGTGAAGAGGCTAAAAAGGCAGCCTACTCAATGGACAAAATATTTGGAAATCATACTTCTGACAAGGGTCTAATATCCATGATATATTAAGAGATCCTACAACTCAACAATAAAAAGACAAATTACCCAATTAAAAGGTGGGCAAAAGACCTGAATAGACATTTTTCTAAAGAAATACAAATAGTGAAAAAACACATGAAAAAATACTCAGCATCACTGGTTATTAGGGAAATGCAAATCAAAGATACAGTGAGATATTATTTCACACCTACTAGAATGGCCACTATTAACAAACTAGAAAACTACAAGTGTTAGAGAGGATGTGGAAATATTGGAGTGCTTATTCACTGCTGGTGAGAATATAGAATGGTACAGCCTCTGTGTAAGTCTGTTTGGCAGTTCCTAAGGAAGTTAGATATAGATCTACCACGTGACCCAGCAATACCGTTACTAGGTATATACCCAGAAGAATTAAGAGCAATGACACAAACAGGTATCTGCACACTGGTGTTCATAGTGACTTTATTCACATGTGCCAAACAATGGAAGCAACATAGGTGTCCATCAACTGACAAATGGATGAACAAACTCAGATATATACATGATGGAATATTATTCAGCTGTAAGAAGAAATGACATTGGAGGCATATGACAGCGTGGATGAACCTGGAGGATATTAGGTTGAATGAAGCAAGCCAGACACAAAAGGATAAATATTATATAACTTTACTATATGAACCAAATATAATGAGCTAACTCCTGGGTTTGATACCTAGAATATAAGTAACCAGAGAAAAAAATGGTTAGAGAATGGAAAGCTGAGGTTTAATCTGCGCAGAATTGGTAAAAAGTTGTGTTTGGAAATGAATAGAAATGGTGAAAGTACATTATAGGATTTGTAATTAGTAGCACTAACACATGGGTATGAGAGCGGTTTGTTTGTTTGTTGTTGTTGTTGTTGTTTTTGCAGTAATGAAAATGCTCTAATATTGATTGAATTGATGAATGCACAACTCGGTAATTATACCAAATGCCACTGACTGTACACTTTAGATAAATTGTATGGTTTATGAACAAAAAAATTAATAGGGTACATTGGGGGGAAAATACACCAAATGTAAGATACGATGTATATTTAGTAATAATACTTTGACACTGCTCTTTCATAATTTGTTACAAATGGTTCACAACAATGCAAGGTATTTGTGGTGGGGTGATATATGGGATCCCTGTATGGTGTTATGCATGTTTGTTTGGAGGTTCACAACTTTAACTATAAACTTATTGTTTATGTATGTTCATGTATGCATGATATACTTGGATAAGTTGTTTTTAAAATGAAAAAAAAAAAAAAGAGGTATTGATCTAGTTTTCTTTTTCTGGGTGTTATCTTTATCCGGCTTTGGCAAGAGGGAGATTTTGGCCTGGTAGAATGAGTTAGGGAGCGTTTCCTCCTCTTCAATTTTTTGGAAGAGTTTGAGCAGAATTGGAGTTAAGTCTTTTGGAATCTTTGGTAGGATTCCCCTGTGAAGCCATCTGGTCCTGGACTTTTCTTTCTTGGAAAGTTTTTGATGACTGATTCAATCTCTTTACTAGTAATTAGTTTGTTGATATCTTCTGTTTCTTCTTGAGTCAAAGTAGGTAGTTTGTGTTTCTAAGGATTTGTCCATTTCATCTAGTTTATCTAATTTGGGGTATCCATTTATAGTCCCTTTTAATTCAGTGGGGTCGGTTTTATGAATTAAATGGCCAATGGGGGTTCTGAGGGGAGGGAGAGATAAAAATAGGTATAATTTGGGGGCATTTTTGGGACTTCGGAATTATCCTGAATGACATTTCAATGACAGATATAGGCCATTATATATCATGTAATAACTTGCAAAAATATGCAGGAGAGAGTGTAAATTACAATGTTAAACTATAATCATTGCTTAGTGGCAATGCTCCAAGATGTGTTCATCAATTGTGACAAATGTAGCACACTAATGAAGGATTTGCTGATGTGGGAAAATATGGGAGGGCTAGGGAGTGGGGCATATGGGAATCCCCTATATTTTTTGTGTAACATTTATGTAATCTAAGTTTCTTTTAGAGCTATAAGTTTGCCTCTCAGCACTCTTTTTGTTGTTACATGCTGCTTTTGTCTAGAGGGGAAATTCTGGGAGGAAGGTCACTCCAGGGAGGACTATCCCAAGTTGGTCTTCCCAGCCAAAACAGGCCCAGGGACCCATGAAGGGGAAGCAGACCAGCTCCAAAGTGCCCTGTTGAGGGGGTTAGGCGCCCAAAGCTTCTCTGATGGCTCCCCGAAGCTGAACTTTCCTGGCTGACCCAGAAATGCAGCACTTCTGTTAACTGTCCCATGCAACCAAGGAGGCACTGCATCTTTAAATCTCTACCGCCTTGGCCCATGCCTGGTGAGGGTTTAAACAATGGCTAAAGCTGCCTTTTTCCTGTGAAGCTTGAAACAGTAGCTGCCCTCAGAATTGGAACTCAGTGATCCAAATTCACTGATCAAAAGCCGTGATCACCCCCATTGTTGGGAAAGAGGGTTTTTATGTCCCTTTCTGTCACCAGCACACTAGCTAGGGACTGGACACCAAAACAGCCTGCCTCGAGAGTAGGGGCTTGGCACCAGTACCACCATGCAGAGAGTAATTTACTGTTCTTTACCGTAATTTATCAGCCTTTTCCTGCTAATATTCCCTAGATGCTGTCCAGTGTTCTGGCCTCTGGAGTTTCATAAAAGTTGTTTCAGACAGTTCCTGCCTGTTTAATCGTTGTTTTGGTGGAAGGACTGAGTCCTAGAGCTCCCTACTCCACAATCTTCCCCAGAAGTTTCACCAAACAAATTTTAATTTTGAATTATATCAAATATATTTTGCTATGGTTATATTTCAATAGTTTAATTTTCCTTGCTCTTCTAAAAAAATACTTTCAATATATTTGTTTAATAAACATATCTTAAGCAGTATTGTTAATTTTATTTTTAATTTTAAAACCTTTATCAGGATTTAAAACTAAACCCATGAGAAAGTTTTTTATACATTAAAAATCAATGGGATTTTAGCTAAATTATTTTATCTTAAATAATTAAAAACTCTGTGTCCTAGAGGATATATTCTTTAGTTTACATAATCCAACAATCTCTTGATTTTGCTTCAATAAATGGCTGTTAAATTGCTAAGAACCTAGGAAAAAATTTGAAGAATCCTAGGTATGGTTTGTTTTTCCTTTGCCAGCAAACTCAGTTTCCTTCAGACAAAATAGATCAAAGTTTTTGCTTGCCATGGTGATATCTTTAGCTTTGACCAAGGGAAAAGCTTAACAATTTTAAGATAGCAATTTTATATTTTAGCAGAATATTACTACATTTTCTTGTTAAATAAAATGCTCCCCACCACCACCAAGTAAGTAAGTTAAGCATTGGTAGATTAAAAGATGTTAAATTATATGTAATTGGTTTGTTCTATGCAATATTTTTATTGCTTTTTTTAATGCAATATTTCATTTGCAGGATTTAAAAATACCAAAATGAATTTTATTATATATTTGCTTGCTAATTAAATTATACCTTTTAACATTTAGGATTATTTCCTTTTATCTCCTTTTTCAATCTGACACAAAGGTGCCTACATTAACAATGGTGTTGAGACCTCTCTAAAACAGTCAGGAATCAGGCAGTTTTCTCAGGATTAAGGAGATGAAGTTGTTAGGCTTTATTTTATTTTTTGCCACTAAGTCTTAGGTAGTCGAGTTAGATAAATGACTATTAGAATCACCAAGGAATAAGTCAGAAAAATAAGGGGAAAAAATCCAGTATTGAAATTGAAGTCAATGGAAAGGGTGAGAAGAGCACTTCTCTCCAAAGAGCTTTTGCATTTTACCTAAGGGCAGTATTTTAATCACAATTAAAGTGCTTTTACTTTTGAGATTATTATAATATTTTAAAACCATGTGGTACATTGTAAAATATTCCTTTGCTCAAAATGCATAAATTGCTATACCACAGACAGTGATCTAGACCCTAAAGATGCAGAAATGAATGAGATGTGACCCATACTCTTTCTTGTGAGAGTAAAACAAGCAATCCTGATTCTATAATACAATTTTAAGATACTTAAATGTATTCCTTTCCACACATGTGAAAAAAGCAACTCCTTAGAATCATAAGTAAATAGTTACTTTAGAATAGTGTGTGTGTGTATGCGTGCATGTGTGTGTGTTTTGTTTTGTTTTGCCTCCTGTGTTTAAATTTGGTGAATCCCAAAAAGAGATTTTGTTTTTGAACTAAAGCATTCCTGTGGGTGTGGGATCCTTTTGATTGGACTACATCAGTGAGACATGACTCAGGTTGCATCTCTGCCCTCTTACTGGAGCTTTATATAAACCGAGACACAGAGAGAAAGGAAGCTACTACTTTTGATCCTGCCATGTGAGAGAAAGAAGAAAGTAGAGAGAGAGAGATCTCCAGGTTCTCCTATAGCTGCAGGAAGGCAGAGAAGCTCCAAGCAGCTGAGAGAAGTCCAGGAGTCTTGAATCAGGAGAGCACAGAGACATGGAAAGAGGTCCCCAGGGCCGGCCCACGGAGCAGCTCAAGGCTAAAGAGACGAGTCATATGCCTGATAGCCTACAGCTGAACTTGAAAAGAAAGCAGAGCCGCTGAGACTGAGAGAGGAGTGTCAGAAAGAGACAGGCCCTATGCTGAGCTCTGAGAGACAGTAGGCTCTGAAGGGGAAGGCAAGGACCTTGGCAAAAATTGGTAGCCATCTTGCTTCACCATGTGGCAGGACTCCATGATCACCAGTGGCTGACTTTGGTGAGAAAGCATCTCTGCTGATGCCTTGATTTGGACATTTCATGGCCCCAGAATTGCAAACTTTTATCCTAAATAAAATTCCCATTATAAAAGCCAACCCATTTTTGGTACTTTGCATTGGCAGTCCTGTGGCAAACTATGACACCTCCCTACCTGGTTTTGTTCTTTTTTTTCCCATTTGCTTATCAGTCAACTATTGAACATCTCCTGTTTCTAGGACTTAGAAATATAATGTGAGTAGGGCAAGGTTTCTGCTTTTTGCCCTCTAGGAGCTCTCATTCAAGCATAGACTTACAAACAAATAAGCGAAGTACCATAGAGTGTAATTGGTGGTATTAAGGTAGATGCATAGATGGGTCACAGTTGAAAGCACCAAAGAGAAGATGGTTACATCTGTCTGGGGGATTCAGTAAGCTTCAGAGAGGAGGTGATGCTTGAATCTAGTCTTGAACAAATAAGTATTCGCTAGAAGGATAAGAAATGGAGAGGCATTCTAGTCAGAGAGCAACATGAGAAAAGGCAGAACTGTGAAATGGTGTAGTGTATTCAGAGTGACCAGAGTAAAAGGTAGATGTGTGATGGAAAATGAGGCCAGGAGAAATAGCGAGGGGTGAAATCCTTAAGAACCTTGTATATCATGTCTAGACTTTATGCTGATGGCAAGGGCTTTTGTTGTTTGTGTGCAGCAGAGTGACATTAGCAGGTTCAAATTTTTAAAAACATTCTTAAAGTTGCAATGTAGGATGGATTGGTGGGATGGTGGTACCGATGGTTTGGTAGGGAGAAGCTGTAAGATCGGAGATAGAAAATCTAGTTCAACCAAGTGAGAGATGACCAGGGCTTGAATTAGTAGCAGTTAAAATAGAAAAGGAAGGTCAGAATATGAGAGATGTTAATGGAGATAGAATTACTAAGACTTGATTTCCCACTGTGTATAGATAGGGACTTAGGTGTTGGTGAAGAATTAAAGATGATGCCCAAATTTGAGGAAGAAATATAATGAGTTTAGTTTTATAAATATTGAGTTTGAGGGATCTGGTAGAGCTTCCAAGTATAGGAGACAGTTGCATATATGCACGAGCAGCCTAGGAGAGAGATTTGAGCTGGAGTTAGGAATTTTTTAGTTATTCAACAAATATATATTGAACATTTTTATGTGCCGAGCATGTACCAGGCACCCAATGTGTTATGAGGAGCAAAGACACCCTATCTGCTTTATAACTATTATAATAAAGGAGACAAACAGAAATCAGTGATGAAGATATATCATTGCAACTTGAGACAAGTTCTATGAAGGAAAATTTTAGGGTATTAGATATAATTTTAGCAGAAGGACCTGATCTAGTCAGGGCTGTGGCATCAGGGAATTATCTCATTTGAGTTGAAATCTGAAGAATGGGTAGGACTAGAGATGGGAGGGAATGTGGACCAGAAGAAGGGAACATCAGCATCATATCAACAAAGTTTTCAAAAGTTGTCGAACTGGGCAAAAAAAGAAAATAAATGAAGAAAAAATACTTACCTGTATACTGTATGCTGTTTAGATATGAAGAGATCTTTCTAAAACATAAGAATGTAGGAAGTTTGGAAAGAAAAAGATGGGAAAAGGTATACTGGGCAACACAGACTAAAAAGAAGCTGGTATTGCTATATTAATATTGAACAAAGGGGGACGGATGTGGCTCAAATGGTTGGGCGTCCGTCTCCCATATGGAGGGACCTGGGTTTGATACCTGGGACCTCCTGGTAAAAAAAAAAAATATATATATATATATATATATATATATATATATTGAACAAAGAAGACTTTTAAGCAAAAACAAAACCATATTACTAGAGACAAAGATAGAACATAATGATAAATGTTCTATTCATACATATTAATATTAGGAAACTTCAGTGCATGACTTTCAAAAAAGGGTAGAATATCTAATCAGAAGATCATTAAAGAAATAGAAGACTTGAACTATAATATAAACCAACTAGACCTAACAGACATACATAGAACACTTGACCTAACAACAACAAAATGCACATTCTTCTGTAGTACACACGGACCATATATTTGGTCCCCAAACAAGTCTCAATGAATTTTAAAATATTGAAATCATATAATGTATCCTCTGACCACAATGGAATGAAGCTAGAAATCAATAACAGAGGGAGAATTGGGAAATTCATAAGTAAGTGGAAATTAAACAACATGCTCATAAACAACCAGTGAGTCAAAGAAGAAATCACAAGGGGATAAGGAAATAGGTGAATGGAAAAAACAAACAAACACAACATACCAAAACTCATGGGATGTAGCAAAGGCAGTGCTGAGAGGGAAATTTATAGCTCTAAATGCTTACAATGAAAAAGAAGAAAGACCTCAAATCAGAGACCAAACCTAAAAACTGGAGGATCTAGAAAAAAGAGCAAACTAAACCCAAAGTGAGGAGGAGGAAGGAAGATTAAAGAGGAGATAAATGAAATAGAGAATTAAAATAAACTAGAGAGGATCAAAGAAACTAAAAGTTTGATTCTTTGAAAAGATCAATAAAATTGACAAAACTTTAGCTAGACTGACAGAAAAAAAAAGAGAGAGGGCATAAATAACTAAAATCAGAAATGAAAGGGGCACATTGCTAGCAACTACACAGAAATAAGAAAGATAAGAGGATACTGTGAACAACTGTATGCCAACAAATTAGATAACCTAGAAGAAATGGACAAATGCCTAGAAACACAAACTACTGACACTGACGCAAGAAGAAATAGAAGCTCTCAACAGACCATTAACAAGTAAAAACATTTAGTCAGTAAACAAAATCCTCCCAGCAAAGAAAAGCCCAGGACCAGATGGCTTCACTAGTGAACTTTTATCAAACGTTCCAAGAAAAATTAACACCTGCTCAAACTCTTCCAAAAAATTGAAGAGGAGGGAACACTTGCTAATTTATTCACTGAGGTCACCATCACCCTAATACCAAAACCAGATAAAGATACCACAAATAAAGAAAATTTCAGACTAGTATCCCTTATGGATATAATTGCTAGAATCTTCAACATATGAGCAGACTGAATACAATAGCATATTAAAAGAATTATACACCATGATCAAGTGGGATTTATCCCAGGTATGCGAGGGTATTTCAACATATGAAAATCAATTAATATACCACCTTAAAAGAATGAAGCAAAAAGACCTCATGGTCATCTCAGTTGATGGCAGAAAAGGCTTTGACAAAATACACCATCCCTTCTTGAGAAAAATACTCAAAAACTAGAAATTTAAGGGAACTTACACAACATGATAAAGCGCATATTTGAAAAGCTAACATCCTACTTAATGATGGAAGACTGAAAAGTTTACCCCTTAAGAACAGGGACAAGACATGGATGCCCACTGTCACCACTGGTATTCAACATTGTCCTGGAAGTTCTAGCCAGAGCAATTAGGCAAGAAAAAGAAATAAAAGACATCATATTGGAAACGAAGAAGTAAAATTTTCCCTATTTGCAGATGACATGATCCTATATATAGAAGATCCTGAAAAATCCAAAACAAAGCCACTAGAAATAATAAATTCAGAAAAAATGTCTACAAGATCAGCATGCAAAAGTCAGTAGTGTTTCTATACACTAGTAATGAACAATATGAAAAGGAAATCAAGAAAATTATTTCATTTACAATAGTAACTAACGGAGTCAAACATCTAGGAATAAATTTAACCAAGGATGTGAAGGATTTGTACGTGAAAATGCCAATACTTTGCCAAAAGAAATTAAAGAAGACATAAATAAATGGTGGAAGGCTAGTCCATGTTCATAGGTAAAAAGACTAAATATTGTTAAAATGTTAATTATACCCAAAGTGATTTACAGTTTCAACGCAATCTCAATGAAAATTCTAACTGCCTTCTTTGCAGAAATGGAAAAGCCAGTCATCAAGGGGCCCCAAATTGCCAAAAAACATTTTGAAAAACAAGAATAAAATTAGAGGACTTACACTTCCCAATTTTAAAACTTATTACAAAGCTATAGTAATCAAAATGGCAGGATACTGTCACAAGGAGAGACATATAGACCAATGGAATCAAATTTAGAGTTCAGAAATAAATCCTAACATCTATATCCAATTGATTTTTTAAAAAGATATTATTTTATTTATTCACCACCTCCCCCCCCCCACCATTCTTTGTGCTCGCCGTCTGCTCTCTGTCTGTCTGTTGTGTGCTCTCTGTGTCTGCTCATCTTCATTTTAGGAGGCACCAGGAACCAAACCTGAGACCTCCAATGTGTTAGGTGGGTGCCCAACTGCTTGAGCCACATCTGCTTCCCCGTCCAATTGATTTTGACAAGGGTACCAGTTCCTCTAAATGGGGAAAGAATAGTCATTACAGTAGGTAGCATTGGAAAAACTGGATATCCATATGTAAAAGAAGGAAGGTGGACCCTTACCTCACACCATATACAAAAATTATCTCAAAATGGATCATAGACCTAAATATAAGCCAAAACTATAAAACTCCTAGAAGAAAACATAGGGAAACATCTTAAGGACCTTGTGTTAGGCAATGGTTTCTTAGACTTTATACCAAAAACATGAGCAACAAAAGGATAGATAAATGGGACTTCATCAACTAAAAATGCTTGTGCATCAGTGGACTTTATCATGAAATTAAAAAGACAGCCTATAGAATGGGAGAAAATATTTGGAAACGAAGATCTGATAAGGGCTTAATATCCAGAATATATAAAGAAATCCTACAATTCAACAACAAAAAGACAACCCAATTTTTAAAATGGGCAAAAGGCTTGACTAGACATTTTTCCAAAGAAGATAACAAATGGATAATAAGCACATGAAAAGATGCTCAACAAACATCATTATCTATTAGGGAAATACAAATCAAAACCCTAATGAGATGCCATTTCAGCCACACTAGAATGGCTACTATATAAAAAATGCGAAGTAAGTGTCAGAGAGAAAGTGGAGAAATAGGAACACTTATTCATTGTTGGTGGGAATGCAAAATGGTTCAGCTTGGTGGTTCCTCGGAAAGTTAAGTATCAAATTACCATTTGACCCAGCAATCCCATTTCTAGGTGTATACCAAAAGAACTGAAAGCAGAGACTCAAACAGATATTTTCACAATGGTGTTCATAGTGGCATTAGTCACAATTGCCAAAAGATGGAAACAATCCAAGTGCCCATCAGAGATGAATGGATAAACAAAATGTGGTATATACATACAATGGATTATTATTCAGCTGTAAAAAGGAATGAAGTTCTGGTATATGCAGCAACATGGATGAACCTTGAAGACATCATATTAAGTGAAATAAGCCAGACATAAAAGCACAAATATCATGTGACCTCACTTATATAAAATAATCAGAATATGCAAATTCATAGGATCAGAAACCAGAATACAAGTTATCAGATACTGGGATGGAGGTAGAGAATGGGGAATTAATGCTTTAATGGGTACAGAGCTTCTCTTTGGGGTGATAGGAAAAAATTTGGTAATAGATGGTGATGAATGTAGCACAACATTGTGAATTTTATATTTGAATGTGATTAAAAGGGAAAATTTTAGGTTATATATGTTACAAGAATAAAAAAAATTTTTAATATAGAATTTTACAACTCAAAGAATGTACCTTGGACTATAGTTAATAGTATAATTATAATAATATTATTTTATCAGTTGTAACAAAGGTACCACACTCTAGTGCAAAGAGTTAATAATAGGGAAAACTTCATGCGTGTGGGGGAGGTATAAGGGAACTCTGTATTTTCTGCATAAGTTTTCTGTAAACCTACAATGGTTCTAATAAAAATGGAAAGAAAAGAAACAAAACACTTTAAGGGATGTTTGAACAATACTTACCTTCCTCTCACCATATAACTTACGATAGCAGAACTCACAGAGCAATCATCTTGCCTATGCCTTGGCAAATTGTCTTCTTTGTATTAAATTTGGATCAGCTTCCAACATTTTACCCTTTGCTTTTTCAATATCATGAAAGATCTCCAACAGCTGGGGCACCTTCCTCCTTTTTGTCACAACCACTTCACTCATTTATTTGGATAAGTTTAACTTCACTAAGTTCCTCTGGCTGCATTTCTAGAGTCTATGGAACAGGAGAGTCAACATTCTGAGTGGCAATTATTTCTTCTATAATTCTACTTACATTCAATTTGAATTTCACTTCCAGCATTATAAATTTTTGTTTGTTGCACTTATATCTTCCTGGCTAAATTCACTCTTTCACTTAACCATTTTGCAAAATTTCATGTGGGTTCATTACTGGGAGGCAAAAAAATAATTTATTCTTCAATGTGAAAGATAGGGCCTCACTCTGTTGATTGAAATTGAATAATGTTAATTTATTGTTTGATTTTCTACAGGTGAACTGGCATAGAGGTTGATCCCAAGATGCCATTAGTAAAAAGAAACATCGACCCTAGGCACTTGTGCCACACAGCACTACCCAGAGGCATTAAGAATGAACTGGAATGTGTAACCAATATTTCTTTGGCAAATATAATTAGACAACTAAGTAGCCTAAGTAAGTATTTTATATTAATAAAAATATTACTCTCAAACAAGAATGTTATGTTTTAAAGTATTAATACTATATTATTGTGATTAATTTGTATTTGGTGTGAGGAGTAAAAATTATCCTGATGTGTAGTCATTTTTTAAGTAAAATGAAAGAATTTTAGTATTATTTTTGAAATTTGGAAAAAGTATGTGGTATCTTAAACAAGTTAAATTCTAATACACTGTTTTTAATTTATATATGTCTTCAAACCTTTCTTTGAACTGTTAGGATAGTAAGACTTTTTATACTTGAAAATATTTTATTCATACATTATATGTTGATTAGGAATTTTTCAAAATTAATAAATATAAGTGTTATATGAATTTAAGTGTAAGTACTCCATCTTATATATACTTATTAAGGAATGCCTGCAGTCATATAAATGTGTGTACATATATGGTACATATTTAGAATATACACCATTAATGTGTACCATACACCATTAATGTGTACCATAAGATTCAGCAGTATTTGAGTACCCACTAGGTTATACAAAGCCCCCTAGAACAATAAAAAGAAATGAAAATATTATGAGGACTCTTTCCCTTTCTGAAATTTATCACTTCTATTTTACCTATTTTTATGACACAATTCTCACATTCACTATAACTACATAATTCTACTAGGTTTTTTAAATTTAAGTTTCTGGTTTTTGTGGAATTTTTTGCCACTAAAGCAGAAACTTATGTAACTTTCTTTAAGGGATACTTAAATAATTTTTGTCACCACATCTGTTCCCCATTCCCCAAGAGAAAGAGTTGGACAAACAGACACACATATTGGATGCATTGTGTTAATAGAGCTTTGTAAAAAAAAAAAAAAAAAAAAAAAGTCTTAGAACTTTAGAACTGGATTCCCTTTTCGTTCCCCGAGGAAAAAGATAAAGGGCCCCTTTAAAATGGTTATTCTCCTATTTAAATACCTTGTGAGTCAGGAAAGAAATCCTGGATGGGAAAGCATCAAATCCTGATATTTGGTAAGCCTTAAGGTCCAATAACTACAAAAGTTCCTTAAATCTAAGGAGGTTACTTTACTCTTCTTGTATTTACTTTCCAAATTTCCTTTCTTTTCTCTTTCTTAAACTTACCTCTATACCATTAAGTACCCAGAATAACTTATTCAAGCAAATAAATTGACCCCAACTGCATGTTTTCTATGTGAGGGCTGACTATCAATGAAATAATCCTTAGTCCATTTAGTGTTCCAATATGTAGAGAAATAGATTAAATCTCTAAAAATTAGTAGGCCTGTTTAACAAGATTTGAAGAAACATAGAATTTATATCATTAATCATATCAATTAGAGAAACATTTTTAAAAGTTCTTTTGTAAAAAGTAAGAAAACTTTTGTACCCTGAAGCTAATTTGTTTAGGGTTTGAGTGCCCCTGCAAGTAACCTTTATTCTGAAGAGTATGATTGTGTTAAAGATGTTGATCCTTTCTAATCTTATTCCTTCTTGGGGCTTTGGATCAGAATGTCCCTGATCCCATTCTAATAAAAAGAATAACATGAGGATTAACTAGAATTTTAGCAGTCCGCCCAAATGTCAAAGGATTGAGTGTGAGTAGGTAGGTGCCAATAGCACAAGCACCAGTGAAACCAACTGTAGTGAATAGGTACGTGGTGGCAAAAGATGAAAAGTTTGGGTTGGAATCAGTTATCTAAGTAGAGAAGAAAGCATTTTTTAAAAGAATTTAGTTGCAGATAATTTCAAAGGGAAAGATGGGTTCTAAGGCAATTCAAGGATGGCAAATAGGTTTGTGTGTGTGTGTGTGTGTGTGTGTTTTGTTTGTTTGTTTGTTCTAATATAGTCTTTGAAAATCTGAAACAGGGCCATATTTAACTGTTGAAAAAATATGTAATAAAAATAGATTGTATTTTTCCCTTCAGTCCATCCTGCACATTGTGAACAGATTTGTTGTCCTCAATCCCAGATCAGATCATGTTGCTTCCGTGTTTAAAAACTTCTAAATGGCTTTGCATTGCCTACAAAGTAAAATAAGGCCTCTGGGATATGGCCACCATATGCAATGCAAGCCAGGTTCCCCACTGTTTGATTTTACACAATTTGTTTTAGCCAAACAGCTCATGGACTTCTCTGCTTCATGCCTTTACATCAGCAGTTTCTTCCACCTAGAATAAATTCTCTGGCCATCTTTATATGTTAAAATTGTACTGTCTTTCAAGGCTCCAAATCCACTTAACAATTACTCTGTCTTTCTCTGAGTTCATTTAGTACTTTTAACCATGCCAATTTTATAGAACTTTTATCTCTTTATAACTCATATTTGTATAAATAACATCTTCCCATTAAATTGAAAATAACCTCACAGCAGAGACATTGATCAATCTTATATTTTCCAAAATTCCTATTGCACACTGTAGGTACTTAATAAGTATTTATTTACTGAAGGAAGGAAAAAATATTGGGCCAGACATGTCTAATTAAACTAGTCCTTTTCAAAAAAAAAATACTAAGCGAGATTTAGAAAATAAAGATATAATCAATTCACAATTAAATGAAACTTGCAGCTGAGACTTTGAAAATATTGTTTTATGGAGCATTTAAGGAGTTTATCTTTCAGTAACAGACATGCCTTAATAGAAATTTTTAGTTTAGCTATTTGGGAGGGTATAAAAAAATAAAGTAGATTATTGCAGATCCTTTTTCCCTCAGTGTGTTTCTTCCAGGAAAGGGAAATTAGGGCAAAATCTTTAGGAACAGAATTTCATGATACACAGGGATCCACTGGATTATTGAGATTGTTTTTAAAGTATTGTTTGATCTATGAAAGTTAGGGGGAGAGGATTTGTACTTTTGCTTACCTGTTATTGCTACTTTTTTTTTTTTTTTTTTTAGAGGTTTCAGCTACTTTGTGTTTTGGGACACACTTAATATCTCTATCTTTATATATATTTTATTAGTCTAGGGAAATATTTTTATATTTTCAGGGTCTAAAGTGAAAGGTATGGGGTGGTCACTAGTCAGAGGACTAAGATGGTCAAGTGAGTTGTCTAAAGGACATCAGGATATCAGGTAAGAGTCTGATATACAGCATGATGTAAAAGCAGCAAGTGAATAGTGTCCTGGCCTCTGGGGCACAAAAGACAAGCAGGTTAATCAGAGGATAAAGGCCAGTGGGAGGGGCAGGTAGGAGAGGAGACAGGCAATTAATCTGAATGCTCTTGATGAAAGCACTCAATTTTTGTATTGTCGTTGAAATAGTTGAAGTATACATTAAAGAGCTATATATTTGATTTTTTTTAAAAAAGATTGATTTATTCCCTCACCCCCCACCCATTGTTTTTTGCACTCCCTGTCTGTTCTCTGTGTTCTCTTGTATCTGCTTGTCTTCTCTTTAGGCGGCACTGGAAACCTATCCTAGGATCTTCTGGTGTGGAGAGAGGCTGCTCAATCTCTTGCGCCACCTCAGCTCCCTGGTCTGCTTTGTCTCTTATTGTCTCTCTTCGGTGTCTCTTTTTGTTGCATCATCTTGCTGTGCCACCTCTCTGCGCGGGCCAGCACTCCTGCGCAGGCCAGCGCTCAGCATGGGCCAGCACTCCACACGGGCCAGCTCTCCACTCAGGCCAGCTCACTTTTCACCAGGAGGCCCCAGGAATCAAACCCTGGACCTCCTATATGGTAGACAGGAGCCCAATTGCTTGAGCCACATCCACTTCCCTATATTTGAATTTGTTTTAAGTATATGCCTTGTCTCTTTTTTTGGTTACTTTTTTCAGGTTAAGTATTGAAAGTGAATTACTACCATAATACTGCATTGTTTACTTGTTTCTTTCTTGGGAAAGCAATATAGAATTGTACTTTTGAGGAGAGTCAGAAGAAGAGTCTTAGATTCCCCATATATTATATTAACCATATCGTTTAAAGACATTTTGCTGGCTTTTTTGAGGTGTGGTCTAGCACTGATTATATCTAATGTAACATGACTTCCTATAAAAGTTATCAGAGTACATCAACAAAATACATGTTAATGGCATAGAATTGACATTAATGACTTTGAATGAAACATTTCTTAAAATTAAAATGAATTTTGGATCTAATACAGACATCTTGTTAGGTATATCCCCAAAATAGGATTTAGAACTAATATAATTTGTTAAGGGTGTTAATTTGCAATACAAACCCATTTTTTACATAACCTGAAGATGAACATTTAAGTACTTTTTTAAGTCCAGTGTAGTCCAATAAGCAATATCTATCAGCAAGCACATGGCTATATTACAGCTGTTTTAGTTTCCTTGGCTTCTCAAACAATTACTATGCAAAGAGTTGACTTAAACAATGGGAATTTATTAGCTCATGTTTTGAAGCTAAGAGAAAGTCTAAGTCAATGCATCATCAAGTTGATACTTTCTTCCCAAAAACTGGTAATCTGGGACTGGCTGCTGACAATCCTTGGACCTTGGCATCTCTGTCACATAGGAACGCACATAGCAGCCTCTCCTGGCCCTTCTACTCTTTTCCAGGTTTTTCAGCTTCTTGCTTCTCATGGCTTTTTCTCTATCTATATTTCATTCTACAGTTATCCCTTCCACACTGCAGGGGCCAGGGGCACGGTGCCCCCCCCCCCCGATCTGGAAAACCCGTGTAAAATTTTTCAGTCCTCCCTTCGTACCAGAGAAGATGTCTAAATTTTTTCTTTTTCTTTTATGAGGTGTTTACAGTACCTTATTGTAAATTTGGGTTAAGTATTTGGTCATAGGCTATATGTAGGTCAATGTTAAGTTAAAAATACTGTATGAAAAGAAATTAAAAATATGAAATAAATATGAAAAAATTTTTAAATGAAACATTTGAGAAGAATAATACTGAACATACTGCATGTATAATAAAAAAGACATTAAAAATTACAAGTGCTGGGAAGCGGCTGTGGCTCAATCAGTAGGGCTCCCGTTTACCATATGGGAGGCCCCGGGTTCGGTTCCCGGGGCCTCCTGGTGAAGGCAAACCCGCCCGCACGGCATGGTTAGCTGACCCAGCGAGCACAAGCAGCAAGGGAGTTATAAATGAATAAATAAAATAAAAATATTTTTAAAAAAAAAAAAAAAAAAAAAAAAAAGACAAGTGCTTTAGAACTGTAGTTCATTTACTACAAATTTAATTTTTTAAAAATTATGTAGCTGTTCATATATGTTATTAAACAGAAAAATACATACTGTACAGATAATACTATACATAACAGTGAATATGTTTTATGCATTTATGAGTTGCTAAACTTTTTAAGATAGCTCTGCATTTTTTTAGCAATTGTGTGTTGTCTGCTGGCTTTGTATTCTTTTTTTTTTTTTGCTTTGTATTCTTTTCACAAACTTTTTACTTATTTTTACTTTAAAAAAGAAATTATGTATATTTATGGTATTAAAAGATAAAATATATTGCTATTATACAATACTCTAAATATATTTTATGCATTTCTGAATTTCTAAGCTTTTTCTGTATTGTCTGCTGGCTTTCATGTGTCATCTGCAGCTTCTGCATATCTCCCCCAAAATTCCTATTTAATTTCTTATGCCAACCCATGATATATTGAAACTGCGATGGGGAAGGTCATGATGTGGAAGGGATAATTGTACTTATAAATGACTCTAGCAATAGCATTAAGACCCATTCTGATTGAATTGGGTCACACCTTAACTGAAGTAATCTCATCAAAAGGTCCTACTTACAATGCGTTCATACCCAGGAATGGATTAAGTTTAAGAAAATGTTTTTCTGGGCTACATACAGCTCCAGTCCACCACAATAGCCAAATTCTAAAAACATAAATACATTGTGAAAATACAACTAAGTTAGGTTTGGGGTTCTTCAAATTTGGAATCAGAAACCACATAGGCATTTTCTAAGCAGTTCATAGAGATTCAGAAGCAAAGAGAAGATCCACAAAATATTGTAGCAAGGTGTAACAATTCCCTGGAATTAAGCTATAACAGCTTTCCCAGCTGACATAATTGGGAACCTGGAATTAAATTTAAAAGACCTCCAGATAGCCAAAATAAATAATCCCATTCCTAAAGATCATGCCCATAATATATACAATTGATCCCTCTCTTTGAAACTGTTTACTTTCACTTTGATAATTCAAACAGTTTTGATTTATGTGGTTTCCAAACATTAATGCTTCAGAGTATTAAAAGAGTGGGTAGAGGGGGAGATAATAGAAGCGGGCATACACTGAAGCCTGCCAGAAGAGGTAGTTTACAGCAAAGGAATATACGACATAAGGGAAGAAGCAACATAAAAACTGGAAAATAACATAAAAACTGGAAAAATATAAAAGCAAATATTATTATACATTTCAGGGCTGTTTTCTAGCCTAGGATAATAATTGATTTTCATAATAACCATAAGTCCTCATGAAAAGGTTAAATTATGTTTAATTTGTATTCCACTTAATATGACGGGGAAGTTTAGAATACATTTTAAGTTTTCCATCCAGAATGGTTAAAATATTAATTTATGCATTAAATAATAATCTATGAATGACTTAGAAAACTAGGCTATCCAAAATGGTTCTAGGTAAACTGCAGGGCTCAGCATGGCTTGGGACTAGACATCACCCTGACCTCTTCCTCACAAAAATATATATCCTTGTTTTTTATGAGATTTTTCCTATTAGAATATGGTTCTGTGTTGTAATAATTACTGGAAACCTAGAATTCATTTAATATCTAAATCTTCTGCTTTACCAAAATTCTTTCCCATTTTGTCATTGTCTTACTTAACCATTGTGACTCCCAATTACCTGAGGGATCTTTTTTTTTTTTTTTTTAATTTATTTATTTTTTATTGTGGGTGAAAATCAAAATTTTCACAATACATACCAATATTTGTAAAATGATATATAAATATATATGCATCTTTTATCACACTTTTCCCAAGGCCTTCCTTTTGTTGAGTATAGTCAGTTCATGCTGCCAAGATGAGCTGATAAAATCTGCTTCTTGCTCTTAAACCTAGACACATAGTTTGACAGATAGATAATTAGCAAGCTAGATGGATAGGAGAGTGGATAGATAAACTGGATCAATAAGACAAATAAATAGGTAGACAGAAAACAGATAACACTGAATACTTGGCTGAGTGGTAAGTTATGTGGTTCTTGCTCCCAAAAGCATACCCCATTTATTTGAAAAGCCTTAGATATGATTAACAGAGAAACTATTCTGAATAATATGAGCATGTACATACTGAAAATCTTGCGTTTTAGATTACAGGGACTGAGAGAAGAGAGAGAAGCATTAGCTGAAGCCTTTAGAGAAGGCTTGCTGAATGAAATATGAATTGAATTGAACTGGGACTTTAAGGAACAAAAGAATTTGGAAAAGTGGAGAGGAATGCGAAAAGCATTTCAACTTGCATGGCAGGATTTAAGCAAAAGAGTAGAAGCAAAAACAAATATGTATCTATAGGAGGGATTAAAGGGACAGATGATATTGGATAAGTAGTGTAGACTCTGATTATGAGGTGATTTAGATTTAACATCATAGATAATATGGAGAAGTTGTAGGTTGTTGAGTAGAGAAGTGGCATGATAAAAATAAGGTTAGTTGCAAAATTAAATAAAATTAAAAAAAAGAAAAATAAGTTAGTTGCAATTCACATCCATGCACAATCAAGTTTACATTACAAACTTCATCCTTTCACCTTTCTGCAAGGAGAGGGGAGTAGGTTTGGAAAGTAAGAAGGGATATGAAGAGAACGGAGAGGATGTTTATCTTAGCCACTTTAGTGCTTTGGCACTTAAATTGTGAAGGGAAATTATAAACTCTTTTTAAAATCTGTGAAAAAGCTATGAACCCTTGCTCCAGAAAAATATAAATGCACTAAAAAAATCTGCATATAATTTCAGATGGTATATAGACTGTAATTTAAGGGTCCCTGGATTAGATTTGTCTCTTTTAAAAAAGTCTCTTTCATCTCTGTAGTCCTAACATTTGTTGAATAAATAAATGAGTAACTTTATACCTGCCTTTTCTTCCATTTGGGATTCTTCCCTTATCTTCCAGAGAAACTATGTGTCTCTGGAATTGTCTCAAACTCAATCCCACATCCGAAAGTGTTAGGTGTGTTATAAGAAAAACTTCTCAACAACATAAGGATTAGGAACTCACAGCTTTATTGAATGATTCACTAATCAGGCTGTATCCCACCAAGAAAGTAGAAGGGAGCTCCAAAGAGTGGAAGAAAGGGTTTATATGGACAGGCTTAGATAGCCATACACAACTAACTAGGAATTTGGCAGTATAAGTGAATCCACTGGCTCTATCAAGATATCCTTATTTGGCTAACCAGAGAGGCCAGGAACACACAAGTTAAATTGGAACTGGTGGACTATGATTAGTTGGCCTTAGGTTTTGAGTTCTGGGAGAGCTGAGCTCCACAAGAATAGTAACTAAATTAAGTTTCGGTTTGCTAATAAGGGGCTTAGCATGAGCCACTCCATCTTGGGCCTGTGTGCAGTATTTACCAGGTCCTTCTCTGCTCTGTGGCTCTTCACTCAGCCACCAGTTGTTGAGCTCCTCCTCTGTGCAGGTACTGGGCCAGGCCCTTTGCTTTCTTTACAACTTCTCTTTGAGGCACATAGTTTTATCCCTATTTTGCAGCTGAGGAAATTGATACCAAGATCTCACAGTGAATGGAACAAAAGTTTGAATTTATTTTATTTTTTAAATTACTTTTCATGTTGGTTTAAATGTCTCTTTCTCCCTCCATTCAAAACTCATCAATGGCAGGGACTTTCTTCCAATTATTTTTATATCTCCGGGGTCTGTTACAGTGGCTGGTACCTAAGGCATTTTTAGTCAATTTGTTTAAAGGATAAGTGTGTGTGAATGAATATACATAAAGCCACTCTTTTTTTTTTTTTTTTTAAGATTTTATTTATTTATTCTTTTATCCCCCCTTTGCTGCTTGTGCTCGCTGGGTCAGCTAACCACGCCGTGCGGGCGGGCTTGCCTTCACCAGGAGGCCCCGGGAACCGAACCCGGGGCCTCCCATATGGTAAATGGGAGCCCTACTGATTGAGCCACAGCCACTTCCCTAAAGCCACTCTTTTGTTCATAATTTATTAAGATAGATTAGAGTTCTGACTTTTTTTTCCTTATAGATTATAAAATCTTCCAGAGCATGAATTTTATGTTTTGCTTTTTGTGTCTTCAGTAAGTCATATCACCTACCTGACATAGGGTGAATCTTCAGTAAATGTTGATTTAATTGATAATATGTTAAAATGGTTTGAAAAAATACAACATGACTCAAATATAAACTGATTAATGAATTCCTTCAGTATTTGACTACTTTTCTGTCACAGGAACTGTCTTGATAGAGCTTCCAAAGGAGCTAGATTTTTAACCTAGAGACTGTACTTGGATATAAAATGTCTTGATTTAGGAAAGTTTTTTAGTTTTTTAAAAATATTTGAAAGTAAAGATAGTGATTGACTCATCTTTATGTTGTAAGAAGTGTTTATTTTTATATGTTTTAAGTACATTATAATACCTTTCATTATAGGTCTTCTTAAACCTCTCCCTAGCCTATTTCCTACATAGAAATTTCTATTATTTTTCTCCTTTTAAAATAGGGTTGTTTTGGTTTATCCTCTTCAGTAAGGGGAATTTATATGACTAGAGAAATACAGTGATTTTAGATTTATGATAACTTATTTAGAAATTGGAACAAGAGTAAATGTTGGGAAGCGGCTGTGGCTCATTTGGTTGGGCTCCCGTTTACCATATGGGAGGCCCCAGTTTCGATTCCCAGGGCCTCCTGGTGAAGGCAAGATGGCCCGCACGGCGCCATGTGCTGGCGCAACAAGATGACCCAACAAATGGAGACAACCAGACACAGGAAAAACGCAAAGCAAATGGACACAGACTGCACAAGCAGCAAGGGGGGGAAATAGACAAGTAAAATAAAAAAATTTTTAAGAGTAAATGTAAAATAACATAAATTTTCAGAATCTGTGTTTCAGGTGTCAGAGGCAGGTCATATACTAGGTCTATGATGAATCACACTTTCTGCCACTTGGCCTAAAATTCAGTTCTTCTGTAGAATCTACATATGAATACTGATTTAGTATTAAAAGACCTATTATTTTTATGTACTTTTACATCATAATCTCTACCCTTCAACCAGTGGGTCAATATGGATAAAGTAGGTAGAGCATTTCCATTTCAGATGCCAGTCACCTAGTAGAAGTGTTTGAGCCAAGATTTAAAACCAGGTTTCTCAGGGTTTGTGTTTTCTCCTCACCCTGTCACTACTGTGTTATTTTTGGGTAAGGTTTAATGTTGAAAATAGATCTAAATAAATGCCATGTTCAACAGGACAGCATTTTTAAATGCTAAATTTTTTAGTAGTTATCTCTGGTCACATTAAACTTTATGGTGTATATTTCACTTTTGCTTAGGTAAATATGCTGAAGATATATTTGGAGAATTATTCAATGAAGCACATAGTTTTTCCTTCAGAGTTAACTCATTGCAAGAACGTGTGGACCGTTTATCTGTTAGTGTTACACAGCTTGATCCTAAAGAAGAAGAATGTAAGTTTATTCTTATTATATTTTCTTTCCCATATATATTTTAACCTAGGTGAAATGGATATATTTAAGAACAATATTAAACATGAATTATTTATTACAAAACTTTTTGCCCATGACCTCTCATGTAATGTTGTAAAAGATCAATCATTCATATAAACACCATCAGTATGGCTCTCCTGGCTTTTCTTTTCTAATCTTTTTTTTTTTTTTTTTTTTTCTTTTTCTTTTTTACCTCTTCTTTTTGTACACTAAAAAGCTCTTACTATTTTGATATAAACAAAACATTTTAACCAGCGTTTTTCCTCCTCTCTCTTTTCTTTTCTCCCTTATAATTTATTTGCATACTTTATCTTCAAAATAAAAATGATTTGAAAATTACCTGAAATCCTTGTTTTTACCAAAGTAATTCTTTAAAAAAATTTTTTTTTAACAAATCAGTTTTATTGGTACATATTAATAAAGCATAAATCCATCCAAAATTCACAATCAATGGTATTCGGTATAATCACATAGTTGTAATTCTTTTTAAAATGCTTTTTTTTGTGTGTAAAATCGCTAATGTTGTTTAATTGAATGTTACTTCCCACTTTAAACAAATATTTCCAAAAAAGCACAAATTGTCAGCCTGTAGTGTAGTACCAACCTATTAAACCAGAAATATCAGATCAAAAGTCACACTACAGACTAAAATAATAGTTGAAATTTTATTGGTTAGAGCACATTTCATGCCTTTATAGAATATGTTGAATACTGGTGTTACCCAAGTGCCAATTTCTATTTTTTTACAAACATAAATGGAACTACCAAGAGCATAATTTTCACTTACCTACCCTGAAAACATTTTGTTGTGAATATCTTTTTAACCCTCTTCAAAATATTTTTTGTTGCATAACATTTTTAGCATAAATGCAAGTTATATGATAGATCTAAACTTGAACAATAAATATTTTTAAGGGAATCACTGGAAAAAGCAAAAAAAGGAGACTGTAGGGATATATGTCTTAGTGATTGAACCATCTTTTTTTGATGTAATTTAATTTAAAATGTAAGTAAGGAGAGGCAAATAATTACCATGCTGAGTTTCTACTGTGTACAAAAATATAAAATCACACAGCTCTGGGTGTGAGAAAAAAAAAATAGTCCCTTTATTAACAGCTTTATTGAGATATAATTTGTATACCTTACAAATCACCCATTTAAAGTTGAAGTGTACAATTCTGTGGTTTTTAGTATATTCACAGAGTTATGCAATTATGACCACAGTCAATTTTAGAACATTTTTATCGCCCCAAAAAGAAACAGTCACTCCCCATTACCCCTCCTCACAGCTCTGGCAATCACTAATCTTCTTTCTGTCTCTATAGATTTTTCTATTCTGGACATTTCATATGAATGAAATAATACAATATATATGGTCTTTTGTGACTGACTTAGCAGAATATTTTCAAGGTTCAACCATGTTGTAGCATGTTCTAGTCTTCATTACTTGCTATGGTTGAATAATATTCCATCGTATGGCTATACCATATTTTGTTTATCCATTAATCAGTTAATGGACTTTTAGGTTGTTTACACTTCTTGGCTAGTATGAATAATGCTGCTATGAACATTCATGTACATTTTTTGTGTGTGTGGACTATGTTTTGATTTCACTTGGATATATACATAGGAGTAGAATTGCTGGGTTATATGATAACTCCATGTTTAATCTCTTGAGGAATTGCCAGATTATTTTACATTCCCTCTAGAGGATTCCAGTTTCTTTACTTCATCACCAATGCTTGTTATTATCTGTATTTTTTTATACCTGTCTTAGTGGGTGTGAAGTAGTATTGATTCGCATTTCTCTGCTGAATAATAATGCTGATATCCTTTCATATGCTTATTGACCATTTGTATATTTTCATTGGAGAAATGTATGTTCAGATCCTTTGCCCATTTTTAAATTGGGTTTCTTGTCTTTTTATTGTTGGATTGTGAGAGTTCTGTATATATTCTGGATCCAAGTCCTTTATCAGATATATGAGTTGCAAATATGTTCTCCAATTCTGTAAGTTGTCTTTCTTGGTGGTATACTTTGAAGCATAAAAGTTTTTACTTTTGATGTTCATTTATCTACTTTTATTTTGTCACTTAGGCTTTTGGTGTCATATCTAAGAAGGCTTTACCTAACCCAAGGTCATGAAGAGTTGCTCCATGTATTTTCTTCAAACAGTTTTATAATTTTAGCTCTTATATTTAGGTCTGTGGTCTATTTTGAGTTCATTTTTGTGTAGCGTGTGAGGAAAAGGTCAAATTTCATTTTTTTGGCTTGTAGATATCCAGTTGTCTCAGTACCATTTGTTGAAGAGATTATATTTTTCTCCTATAGAATCATCTTGGCACACTTACTTTAAAAAAAGAAAAAACAGCACTTTTTAAACTAATAATTCTTAATTTTGAATACAAATTATTCTATTCTATTTTTCTTATTCCACTGGTGGTCAGTACATATCCAGAGATCATAGTATTACTATGTAAATTTCATACTTTAATTTTACTTGATTTTTAAAGTTTAAAAATATTTTTGATGCTCTTTGCATAAGGCGATGTTATTAGTGTTATGTTATCAAGTCTTAGTTTAGAGGTTTCTTGGTGATGAATACTGTCATGTATGTTTTTTAATTGTGGTTTTGTGTTGGTTTGATGTTTTGTTAGTTAATCAAAGAAAATTAAATTGTTAAAATAAGTGCAGTGTGTTTCTGTCATAAAATGAACTGTTCTAAAATATAAAGTTATTTAAAATTTAAATTCAAGAAATCAGATTGGCTTTTATCTTTAAAAATTACATGCAAACTTTCTAGTCATTTATTTCAAGTTAGATCTGTTTGACAAATGTATATTTTATTAGTAGTATTTACACCCATAACATTTTCATTATTTCTCTATTTTTCTTTTTTGCTTAGTTTTTTGAGCAAGAGTTCAAGTAAAATTAGAGTGACCACTAATTAATGAAATTTGAAAAAAATTTTTTAATTAATTCAGGTGTAATACCTTGATAATCTTATTACCTTTAAATAAGGATTCAGTGTCATCCCTCACTTCCACCATAGCAGACAGTCTCGTATGCCTCCTCTCACTTTAAGGCTGTCCCTATAGAAAACTCCTTAGACAAAGAGTAGCTCTCCAGCTGTGGGGCTGTGGGAGCTCAAGCAAAACCCATTTTGGGGGACACTGTAATGTACATGAGGGTCACATGTGATTTGGAGATGCCCTGCTAGAGAACTCAGAAAAGCAACCAGCAGATCACGAGCTAGGGTTTATTCCAGAATTAAAAACACTCCTTTGCTGAAATTGACAGATGGTGCCAGGCAAATAAATTATTTGGAGGTTGATAATTGTGGTCAAAGTAGCATAGTGGCAAATAATTTCACCTGTCTTAAGTTTTTATGTTCATCCTAGGTCCTGTTATTTGCCATTCCCTGATTTTCATTTCCAGAGTATAAGTTTCTATCATGTCCCCTTAATTCCTTTGAAGATGAAAAATATGCTTTTGTTTCTGTCCTTTCATTCTTAAGCAAGAATAATGCCACCTGTGATGTGATGACCCTGGGTTTTAAGTTCAAATTTATTTTGAACAGATTAATGACAGTGATCCCAGCATGAGACTTAATTTAACACTGAAAAAAGAATAGTGCATTTTATTTTTCAGACCTGCTTAGAAACTTAATGAAAAGACTATAAATAAATACACATGTATATATATGTGTATATATATGCATACATACATACTTTCAGGAACAGAATTTTAATGAATGGTTCCCAAAGTGTTTTTCCAGGTTATTTTAGAAGCCTGTTTTAAAGTTTAATCAAAATAATTCTCTGTAGTTCTTTAATTTTGAAAATGTTTTCTTGTAACAAAATCCATTTTTCTTTAACTCTATCATAGGTAGTTTCTTTTAATTTGGTTTCTTGGTTAATATTTTGTTCTTCATACAATATATTTCCTTAATGTACATGTACATTTATTAAGTGTGTGAAATACAATCATTTCTAGTGGTAAAAAATATTTTATGGCCATACTTTCAAATATATAATTTACACCCAAATTTTCTTTTTTTAAATACATCAAATATTTAAATTATAAATGGATGTTACCTAAGAATTCAGAAATTTACAGATAGTTCTTCCGTGTAACAAGAATAAAAATGAACATTTAGTTTCAAAATACTGTTAAGTTTTAACAAATATCTTAGCCACCACCCTTAAATTTGAAAATAGAAATACAAATACCAATAAATACCTTAAGGTGTGTGTTTTAAAAAAAAATCCTAACATGCTAACAACTATACTATTTCAAAGTACGGTTTTTCTGCCAAATATAGCAAGTTAGTAATTATCAGAATTGTATACAGTTTCCTTTAAAATTATGTGGAAAAGTAGAGAATAATTTTAGAATCTAAAAACTGAGTTACTTAACTTGAAATTGGTTTGGGGAGACTGGATAGAAACATTTTGAGTTATTTAATGGAGTTTTAAACTCAGTAAGAGTTCAAACAAAATAACATTTTGTGATACTAAATTACCAAGTGTGGTATCAATATTTTTGTTTTTTCATTACTGTTAAATAGTAAATAACAGTGAAAACTACCAATATAATTTAGAAAATATGTAAAAAATGAGTTTTTAAACAAAGACTTGTAAATTAATATCTAATTCAATGTTTACAAACACTGTGCTAACTTAATGTGTTATATAATACTGTGACGGTAATATCAGATTTCATTGTTGACACCTGGAAGGTGCTTTGTCACAGTGGTCTGTTAACAAATAAGACAAATGACAAATGAGAGGAATTGAAGATAGGAAAGTACATTATGCCTATTATTTTACATGCTTTTTACACCTTTTAGCAAGAAAGTATTGGGAGACTATACACTGAATTCCATCTTGGTTACAGACCTATAGTTAATAAGCGGGGCAGAGGTGGAAAGAATTGATCTGTTTTGATTGCAGAAAACACAGGCCTTTTCTGACAAGAGCCAGAGGAAGAGTGTGTGGTATTGGGCCAAAGGAATCAGCCTCAAAGGCAAAAGGTCTGAGTTTCAGTTCTGGCTCTGTTGCATATTAACCATTTTACCTTGAACCAGTTATACAATATTTTCTTTCTTTGGTTTTCTCATCTTTAAAAATGGAATAATAATTCTTATCTCACTGAATTGTTAGGATTAAATGATATAAAAATAAGTGAAAGCATCTAGCATATATAGTAAGTACACTTTAAATTTCTCCCACAGCACTCTTTAGTGATAGTGGGGAAAAGAGTTTTTTTCTTCCCTGAATTGTGTTTTGGTGTTTATAAATGCACTGTAAGGCATACAGCAGTGGAGCACAGGGAATGCAGCCATGGTGCGGTCATTGCAAAGCCAGCTTCATTATTCTACCTATCCCATGGGTCCAAACTTTCAGGCTGAGTGAGTTTTTCTTGTGAGGGTGCTAGAGATACTACTTTAGGTAGAAAAATAACTTAAAAATTGTTAATGATTGTTCAGTACTGATCTTGCTATATAGTATAAAATATTTATCTATATACTTAAAACTATATTAAATATGTAAGAAATTACCTAATTTTTTATATCAGGAAATCACTCTAAGAATTAACAATGCAGTGTTTGGTTGCATTTCTTATTTTAACATGCCACACCATTCAAAAGAAAATGAGTAAATAAAGTTATTTTTTAAATGATCATATTTTTAATGGGACTGTCCTAGTTACCAGGGATACTAATGTACAAGATAGACTGTCTTCAACAGCTTACAATCTAGGTAGAAATCCTTCAGGTACAAGATAAAAGATAAGTGAAACAGACAATAATATAGATCACCCAATACTTGGAAATATTTTCTTTACACTAAAGCTTGTTTTAACTTTACAGTGCATGCATAAATATAGCATATTTATAGGATACATAGTGTAGAGATAAAGAGCCCAGAGTGAAACTAATAACTATTTCCTTCAGTGTTATTTAGGTCAGTTAAGGAGACAGTATAAACGGAGGTAGAAAAAATATTGTAGAAGAAAGGAAGATGGGAATCTTAGTTGGTGGGGCCAGAGGTGGCAAGTGGAGTGAAGAAAATGAAATATTTGGTGGCAAACATAGATATGATTAAGGTGTCATTTAGGGCCTTGGCACCTTAGAAATCAAAGATTGCATTAATATCCTTCTGAATGAAAAATTAAGCACAAAATACTACAGGATATAATGCTACAGTATTTAAAATATGGGTCCCGATTCATAAGCCACTAGGGTCCCAACCTCTTAAGCTATGTTGACTTCCAAACAAATACTGTGTGTGAATTTGTCTTTAAAAATGCATTTTTATCTTTGTTTTAGTGTCTTTGCAAGATATAACAATGAGAAAAGCTTTCCGAAGTTCTACAATTCAAGATCAACAGCTTTTTGACCGCAAGACTTTGCCTATTCCATTACAGGAGACATATGATGTCTGTGAACAGCCTCCACCTCTCAATATTCTAACTCCTTATAGGTCAGTAGGTTAATATATAAGAAGATTTGCTATTTATTTTAGACTTCAAGTTCAGGTAGGTAGTGGTCTACATTTAAATGCTATGTCCCCAAGCATTCTTTTTTTTTTTAGCATTTATCAGACCTTTATTACTTTTAAAAATATATATAATAAACTTTATTTTTAAAGAGGTGTTAGATTACAGAAAAGTTACATTGAAAGTATAAGGGATTCCCATGTACCTCCCCACCCCCAACCCATCTTCCCCTATTACATTGTGGTTTACACTTAATTCCAATGACCTAAAAATGCTCTATGTTCCACCAATTATTCTCTCCCCTCCCCTCAGAACCTCTGGTAACCACTATCTTTATAACACTCTTACATGTTCTTCCATTACTACAATATTAATAAGTTTACTTTGTCCACGGTTGCATTCCCCCTTATGTTTGTTCATTTCTCAACCTTGAGGATTTTGGGATAGTGATGCCCACTCTGCCTCAGATTGAGAGGGGGGTTAGATCTTATGGGGCAGATGGAAGGAACTGTTTTGCTTGTAGTTGTAGATGCTCTCTGTTTTTTGGGATGGGGGTTATCCATCATCATCATTTTGTTAGTTGTCCTGGGTGAGTCCGATGCACTGGAGAGTAGGTATTGGCTGCAACTCTGCTGAGATTCAGCTCAACAGGCATATGAGCAGATTGAAGATTGAAGTTTATGGGACATATATTTAATGGGTATAGTGCTAATTAAAGTTTCAAATAAAAGGGGTAGAAGAATAATGTACAGGGAAACTTATAAATTATAGCTATATGTACATCAGGGAAATAGGTTGTCATATATTTCAAGGTAAGGCCCATCAATAGGGTGCTGATTCCAAGGGATTGTGTGCTTTGCCTATAGTGTCTGCTTGGCTCTAGAGCCCTCAGGAGCATCCCTGTTTGAGATTTTGTTCACAGTGGTAGTTACTGAGATCTGCCTGAGACATGTATAAACATAACCTCTGGAATGACCTCCCAACCCATTTTGAAATCTCTTAGCCTAAAAAAATCTTTTGTATTTGATGTTTCCCCTTTTGGTCAATGTCTTTTTCCAAAGGCATCGCTGGTTGGTGCTTGGTATTAATCCCTTGGTGCCAGGGAGGCTCATCCATGGGGGTCATGTCTCACACTGAGGGGAGGAGGGGAAGGTAGTGTGTTTATTTGCTGAGTGTGGCTTAGAGAGAGGTCACATTTGAGCAACAAGAAGGTTTTCAGGAGGTAACTCTTACACAATAGTTATTATTGGGCTAAGTCTCAATTTTATAAGAGTAAGGTTCATAGTTACATGTATAATATTGAGGGCTTGAAATTCTGGTCTGTTTTCTTTTATTAGGCACTGCCTATGTACTCGAGAGTTTCTTGCCCCTCTATTTGAGAATGTAGTAGGACTCCTCAGGACAGGAGTTTAATATTTTCTTGTTTATTGTTTGGTTCTCTACCCATTGAGATAACACCCTATGACAAGATGAACACATTCATAGTCCATAGAAGCATGCCCCAGGTGTACCCTTTCCCACACATTCTCCCACCACTGACACCCTGCAGTGGCCCTCCCCTGCCATATTTGCCAAAAGAATATTCCCACAATTGTATTTCAACCACAGACCTCCCCTCCCCAGAGTTCATCTGTTCCTTCCTCCAGCCCTCCCCCTAGTTCCATGCATAGTCCAACCCCCCCCAACCCTGCTCATCTTCACATTCCAGCATCATCAACCCCATTCACATGTCAGCACCACCATCACCCCCATCCACTGCCAAACCACCCCCTTACACCTTATCATAGGTTCTGTCCATATTAAGCATCAGCTCACCAGTCTCTCCTCTTTTTCTGTCTCCTGGTAACCTATATTCCAGACTCTCTATGAATCTGCTCAATATGCTTAGGTCATATCAGTGAGGTCATGCAGTATTTGTCCGTTATAATGACTGACTGGCTTCACTCAATACAAGGTTTTAGAGATTCACACAACAACACAGAAGTTTTTGATTTTGAGGAGTTCCCAAGCATTCTTTATATCATTTGGCTTCTGGCCAACACAGAGACCACTCCCCATCCACCACTTTTATAAAACCTTTATTTTATTCACCAGATGACTTCCCAAGGCTCTGGCATCCAATGGAGAAGACCTCTTCAAGGGAGTTGTTTTAACAAGTATTACTAAGAAAAGCCACAGTTATTAATATGTAGGGACAAGGAGTTGTCATTGTCCTTTTAATTTCACTTTTAATTAAGTGGAAATTAAAAAATAAATAGCTCAAAATTCTACCACACTAACAAAATAATTGTTATCATTTTTGCTTGTTCTCATCTAGTCTTGATCTGCATGCATTAAATTTTTACATAATTATCATATGCTATCTGCTTTAAAAGTGTTTTTTACCATTTAAAATAAAATTTCTAATCAGCCTTTCTTCAGAGTGCTTTCACAGAATTTGTTAAATGGGTAATTTAAGATGCATAGTACATATCCTGAACAAAATTATATTCAAATCATTATTTTGAAACAAAGTCATATGCAAGTCACGGGATATAAATGGTACTACTAGAATGACTATTAAGGGAGATCGTCTGGATTTGGGAGGAAAATAAATAAATTAGAATATTGGCACAGGCTCTGTAAAATTTCTCTATTCCAAATGATATTATTGTCCTTTTAGGCCTTTATCTTTGGCAGAACTATTTGTAATTATTGAAATTTCCCAGAGACTTTTAGAACATTTGGTATTCAGCAGGAGAAATTAAAGGTGAAAATTGCCCAGCTGTACTTTAAATTATTAACATCAGTTCTGAAAGGTGTCTGGTTTTCCATTTTCCTTAGTTTCCTATCTGATTTGTGAGAAATTTTCTATTGATGCATTATTCAAATTTATTTTGGCAATATTTTTATATGTGCTCTTTTTTATTAATGTAAGAGAAACATTTCAGTAAAATTATTTCTATTCAGATAGCTTTTCTAAGTCTTACTAACATTATTTTTTAATTGATAATTTATTTCAGAGATGACGGTAAAGAAGGTTTGAAGTTTTATACCAATCCTTCATATTTCTTTGATCTTTGGAAAGAAAAAATGTTGCAAGATACAGAGGATAAGAGAAAGGAAAAGAGGAAGCAGAAGGTATTAAAAGAGATTCAAAAAATTGAAGTTGTTTTTGTGCATCTGTGTTTTGTTGCATATATGGATCTTTATTAGTCCTATACATTGACAATTTTATTCCATTGAGTCAGTTTAGTCAAATACTGAAGTATTTAAAACCACACAGAAAGATCGCAGTCTAACGGGGGCCAGATAAGCAATCAGATTATTATAATATAAGTGCCATGACAGAGATTCACATACACATTTTTGGTAGCACAAAATAGCACCTGCTTTAGCCAGGGGCAGGGGCAGAAAACACTTCCAACAAACTTATAATGAATCTTGAAGAACAGATAGGAATTAAGTGAACAAGGGAAGGGAAAGGCTTTCTAGTAAGAAAGAACAAAGGGAAAATGGGCAGATTTGGTAAAGTAGATAAAGGCTAATGTTTCCTTACCACAAAGCATAGCCAAACAGTTGTGGAGAAGTTATTTTATTCTCACTTAATTCCTGTATCTGTCTGTTGTGTTTGTCATTTTCTGTTTTCTAATAAAATTAAAATCAATCCAATTTATTCCATGTTAATGATAATTGAAAATATAGAAGTAGGAACCAAAGTTGGATTTAGGCAAAATTATGAAGGAAGCAAGTCTTCATCATCCCTGTTTCTCCTCTAGCTATGCCTACTTTCTCCTCTTTTCCCCATAATTCCCTCATATTATCTTCTGTGCTAGACAGTATCCCAGTGTTCTAGCCAGAGTGCAAACTGGTACATCTAAAGGCATTATCTTTGTTTGACAAAGGATGGTTTTAAAATTTTTGAACTGGAATGTGTTAGATTAGAGATGCCTATCTAGTTCACTTCAGGCCCTGTCTTACACCTAGCTAGTCTTTTTTTTTTTTTTTTAATTTATTTATTCATTTATCCCCCCGTTGCTGCCTGTGCTCGCCGGGCCAGCCAACCACGCCACGCGGGCGGGCCTGCCCCCACCAGGAGGCCCCGGAAACCGAACCCGGGGCCTCCCACATGGTAAACGGGAGCCCCACTGATTGAGCCACAGCCGCTTCCCCCTAGCTAGTCTTATTCATGTATATTATCTACTTGGCCTCTTGGGCATAGAGTTACATCCACGCTAGACCTTTCTATTCTTTCTACCCCAATTACAATCACTTTTTATTCTATTTTTCAAAGACCCTGTTTTCTGTTTGGTGACAAACTTATTGTGGGTTAATTGAATAATTGGGATTTTTCCAATATATTGGCTAATTGGTCACTTCCCAGAAAATATGACCTTAGAAAATAACTATTCAGTTTCTGTTTAGAGGTAGACAATGCCCTTAAAAGGTAGAAATTTTACTCATCACAGCAAATTAGTAGATGTGGGAGCATTGTTGGTATTTCACCTGAAAGGACTTCGTGACCTCAAATTTTATTACTCAGGCATACTGTTTTATTTAGTGCATCAGTTCAAGAAAGGGGTTAAAAAAACATGACAAGAAACTGAGGTTACAAACCAACTAAGATATAACTCTGAATATGCAAATGAACTGTCTATGCATTGTTTTTGCTATGTTATAATAGCATTGTCTTTCTCAATATTGATGTTAAAATTTTATTTTGATTGTTATAACCTCTTTTTTAAAACTTAGCACTTCAACATTTGTCTTTCTTTCAATACATTTGTTACAGCAGAAAAATCTAGATCGCCCTCATGAACCAGAAAAAGTGCCAAGAGCACCTCATGACAGGCGGAGAGAATGGCAGAAGTTAGCCCAAGGTCCAGAGCTAGCTGAAGACGATGCTAATCTCTTACATAAGCATATTGAAGTTGCTAATGGCCCAGCCTCTCATTTTGAAACAAGGTTTCTTGTCTTTTTTTTTTTTTTTAATTACTGATAAAACGTTGGCTTGTTTGTAATTTTTGTAGTTCTAAGTCTTAGACCCTGAACTGTCGAACCAACAGACTCTATTAAGAGATGGTTTTGAAAACTGACTCTGTAAACCTACTGAAATTTAGCTTTGGGCAAGTCATTTTCATTCCTTAGTTTTATCATCTGTAGAAAGAAAGGGTTGGGATTGATGATCTTTAGGGTTGTTTTAGCTTCCATACGAAATCCCAATTCCCTCTCAATAGTTCAAGCAGAGTCTGCCAGAATTTCATAAGATAGTAATGGGGTTTGGAAATTTTGTAAAGTATTATTGATTCAATGTATATAAAACAGTAGTTGAGAAGGAGTTATTTTTTTCCTTTTCCTTTCCCCTAACTTCCTTTGTGTGCCACATCCCCCATCTTGGATATAACAGGATAAAATTACCTATCCTATTTTGCATAAATAGAAAATAGATCCTTTTTCTTTTTCAGTAGTCATAGACACTTTCTAAGTAGCATACTACCATAACAAATATGTTGTACTGGTCTCCGAGAAGAGATTTGTGTATAGTTATAGTGATGTTTTGAATGGAAAAGAGCTTAAGGTTTTCTTTTGAATAATAAATATAAAGTATTAGGCCATAAGTGTGAAATATCTTGGACTATATTAGGAGAATTATGCATGTTAGAGATACTGTTTATGTGCATTTCTAAAAGAAAGAGATTGAGAAACTTGAAATTGTGTAAAAATTTATAATCTGTAGATAAACATCTTATTTTTACCACTGTTCTGACCCAGTAGTCAAAATACAATAACTTCTAACTTGTTCTATGCACATCTGTTAAATCTAACTTTGTCATCAGAATACATTACAATCAGTAAATATTTATAAACTCCTGCATGCTTAAGGTATCTAAAATTTTGCTTAAATCTAATTGTAAGTCACATGCTGCTTTCTTGCTTTGCTGTTTTTTAAGTACCCTATTATCTTTGAAAATGCCAAAAGGCCAAAAATGACATAGCTACCTATCTCTGTGGTGCTAATATGAGGAACACCTTTCTCCCTGGATACAAGACTTTCAGAAGTCATTTAGGTTTAAGAGAGCAATAAGGTATCTTAATGGTAGAAAATCCCAGTTTTCATATTCTTCAGCTTTCTGTCACTGGTATCTGACTTCTTGTAAAGAAAAAAATGAAATAGAGACACATAGTTTTGAACATAACTTGTTAAAAATTCTTTTATTGTCTTATCAATAAGATTATATATATAATATTTTCCATCCTTGTGAATTGAGTTAGAATTCTATTATAAAATAATAACTGATGGTCATCATATAAAAACTAAATCAGCCAAAAAAAGTTGCATTATGAGCAGCATTCTTTGATTTAAAGGCAGAATTTATGAACATGTCTCTGAAAGAAATTTTTAACAGTGATTAAAATATTTGCATTCAAAAGCTAAGCCTTAAATATCTTAGGTAGAACATTTCATTTTGCCAGTAATTCAAGAAAAATGCACTGATATTATATATATATATATATATATATTTTTTTTTTTAGACCTCAGACCTATGTGGATCATATGGATGGATCTTACTCACTTTCAGCCTTGCCATTTAGTCAGATGAGTGAGCTTCTGACTAGAGCTGAGGAAAGAGTCTTAGTCAGACCACATGAACCACCTCCACCTCCACCAATGCATGGAACAGGAGATGTGAAACCCATACCCACCTGTATCAGGTATGTTGGGACAAGCACATGATGTTTTATTTCAGGGGTCAATGATGTTTTTTTTAAAGGACCACTTAGTAAATATATTAGGCTTTGTGGGCCATACGATTTCTATCACAACTACACAACTCTGCCTTTCTTGCATGAACGCTGCCATAGACTATATGTAAACAAACAACTGTGGCTACTAAAACAGGGAGCGGTCAGATTTTGCCTGTAGGCCATAACTTGTCAGCCTCTGATGAGAGCTGACACATTCTTCTGGAAAAATTCATCTAATAATTTACTTTAAAGATTAAAGTATATTTCATTTAGATATAGCTTTGTTATCAAGCACATGAGGTGTGCAGTGTATTAATAAAACTGTGGGGAAATTTTTGAAATGTGATAGAACAATAGACCTAAGGGGCTAAGAAATAGGAACCAAAGATGTGGTTATAAATATTTATTTGATATTAGGAGAAATACTCCTAAGAATTTGAGATAGAATAGTCAATTGCTCCTATTATTCTTTTAGTAAAGCTATTTTGAAATTTAATTCTGTTGATTATTATCTGAATTATAATTTTTTAAATAGAGAAATCATGCAAAAATAGAGTTCCCATATACCTCCCTCACACACATAGTTTTCCCTATTATTAACACTTTGTATTAATGTGGTACCTTTGCTACTACTGATGAAACAGTATTATTATAATATACTATTAACTGTAGCACACGGTTTACATTAGGGTTCACTGTTGGCACTGTATAATCCCATGTGGTTTTTTTTACAAATATTTATTCTAGTAACATGTAAAACCTAATATTTCCCCTTTTAACCCCATTCAAATATATAATTCAGTGCCATTAATTATGTTTACAATGTTGTGCTACCATCACCACCATCCATTACCAAAACTTTTCCATCACCCCAAATAGACACTCTATACCAATTAAGCCTTAACTTCTCATTACCTGCCTCCATCCCTGCCCTTGGTAACCTGTATTCCAGTTTTTTACTCTATGATTTTGCATATTCTAATTATATCATATTAGTGAAAGAATAAAATACTTGTTCTTTTGTGTCTGGCTTATTACACTCAACATGATGTCTTGGGGTTCATCCATGTTGTCACATGTATCAAAACTTCATTCCTTTTTACAGCTAAATAATATTCCATTGTATACATTTACTGCATTTTGTTTATCCATTCATCTGTTGATAGACACTTGGATTGCTTCCATCTTTTGGCCATTGTGAATAATGCTATAATCATGGGTATGCAAATATCTCTTTGTGTGCCTGCTTTCAGTTCTTTTGGGTTTGTATCTAGAAATGGGATTGCTGGGTCATATGGTAATTTTATTCTTAACTTTCTGAGGAATCACCAAACTGTTTTCCACCAGAAGCTCCACCATATTACATTCCTACCAAGAAAGAACAAGTGTTCCTATTTCTTAATAGATAAATATTCTAATAAAGAAATAAAGATCAACTTTACAATTTTCAGTTAAAAAATTAACCTTCTATCACTAACTCATTTGATGTTCCACCCTCAGGCAGGAAGAGGGCCATAAGTTTCCTATTGTGGTTTCTAATTAGTTGTCATTGATTTAACTGAAATGACATATGAGTTTTAATAGTTTCAATATAAATACATCATTGTTTTGGTCACACGTGTTGCTATAAATATTGTAATGTGATCAATGTTGAATCACTACAGAGACTCATATTGCAGTATAGAATTGAGCATTTTATTTATTAAAGTAAGTATAAAATGCTTGAGTATATGTGAAAGTTGAATGAGAGGATGTGACCATTTAGAAAATTACAAACCAAAGCACTGCCTATTAATTTTCTCGTTTGTATACTTTTTGTTCTGATTTCATTCTAAATTCTGCTGAAGAATTTAAAATTTCTATAGGAACATGCTAATACAATTACTTTGTTACAATTTCTGATAGTCATTTATATTTTGTGGGTTAGGTTTTTCTCTTTTAATAACTTGCTAGGATCTCTTTGTCTTTTCAGTTCCACTACAGGTTTGATAGAAAATCGCCCTCAGTCACCAGCTACAGGCAGGACACCTGTGTTTGTGAGCCCCACTCCCCCACCTCCTCCACCACCTCTTCCATCTGCCTTGTCAACTTCTTCATTAAGAGCGTCAATGACTTCAACTCCTCCCCCACCAGTACCTCCCCCACCTCCACCTCCAACTACTGCTCTGCAAGCTCCAGCAGTACCACCACCTCCAGCTCCTCTTCAGATTGCTCCTGGAGTTCTTCACCCAGCTCCTCCTCCAATTGCACCTCCTCTAGTACAGCCCTCTCCCCCAGTAGCTAGAGCTGCCCCAGTGTGTGAGACTGTACCAGTTCATCCACTTCCACAGGGTGAAGTCCAGGGGCTGCCTCCACCCCCACCACCTCCTCCTCTGCCTCCTCCTGGCATTCGACCATCATCACCTGTCACAGTTGCAGCTCTTGCTCATCCTCCCTCTGGGCTACATCCAACTCCATCTACTGCCCCAGGTCCCCATGTTCCACTAATGCCTCCATCTCCTCCATCACAAGTTATACCTGCTTCTGAGCCAAAGCGTCATCCATCAACCTTACCTGTAATCAGTGATGCCAGGAGTGTACTTCTGGAAGCAATACGAAAAGGTAATTTTCTCGGAGCCATTAAAAGCATTGCTACAGTAGCATTAGAAACTTTATAAATATTTGAGATAATTATCTCAAAACTGTAAAATTGTAAATTGTAAAATTTTAGATGATTATATTTTGCACAAATGACCTATAGAAAGAAAACTATGTCAAATCTATATTTTAAATCATTTTCAAGAAAATATAGCACATTTAATCATTTTATTTTCATGCTTAGTAGGGATTCTTAAAATGTTTATTGAATGTAGGAGAAATTGAAAGTACCAGACTTAAATGTTATAGAAAATTTAGCTAAAATCCTTTATATAATGTTTAATATATTTGTATTAACTCCTTTAAAACTGGTATTTTCTTCAGTGTTAAGGCTGTCCATTTGGTGTATCAATGATATTCTTGCACTACTAGATGCCTATGAAGGATTAAGTTTCTTCCCTTAGTAACAAAGGAAAGAATTCTTCATTTATTCAGTCAACATTTCCTAAGCAACTACTATTTGGTAGGAACTGTGAGTATAGAATGAATAATAGTGCACTTCCCTTAAATATGGGGAGAATAAAGCTGCTGAAAATATACCAAACAATGTTTAATTTTTTTGACTATAGAGGTAATAGAAGAAATATATCACCTGGTTAACTTTTTGTGAGAGATGGTAAACAGGGAGGCAGAGTAGGCCATAATGGATAAATAAACTATAGATATCCACTGGGATATCTAGTAAGTTTCAGCAACTAATATCACAGATGAAAATGTAATGAAAGATTTAATGCATCTTCTAAATATGGTCCTTCAAAATTTTTAATAGATCTTGATTTTTTATATAATTTTTTTTAAAGAAGCTTTAGATTACAAAAATGTTACATAAAAAATATAAGGGATTCCCATATGCCCCCCTCCCTCCCCCTCCTGCATTTTCCCATATTAACAACATCCTTCATTAGTGTGCTACATTTGTTACAATTGATGAACCCATATTGAAGCATTGCTATTAACCATGGACTACAGTTTACATTATAGTTTATACTTTGTCCCACACAATTTTGTAAGTTATAACAAAATATACAATGGCCTGTATCCGTCACTGCAGTGTCATGCAGGACAAATCTAATGTCCTGAAAATGCCCCCATATTACACCTATTCTTCCCTCTCCCATCCCTCAGAACCTCTGGTGGCCACTGCCTTTTACATCAATAATAAGAGTTCTTCCATTGCTAGAATAATAATAAGTATATAATAGAATAATAATAAGTCTACTTTAGTCCATTGTTCATTCCCCAATTTGGAAGATTTTGGGATGGTGATGCCCTCTATGATTCTAATTGAGAGGGGGCTTAGATCCCATTGGGCAGATGGATGGATCTGTCTTGCTTGCAGTTGCAGACACTCTCTGTTCCTTGGGATAGGCCTTGTCCATCCTGAATTTCAGCAGAGTTGCAATACCTACTCTCCAGTTCATTGGACTCACCCAGGACAACTAGATCTTGCTTTTTATTTTCCTATGAGCATTTCTCATGTGTATTTGATTTTATTACAGAAAAACTAATAATATCTAGTATTTCCATCTAAAATACTTAATGGTTTGGATTTACTATATCAGGTATTCAGCTACGCAAAGTAGAAGAGCAGCGTGAACAGGAAGCTAAACACGAACGCATTGAAAATGATGTTGCCACCATCCTGTCTCGCCGTATTGCTGTGGAATACAGTGATTCAGAAGATGATTCAGAATTTGATGAAGTAGATTGGTTGGAATAAGATAAATGCATCGATAAATATTACAAAACTGAATGCAAATGTTCTTTGTGGTGCTTGTTCTTGGAAAATGTTTGGTCATTCTAGTGTTTTACTTTCTTTTCCTTATAATAAATAACCCTTTTCCTCCTTAACTTTTGAGTTCTAAGAAAAATATTATCATACATTTCAAGCTAAATGTTTTACAGTGGCTTATCTTCTTTTTCCCCCAGAAAAGACATCATTTGGTCAAATAAACCACTAAGTATTAAGCATGGACAGCTATTAGAGTAGCAGATTCTGTTTTTTTATATATCTTAATTGTGCACTTTGTGAATTTTAATTTAAAGAAAGCAACTGAGATTGAAATCTTGAGGGCAGCTGTATCTATCAATGAGCCTTATTCCATTTCCTGATGTTTAAAAGAAGCAGCACTGCCTTGATTATATGAGTACACTCAGAAAGTACATATAGCTTGTAGTGTTGAATTATCTTAAAGGAATGCTTGATTTTTTTTTTTTTAATTATTGTTTTATTGTTTTTAAATACTTGCCTTATTTGAGTGTTTAGCAATGCCCTCTTCCCACTTCTATATTGTGTGGTACGATTTTGCTTGCCTATAGGAGTTTAAACTTTTTCCATGTGAAATATACTGACTTAAACATACATGTAACTTACATAACTGTTAAGAATAACAATCTGATTTAATAAATGGTTCATTTGAAAGGTTCATGGATGTTGCTCTTTCAATAAAAATATTTTTGATAGTTTATCAAATACTATAAATTAGACTCTAAATATATAGATAGTAAACTCAAATATAAAAAAACAACATAAGCTATATAATTCTTAATTGTATATATTCATATTGTATGGTATGTAAGGTAGCATTAATGTCATTTCTTTTCCTAAATTCACAAAATCAATATTTTCCAACTCCTTGTGCTCTTAATTAAAATCTCAACTTGCTGTTTAATTTCAGCATACTTTGACATAAATTTAACAACATCTTTCTTGAAGTTATATTTTGTGGTGATAAATGAGTCACTATTGTTTCCAGAGTCCATAAAGGGAAGGAGGGGAAAGCACCATTAATATATTACTTACTCTGAAAAAAAAAACACTAAATAAGGTTTTAGTAAGTTGATTATAAAAGTGACTGCAATTCTCATCCTTGTCTATATCCACCCCTTATGCAATGCAATTTCCAGCTCCTCTCGTCAAGGGGTGGGTTCTATTCCCACCCCCTTGAGTCTGGATGTCTGGCTTTGGCCAATGACGTGGCAAAAGTCATGCCCTAGTTCTAAGCCTAGACCTCAAGAGGACCTGCAAGCTTCAGCAGGTGCATGCACATTCGTACTAGTGCTCATGCTCTCTCTCTGAACCCTGCCTCTCCCATGGCAATAAACCCAGGTTAGCCTGCTGGAAACTCAAAAACCACGTGGAGGAGAGCCATCCCAGGTGAGGCCATCTTAGACCAGCCATCCTCAGCTCACTTACTAGCTCATCTAGACATACGAGTGAGACTAGCCACACCCAGCCCAAGCCACAACTGCTCAGCTAATCCCTTAAACTCATGAACAAAATTACTGTGTATAGTCTCATGCCTAAGTTTTGAGGTAGATTATTTCAAGCAGCATTATTGTGGCAATAAATAGTTAATACATCAGGTCACTTGGTGACTTTATAGTTTGCATGTAAAAAACATTAACTTGCGGCTTTATTTAAAAAAAACAAAACTTTGATTTGATCTTTTGGGTAGCTTTGCCTAGAATAAGAGATTAGATAGCCATTTGGGGTTCCTTTCCAACTTTAGGAAAATTATACTGTCAAATTTAGTTCAAGAAGCACCTTTTTATATATATATTTTATATATATATATATTTTTTTTTTTTTTTAATGTAAAAAAAAAAATTTAGTTCAAGAAAATATGGCACATTTTAAAGTTTGACTTCCTAAGTATGCTTATGCTCAAAAGGCAACAGGCTGGTATATATATATATTTCTATAAATTGCAGTTGTGACCATATAACCAAACCTAATAAGACGGGTGGTAAAGCAGTTAAGAGTGATACAGAAGGAAATGGCTAAAGATTTCCTAATAAAAGTAGATGTGTTAATCCGTAAAGCCCAGAAGTATGTATCCTACATAATTTCTGATACATTTTGTTTGTTCTTCAAAACATTCCTGGAAGGTAAGAGAGTGCCTGCAGACTGAAGAGGTAGATATGTAATATCCATTTTAAAATAAAAATAACTTTGAAGTCTAGATACTCAACTTAACTTACTGAGGGAATTTTGAAGCAAATCATTTAGGGTCAGTTTTTTTTTTTGTTGTTTTTTTTTTTTCCCTGAACCCAGAAAGAGGTAAATAGGGACTTTGTTACAACTGTGCCAGACGTAATTTTCAATGCTTCTCAGGTATTTAGTCTGCCTTCTTACTTTAAACAGAGCCTGAATTAACTTTCTGAAAGCACACCTCAGATAACCAAGTTGATGAATAGACTGGATGACGCATCCTCCTGTACCCCTGCCACACAACCTAAGCTAAGTGAGGCATGTTCACCCTTGAGAAGTATACTCTGGACATAACTGTCAAAAGTGAACATGCCTAAAATGAAACTTTCTGCTTACATTATTCTTGTCCAGAAATTAGTACCGGAATGATCACTCTGTCATACAACATTTAAAAAGAAATACAGGGGAGTGGGGGTAGCTCAACAGGTTTCAGTGCCTGCTTCCCATGTACTAGGGAGTCCCGGGTTCAATCTCTGGTACCTCTTAAGAGAAATATATTCTCTGAGCCCAATAAACAATTGACTCATGAGACCAAGGGTTTGATTCTTTCTCATCTAGGAGCCAGGGAGAAAATACAAGTCCAGCTCTAAGGACAGTATGTGTCCTAGGCATGAAACAGCTCTGGCCACCAAACAGGCATCAAGCTAGGATGAACAAAGGACTGTAAGTGCTCTGCCCCTGGCTGATATAAGATCAACACCACCAATCAGGTGTCTCTTTGCCCATCGCCAAGGGGTTTAGGGTCAGTTTTAATACCCTAAGAAGAATGAAAATTACTGGCTAATCACTACTTCTTATTGAATTAATTTACTATTCAACAGGTCATGCACATGGTATAGAATCAGAAAAATGAATTATCGTGGGGAAATAATTGGCTTCACTTGCTTTGGTTGAGGTCACCCATTTACAGTCTCTTGTTACCAAATACAGCAGACATTTTTATTCTATTTCCATGAAGCTTTCACTCTCTTTGGTGGTTTTGACACTGTTCCTTCCCTTTCTCCTTCTTAATAATGGTGGGACAGAAGAGGGAGTGGGAAATGCCTAACAGCATGGTGTTAGGGATGAAATGCAATCACTGTGGAGGGAAAGGGAGTTTCTATATCTTTTTCCTAAGTAAAGAATATTTGTAATCTCTGGATTTATAAGGCTTATAAGACTTATAAGTTATGATCATTGTTTTTAATAATTTTTCATCTATTTGGGCAGATAAGATGACTTCCAAAGCATTTTATTTTATAAATATCTATTTAAAAATAAATAAGAAAAATATTCGTTTGGGTTGTATTCTGTAAATTGTGAAACACCTCCCATTATTTCCATTTTGGGAGAAGCCTACCCTTTTTCAACAACCATCTACATACATATTTTCATGAAGTTTCCTCTGATCACAACAACTGGAGCTCATATTCCTTTTGAATTTCTCTTATTTTATTATGAGCTTTCTTCAAGTAATACTTATGCCATTTTGCATCACAGTTATTACCTATTTGAGTTTGCCAAGTAGATTACTCATAAGATAGCAGGGGTCTTATCTTAAATAGGCAAGTCTAATGTCTTTTGTAAACAGGCTCAGAAATAGCCCTTTATTGCTGTCCACTAGAGCTATTAGAATGTTTCTTCCCAGGCACTGCTGCTGCTTAAAATTTCTTTCCCCACTAATCTCAATAATACACTTAACCTAAAACTAATCCTAACTTTAACAGCATTCTGAGTGTGTATAAGTGCGTACATGTGTATGTGTGTATTTTAAGAAATAGGAAGTATAGGAATGGTTGTTCTGGCCAAAAGGGAAAAGTTATTAACATTTTTAAAGTCATAAAGTCTTAAAGCAGAGAGCAAAACTGATAAAGTGTTTTAATGAGATTCTCCTGAATTACTTTCAAAACACAGCTTTGACTTTCCCCTTGTAAATATAACGCTGCTATTTATTTTTTTCATTTTCACTCCACTGCATTTATCTTGACCCCAGCTTTTTAAAAAAACACCTCTAAACTAAAGCAAACTTAAAATAAATTATTTAAACCTCCTAGATAGTTCAAGAAATTCCCTTTATAATCCATGATCTCTATAACATCTACTTAGTAAAAAAAAAAAAAAGCAAATAAACCAGTGCAAGACATTAATCATGCAATATCAGGATTTAAAGATGGCTTTACTGTGTTGAATTAATGAAAATGGAAGATCAAATTATGGTAATTATAAATTGTGTCTTATAACTGTAGTTAATAGAAATCATTGTAATGAAGCCAAATGGAATGCATAGGACCCTTAGAATACAAGGAATAAGTCTTTTCCTCCCTTTATTCATTGCTGTACTAAGAACAAATTTATTTATGTTCTCCATGACTTGGCTGTAGAATGCATCAGTAATCACTGTTGCTTTGCAAGCCTGACAGCCAGGCTCTGAATAAAGAATGAATACCAGCCTTGAATGAACATTTCAAACACTTTTTTTAAAGACTAATTATCAATACCTTTTTCTCATTACTGTAAGACCAGCTGCTCTGACGTTTTTTTCCTCCAGGGGAAAAAAATGTTTTAAGCACAACTGAGCATGTACTGAGGCATCCTTCTCTTTTCTATAATAGACAAATTTGTTTAATGATAATGATTTTGAATATTTTAATAATATAGTATCTGTATAGATATGTGTCTTGTGTATATGTGTGTGTTGTACTCATAAAAGAATTTTTAATAAATTTCTTAATTAGAGATCCATACTGCCTTTAGGCTAGCTCTTTCAATACTGCTGCTTTTAATACAGGACACTGATGTCTCTAGGTGTAATAAAATTTTCCACCCATCTTTCTGGCCTGGAAACAATATAACAGACACAAGAGCCATCAATTCACAATATTTCTTACATTATAACAACTCCTGATATTACACAAAGCGTCTAATTTTATTCTTGCTACGAAAGCCATGATATGTTGTACTTCGAAATTTAAAGAAAATCTATAGGAACTATTTATCTATACTATTCCAGATAAAGGAGTACATCTCCTATTATTAATGGTTTATTAATGGTTTATTTTTATTCATTTTTTAAACAATTTTTTGATGCTTGAAGGGTTTTGAGACTGCTGGGTCTCAAACAGTGAGTTGGAGTCACAAACAGTGAATAGACAGAGCCCTCCTTTCTGAGCATACAGATAAATTAACAAAGAACAATGAATGTTGTGTTAGGGAAGTTCAGCACACACACCAAAACCTAGTCTAGGGAGTCAGGAAAGGCCTCCAAAAGGAAATGATATTTAAGTGGAGACCTGAATGTTTGAAGTGGACCTAGGCAGACAAGAAGTGTGGATAGAGAGTCTCCCAGGAAAAGGGAACATATGTGAATACCTGGACATGAGAAATGAGAGAGAGGTGCATTGAAGGAACTGAAATGTGCTTGATGCAAAGTGTGTAAGCAGTGAAGGGGCTAGAAATAGATTAGAAAGGTAGGCAGAAGCAAATCCTGAGAAGGTCTTTGGAACCAATTAAGGTGTTTACATATTATTCCCTGGGCAATAAAATTGGGAAAGTGACATAATCAGAACAGCATTTTGGAAGAATAACTATATGCAAAATGGTAAATAAATTAGAAGTCATCTTGGAGGTTAGGAGATGAATCAGCACGTTAAATAAAACAGGTGACAGATTATAGGAGGGGATGGTGGTGGTAAAGAAGATACATTCAAGAGATATAGGATGTGGAATACCCTGGACTTGGTGATGGAAGAGGAAGGAATCAAGGATGACTCCCAGGGTCCTGGCTTATTGATAAATGAACATTAAAGGAGGAGCAGGTTTGGAAGGGTGGGTTATGCAGTTCGAAACATAAGGCAGGGAGAGGATTACTGACATGGTTAAGAACAGGAATTAATCTTATATTTGTGGAAGGAAACCTCTTCTATAGGAAGGCTAAGTACCAGAAAGTTGAGGAAGATTCCTACTAATAGCATGTAGGTTCTCTTTGAAGTAGATGACAATACTGCTTAGGATGGCTGGGGAACAGGAAGAGTGAAGCTTCCTGTTTCTTAAAACCACTCCTTAATATCTTAAACCCATGAGTAAACTCCCATGTTGAAGTTCTTCTCATCTGAGTTGCTGTAACGCTGATTTGATCTCCTTTTCTCATTATAAGGACATTCGCAGGCTCTCCTGGACTGTAGAAGCATGTAAATGAATATTCTTGTCGTTTTCTTTTAAGACTTTACATTCCTCCTCCCTCACGCTTGGCATGGTCTTGGTTTTCTACCTAGCATTCTTATGCAGTTTCTCCTTTTTTTTCCCATTACACCTCCAGAATTTCTGCCTTATTCCCATTTTAACAAGTTAGGTTAGCCTTTATCCTATTATGCTTAAACTAGAAATCTTACTTCTGAAGATTCTGTCAAAGGTAATTCTGCCGTGAAGATTTTGTAATTCAAATCAAAGAAGTAGCAAAGGGAGGCTCTTTGGGATTGACTTTTGGTCTCTTCCTTTCTTGTCTTAATTATCTCATCTACCTCATTTACTTTGTTGGCAGGAATCATTTTTCCTTTGAAGACAAAAAATAAATACCTCGATTTACTTCTATTAATTTTGGTTTTTAGAACATATTGTAAAGTATTCAGGTTTGATTCCTATGTTAATTTTCCACAGCTCTTTGGCAATACAGTTTCTGTACCCTTGACCCATCTCAGAAGTGTTTGGCATAGGATCTCAATAAAAGAATCTGGACAATTGACCCCTATTAATAAGAACTCAAACATAAGAGTCTCCTAACCAAGTACTAGGTTTTTCATCTTGCTATAAAAAAAACCGCCCATGCTTTTTGTTTGTTTAATCTTTTTTTATTGTGAAACATACATACAGAAAAGTGCACAAAATTGTCAATGCAGTGATCTATCACAGTGTGATTACCAATGTCGCCACTACCCAAGTCAAGAAATAGAAATATTTCTCTCACTCCAGAAAGCCTGCCTCATGGCCCCTCCTATTTACTACCCCTTACCTCAATCCTAACCCCAAGGGTAATCACTAACCTAACTTAAGGTAATCACTTCCTTGTTTCTATCTAGAATTTTACCACATAAGCATGTGTTTCTAAGTACTGTAATTTAAGTTTGCCTTTTTTTTTTTTTACTTTTAAAAATGGAATCTTTTGGTATGGACTTTTTGTGTCTGGCTTCTCTTGCTTAAACTTTTGTTTGTGAGATTGAACCATGTTGTTACAGGTATCTGCTTTGTTCGTTTCATTGCTACATAATATTTCATGGAATAAATATTCCAAAATGTATTGTTGATGGATATTTTAGTTTGTTGTTTGGGACTTTTACAAATAATTCTGTGAACATTTTTGCGTGTGTTTCTTGTTCATGTGTCGGCACTTCTATTAAGTATATACCTAGAAGTGGAATTACTTAATCGTAGATAGGCATATCTCCAACTTCAGTAGATGATGCCAAAATGTTTTTTGAAGAAGTTATACCAGTTTACATGCTCACCAGCAGTCTGAGAATTCTTGTTGCTCCACATTCTCATCAACCTCTGGTATCATTCTATTTAATTTTAGCCATTTTAGCAGGAATGTGGCAGTATCTCGTTGTGGTTTAAATTTCCTTCCCCCTAATTAATAATGAGATTGAGCATATTTTCATGTGTTTAGTAGCCATATCTTTCTCTTTGTGACTTGCCTTAATGGTAGCCCTTGAAAATAAGTTACTAATTTTAATGTAGTCAAAATTTTTTTTAAAACATTTTATTTTATTTATTTATTTATATTATTTTATTTTTTTACCGGGCGGTCCCTGGGATCGAACCCAGGTCCCTCCATATGGGAGAAAGACACCCAACCGTTTGAGCCACATCCATCCCCCTAATGTAGTCAATTTTATCAATCTTATTTTATGGTTAATGCTTTTTGTGTCCTGTTTAAGAAATACTTCCCTATACCAAGGTTATAAATTAGTCTCCTATATTATCTTCTAGAGGTTTTGTTTTACCTTTCACTTTTAGATCTATACTCAATCTAGAATTGGTTTTTGCTTGTGATATGAAGTAGGGATTAAGTTTCATTTTCTTTTCTTATGGCTATCCAATCGAGCCAGCACCGTTTATTGAAAAGACTGTCTGTCTTTTCCCCACTGCTCTGCAGGACCAATTCATCAAAAAATACATAAACATAGTTAAAAATAAAATAATTTTACAGATGTATTTATGTTGCTATATGATGTATGACATCAGTATAGACACATGCAAATAGTCTGTTTCTAGACTTGCACCAATATCACACTTCTTAAAGTTGTTAAAGCCTTATAGTAAGTGTTGATAACCAATAAAGCAAGTCTGTTCACCATTTCTTCAATATTACCTGTAGGGAAGCGGATGTGGCTCAATCGATAGGGCTCCTGTTTACCATATAGGAGGCCCCAAGTTCGGTTCCCGGGGCCTCCTGGTGAATGCAAGCCAGCCCGTGTGGCGTGGTGAGCTGACGCAGCAAGATGACGCAACAAAGGGAGACAAGTAGACACAGAAAAATGCACAGCAAATGGACACAGCGAGCACAAGCAGCAAGGGGGGATAAATAAATAAATAAAATCTTTAAAAAATAAAATAAAATAAATATTACCTGTACTATTCTTGGCCCTTTGCATTTCTATATGAATTTTTTTTTTTTTTTAGATTTTATTTATTTTTTTATTCATTTATCCCCCCCTTGCTGCTTGTGCTCGCTGGGTCAGCTAACCACGCCGTGCGGGCGGGCTTGCCTTCACCAGGAGGCCCCGGTAACCGAACCCGGGGCCTCCCATATGGTAAATGGGAGCCCTACTGATTGAGCCACAGCCGCTTCCTTCTATATGAATTTTAGAATCAGCTTGGTTGTTAACAGATTGGACATTCAGAGGCAGCAGTGGTTAGATTGACCTTGGTAAGCGGGAGCCCATCACATAGCCATCATTTCTGCCACCATGGCCATCTGTTCATGTGCCCTCATGCAAGTTTTCCTTGCCTGGGCATAGCAGGCCTGCCTCAGCTGAGCATTTAAACGTCTCTAGAGCTCTGTAATTCTAATAATCAGATCTTCAGTCTGCACTTCAGCTGTGTCTGCTCTTCTATAGCAAGAAATTAGGGCCTCTTTGTCTGCTCCTAAAGAGACCCTCTGGCTGTCACTTGGACTTCAACTGCTTGTAAACAGCTCTCACTTTCCCTCTGCAGAGCATCATAACAATTTAGCAATAACCAGGCAACTCCACCGTCCTTGTAGACATTGTTCCTGTAGGCATTGTTCTCTCCATATCATTTAAATGCCTGAATCACTGCACATGCAAAGGCAATCTTCTCCCCGGGATGTTTTCCCAGGTCACCATTAGTAGAATCTTCAACAATTTGGAAACCATCTTGTGCCAGGGACTATTCATGTCCCACATACCACTCAGGATGACATTCTGTTCACCCACTAGGCAGTGAGTGAGCCAGTCCAAAACTCCATCCTACCGCTTGTGTTCTCAGACCAGTCCTGCTACCATGTATGTTAGTTTAGGTTCTCTGACAGGCATATGTCAAGACAGGATTATATGTATATTAGGAGGGATTTCTATGAAGGAAAAAGGGTAGGGGAGCCAGAGAAGGTGCAGGAAGAGGCTTCAATAGCAAAGAGGAGAGAAAACGTGGGATTGGTTGGGAAATGTTTTAGACTGCAGTGCAATTCTAAGGAAGTTTTAGCCAATGAAGGGTCCGCAAGCCAAAGTTGCCTATTTGAGGAATAGGCCTGCCTTACTAATCCCACTATGGTCAGTCATTGACTTTAAACAGCATTAGGTAAGGTGGGCTTCAGCATGAATGATGGTGGTAGATCCAGAGTGGCCATCAGTCAATTATGCGTCCCCCAGTGAACATTTTTACGGCAACCACAGATTTCTTTGGCACCTTTGTCAGAAATCAAATGACTGTAAGAGTGTGGGTCTATTTCTATGCTCTCTACTATTCCATTGATTTATTTTTCTGTGCTCTGTCAGTACCATGTAGTTTTGATTAGTGGTGCCTTTTGTAAATCTTGGAGTCAGGTACTGTAAATCCTCCCAGTTTTTTCTTTTTCAAAATTGCTTAGGATATTCTAGGAACTTTTGCATTTCCATGTGAATTTTAGAATAAGGTTGTTAATTTTTTTTTTTTTAACTGCTGAGATTTTGACTAGAATTGCATTGAATCTATGGCCTAATTTGGAGGATTGACCATTTAACTGTTTAACAATATTGAATCTTCCAATCAATGAGCATGGTCTCAGCATTATTTTGTAGTTTTCAGTGTAGAGATTTTGCATGTCCTCTGTTAAATTTATTTTTAAGGTATTTGATATTTTGACAGTATTTTAGAAATCAAGTTCACTTTCCAGTCATTTGCTGCTGATATACACTATTACAATTGATTTTTGTGTATTGACTTTGTGTCCTACAAACTTGCTAAGCTCACTTATTAGTTCTAATAGTTGTTTTGTAGATTCCTTAAAAATTGTTATGTAAACAATCATGTCATCTGCGACTACAGAGAGTGTACTTCTTTTCTGCTCTTTATGCATTTTATTTCTTTTTCTAGCCTTATTACATTGGCTAGGACTTTCAGAGCAATAAGAGTAGGAAGAGTAGACGTCTTTGCCTTGGTCCTGTCGTTAGTGGAAAAGCATTCAATATTTCACCATTAAATATGAGGTTAGCTGCAGGGTTTTTGTAGATGCCCTTTATTAGATTGAGGAAGTTCCCTTTCAATCCAAATTTGCTGAGAGTTTTTATCTTGACTTGGACTTGAATTTTGTCAGAGTATTTTTCTGTATCTATTGAAATGATATGAATTTTCTCTTTATTCTTTAATATGATGAATTACATTGATTGGTTTTCAAACAATAAATCAACCTTGCATTAGTAGAATAAGCCCTTGCTGCATCATGAGGTATTGACTTTTTAAAAAAAATATAGTGCTGGGTTTGATTTGCTAATGTTTTGTTAAAGATTTTTCTTTCTATGTTTAGGAGGGTTAGTAGTTTTCTCTTTTTGGAATGTCGTGGTCTGGTTTTAGTATGGGGATTATGCTGGCCTCATAACAGTGTTCCCATCTCTATTTTCTGAAAGAATTTGTGGAAGATTGGTATTATTTCTTTTTTACATATTTGATAAAACCCACCAATGAAATCATTTTCTTTGTGGGGTGGTGTTTTATAAAAATTTCAACTTCTTTAATAGATATAGAGTTGTTCAGATTTTCAATTGTGTCCATTTCATCTGATTGTTGAATTTATTGGCATCAAGTTGCTCATAATATTACCTGTTAGTCCTTTAAATGTCTGTATAATCTGTGTTGATATTATGAGTTTCTTTTTATTTTTCCTGCTTGGAATCCAAAGGACTTGAATCTGTGGTTTGATATCTTTCTTCAGTTTTGGAACATTCTCAGTCATTATCTCTTAAAAAGTTTTCTCCCCCCATTTCTTTTTACCTTGCTGGAACTCCAATGACCCATTTGTTAGACCTTCTCACTGTCTCCTCTTTGTCTCATAATCTTTGTTCTGTATTTTCCATCCTTTTGTCCATCTTTGTATCATTTGGTTATTTCCTTCTGACCTCTTTTGTAATTCACCTAATTTGTGTCCAGTTTGCTATTATGCCCATCAACTGTGTTCCTAATTTGTGTTATGTATTTATCATTTCTAGAATTTCCAATTTTTAAAATGTTTCTAGTTCTCTGTGAACATTTTTAATCTTTTCTTTTATCTCCTTGAACGTAATAAACATAGTTTTTTATAGTCTGTCTGATAATTCCAGTGTCTGGAGGTCCTATTTCTGATGTCTGTTATTTCTGTTAGTTTTCCTTAGATTGTCTTCTCTCCATATATACCCAATTACTTGTGATTGTAGAAATAATTTTTATGTTATCTTCAAGAAAGAATTTTTGCTATTTTTAGGTGCCTAGAACTATAGGATTGCCTCAGTCCAATTTCAGGAATGGAGTTATTTCAAAGTTGAATTGCAGTCCTTGTATGGCCTATCTACTTCTGATTCAACCTTACCCAGGGTGCAACATATTAGGATCCTAACTAAAGTAAGGAGGTTCACCCTATCTCCCCCATGGCCAGTCCCAGACTCCAGTTCCTATCCTTGTAGCATCATGGGGTGTCAAAAGTACTGCTTATTTTCTCAATAGCCCCTGAGGAATATTCAGACTCCTCCAGGAGAAGAATGACCCCAAACATTGGACCATCAAATTCTCCCAGATTTTGGCCTGATAATTCTTTACTTTTTTTTCTTCAGATGGCTTCAAGCATATATCTTTAATATGTTGTCCAACTTTTCTAATTGTCCTCAGGAAGAGGGTAAATCTGAATTACCTATGCTACCATTATCAGAAGATATAGGCCAGTACATTTATTAACAAAAAGTAAATTAATGTGAAGCGCATATCTGGTAGTTGTAAAAATTAAAAATTAATGATCAAACATTTTTCCATCTTGAGCATGAGTTACATAAAATGTACAATTTCCAAATTTCAACTGAGTTCCTTAAGCTCACAGTTAAACTGTTTGCTGTGAAACTGCATGCAGCTGCATTTAAAGACACATCAAAACAAAAAAAGAAAACTGTGAACAATCCAGGTTATTTTTAACTAACAAAGGAAAGTGTCTAAAACCACAGATACAGAGCTTATATAAGTAGGGACGGTGTATCCCTGGAGTTTTTTGAAGAATAAGAAAAACAAGTGACAGACCTGTCAAATGATTCCCACTTTACTGCCTGGGGACTTACAGAATGCCATCTGAAGTTGTAAAATTTGCAAAAGCTTCACCATAAATCAACATTCCCCAGTGACACTTTACTTTAAAGCATTCTTGCTTAAAAGAGGGCAAGTGCTTTAAGCATTTATTTATACTGCAACTCTATTTTAACTTCTTGGTGACTGTAGAGTCTTTGCTGATTACAAATGGTACCCTAACAGCTATCATTGATAATACCTCTGCTAGAGAGTAGAAATGGTCATACTTATCTTTTTCCTCCAGTTCCTGGTACAATTCATGTTTATTAAAATAAAACATTAGCTATCTAGAATAGTTGAGAAATAAATTATTCTGGAAAAGTCTCCTTTCCAGAATTTAAGAGTCAAGGTTTTGCACACTATAAAGGAAATATTGCTATTATAACCATTACCACCACTACTATCCACCAACCATGTGTTTAGTGTGTTTGTGCCAGGCACTGTCCTAAACAGTTTACATTATTTATTTCATTTATTCTTTGTGACAACATGGGGTAGGAACTGGCATTATTTCCATTTTATAGAGGAAGGGGCTGGGGTTCAGAGAAGTTGTGACTTCGTCCATGTCTCACAGCTTATAAATTGTAAAGCCTGGATTTGAATCCAGTTGTGTCTGACTCCAAAACCTTCTCCTTAACCACTGTTATTACTAAAAGCTAATATGCATTTCTCTGCCTATTTAAAAAGACTATTCTGTAGATAATTTCCATTTTAATAATGATACTAATATAACATTTATTAGAATGTATTACATTTATTTGTTCATATTACTATATTTTTCTATTAGACTGTGAGCCTCTTGAGAGCTATAGCTTGTTCATTTTTGCATCCCCAGCCCTCAGTATAGGCCCTTGCTCATAGAAGCCCTTCAGCAAATGTTAAAATAATGAAAGAATAAATGAATTATGGTCATATCACGGAATCAGTCAGTGAGGTGCTAAAAATAAAGAAGCAGATATAGATGTAGATTGTGGTATATAAGAGCATAGTGTTTCCAATTGTGTTCTTGAATCTTGCTTCCTTTGAGTAAAGTTCCAGGTGTCATTCTTTTTTGCTCACTTCATTCATTCATTCAACTATTGGTTATTAATAGTTATTATATGCCAGGCAAAGATAAGGAAGGCATAGATCTAAAGTAGCTTACAGTAACATTCTCAAAGGAGTGAAGCTAGTATAGTTGCATCTCTTTTAGGGAGGGTAACATGAGTGTTTTTGTTTTCCACAACAAAATTCATTACAAATCAGTAGCTGAAACACCCTGTATTAGTCAGCCAAAGGGGTGCTGATGCAAAATACCAGAAATCTGTTGGCTTTTATAAAGGGTATTTATTTGGGGTAGAAGCTTACAGTTACTAGGCCATAAAGCATAAGTTATTTCCCTCACCAAAGTCTGTTGCCACATATTGGAGCAAGATGGCTGCCGACATTCAGCCTTCCTCTTCCTCTTAAGACTCCATGATCAGGCTCTCTAGGGTTTGTCTCTCCAAGGGGCTTGATTCTCTCCAGGCTCAGCTGCTTTGCTCTCCCCATAAAACCTACTGTGAACTGTCAGGCAAACGGCTCATCTCTTTTCCCAGGGCCTTCTCTCCTTCCTCATGACCAAGCTCCTCTGTGTGCTTACTTCCTGGGGCTCCAGCTCAAAAACTCCAACCTCCCTTCTCTGTGGTGCAGTTTCTCTGTGAGTTCCCACCCACCAAAGGGATGGGGACTCAACAGCCTACTGACGTGGCCCAATCAAAGCCTTAACCATTATTTAATCAAGTAAAAGTGAAACCTCTGAATCCAATATAATATGCCCAGAGGAAAAGACCAGTTTACAAACATAATTCAATATCTATTTTTGGAATTCATAAATAATGCCAAACTGCTACACTGCACCCTCTGAATTCCAAAAAGACATTACAATATTAAATTAAAACAAAACAAAACAAAACAAAACAAAAAAGCACCTTAAATCAGTACAATGCTAAATATAGAATCATATCACAATCAGTTTAAAGAAATAGTTTGTCTTGAGGCAAAGTCCCTTCTGGCTGTAGACCTCTGAAACTTACAAAATCATTTATCTGCTTCCAATACACAAATGGACAGACAAAGGTAAACATTTCCATTATCATAAGGAGAAATTGGAAGGGAAACATGAATCATGGGTCCTCTGCAGTTCAGTAAACCTGCAGGGCATCCTCCATTTGATTTCAAAGTCTGAGAGTCATTCTTAAGAAGATGGTGTCTTCTTTCTTGGGCCTTATGGGAACCCACCCTTTCTACAGGCTTGCCCGATAGCCATTTTCTTGGTTCCACCCTCATCAAGTACCTGGGTGGTGAAGCTCTTGACCTCACCCTCCAAGAGCATTGGGGTGATTGCCACATATTACCCAATCTTTGGGTTAGAGTCTTAACCCCCCTAGTATAGTGAAGTGAAAACAACATCCTCCCTAACTTTTGGTATACAGGCTCAACCCTCTCAGAGGAACGAGTTGACAGCCTGGCCTTCCCTGATCCATGGGGGACAGGTCCACCCCTCTCAGACCTATGGGGTGCTGACCTTAACTGCCCTAATTCTTGAGAAATGTGCTCCACCCTCTCTGTACCCTGGTGTGGCAAAACTCTCCACAAACAGCAGGCAGGAACATCCACCCTCTTCAACTGCAAACTCACCCTCTCTTTACACATGGGTGGGACTCCTCTCTTGGACCAAGGCGATGTCTTAATTCCAGATCTCAGCTTCCATGGTTTTCCTCTTTAAGCTGTTTCTCCAATCTCTCCTTTCCATGTCCCTTTTATTCCAGCGATTTTGTTCATACTGCTCTCTCAAAAGGTTTGTTGGTTTAGCATGCAGGAAGCAGGGGTCCAAGCCATCAGACAGTAGGATTTCCACAAGTCTTTCCAAGATAACTGCATCTTCAATCCTGATTTACAAGTTCCAAATTTAGTTAAGTCCTCAAATGGGGCACTATCATCTGGGAGCTTGATTTCCAGAGGCTTGGAATTTCCAGTAAGTTTCTGTTTTCTTTGTGCCCAACAAGTCAGTCCTCAGCTTATCTTGCTCATCTAACATTTTGGTATAAGCTGCAAGAGAAGCCAAGCCGCATTGTCCGAGTTTACTTTGGAAAGTTCTTCAGCTAAATGCCCATGCTTACCATTTTAAAATTCTGCCTTCCACAGAACACCAGGAGTTAATCTTGCTAAGTTCTCTGCAACTTTAAAACACGGATGGCCTTTCCTCCAGTTTCCAATAATAGTTTCATCATTTACCTCTAAGGCCTCATAAAAAGTCTCTTTAGAGTCCATATACTATCAACAGTCTCTTCAAAGCAATATAGGTCTTTTCTACCAAGCATCTCACAATTCCTCCAAAAAATACCACTTACCCATTTATAAAACCATTCTAGAATTTTGGTAATTGCAAAAGCACTTCCCTACTCTCCAGTACCAAATTCTGTATTAGTTAGCCAAAGGGGTGCTGATGCAAAATACCAGAAATCTTTTGGCTTTTATAAAGGGTATTTATTTGGGGTAGAAACTTACAGTTACCAGGCCATAAAGCATAAGTTACTTCCATCACCAAAGTCTGTTGCCATATGTTGGAGCAAGATGCCTGCCGATATTCAGCCTTCCTCTTCCTCTTAAGGTGCCATGGTCAAGCTCTCTAGGCTTTGTCTCTCTCTCTGGGGCTCGATTCTCTGTGGACTCAGCTGCTTTGTTCTCTCCACAAGGCCAGCTGTGAACTGTCAGGCAAATGGCTCATCTCTTTTCCCGGGGCCTTCTCTCCTTCCTCATGACCAAGCTCCTCTGTGAGCTTACTTCCTGGGGCTCCAGCTCAAAAACTCCTACCTCCCTTCTCTGTGGTGTGGTTTCTTCATGAGTCCCTGCCCACCAAGGGGGTGGGGACTCAACATCCTACTGAAATGGCCCAATCAAAGCCTTAATCATTATTTAATCAAGTAAAAGTGAAACCTCTGAATCCAATATAATCTAATATGCCCAGAGGAAAAGACCAGTTCACAAACATAATCCAATATCTATTTTTGGAATTCATAAATAATGCCAAACCACCACACACCCTCACAAGAAAAAAAATTGGCTCTAAACAAAATCTTCTACTATTCTATTATGTTGGCTTGTCAACATGATTGAGGACTCGTTAATACAGTGAATAACGGATTCTTCTGTTTAGCATCTGTCCACTCTTCCAGTTGATTTGCATTGTTCATGGAGTGAGAAGGAATAGCCTATCATTTACCCAGTGGTTATCAAAACTGGTTGATCACTGGAATCATCTATGGAACTTTTAGAAGTGTCTCAGCCATTTTTTTTATTAAGTATTTCTTTTACCCTGTTCTCTCTCTCTTTTTGGGAAGGATTCCAATTACATGTATGCTAGACAATTTGATATTGCTCCACTGCTCTTAGATGCTCTGTTCTGGTTTTTCAAAAACCCTCTACTCTTTTTTTGTTTGTGTTTTATTTTGGTAATTTCTATTGCCCTATCTTCAAATTTTGCTGACCCTTTGGTTGTGTCGAGTCTACTAGTGTTAAAGGCATTCTATAGCTCTGTTACCATGTTTTTTTATTTCTGGCATTTCCCTTCCATTCTTCCTATAGTTTCCATCACTTTGCTGAAATTATCCTTCTGTTCATGCCTGTTGTCTTCCTTTTCCACTGGAGACTTAAACATAATAATCATTGTTTTAAAATTCCTTGTCTGATAGTTCGGACAAGAATAGGTATTTTCTGACAACCTTTGCAATTCTGATGAGTGTGAAACAATGTCTCTAAGTTATCATTGAATTTTTCTAGTTTCTTGTAAAGTTGAGCATTTTTTTTCACATGGTTGTTGATCATTCAAGTTTAGCCATCTAATGCCTGTTCATATCTTTTGCCCATTTTCATAAAAGGATATTTGTCTTTTTCTTGTTGATTTTTCTTATTGATCCATTATAAATTATAAATATTAATTATACACAAAATATGGGCTATAAATATCTTCTCCCAATCTGTGGTTTGCCTTTTAACTTTGAAAATAATGAGTTTTGTCATACAGAAGTTTTAAATTTTAGTGTGCAATCAAATTTATTATCATTTCACTTTGTGGTGTATGCTTTCCATGAGTGGTTAGAAATATTTTCCTACCCTGAGGTCAAAAGGATATTTTCATATAATTTCTTCTGAAAGTTTTGAAAGTTAGCTTTTCACATTAAGTTTTTAACTTGGAATTTTTTTTTTTATTTAGGGCATGAAAGATAAGGAATCTAATATAACTTTTCTCTATGAGTAGAAAACTACTACACAGTCCTTCCTATCCCCACTGAACTGTAATGTCCTGCTCTCATTTATCACATTCCCTTGTGTGAAAAAATTTGTGGTATATTGGTCTTTCTCTACAACAAAAAAATATTTTCCTAATTATTATAAAATCTAATTCTTGATTTCTGGTAGGCCATGTTCTTTTTTATTCTTCTTAAAAATAAGCTTGGCTATTCTTGGTTCTTTATTCTTCAAATAAGTTTTAGGAACAATGTATCAAATATGAATACCCTTTTGAGATTTAGGTTGGAATTATGCAGATTTTATAGATTACTCTGGGGACAAATAATATCTTTATGACACTGGGTTTTTCCCATTCATAAACACACAATATTTCTCTATTTAGGTCTTATATTCTTCAGTTAAATTCCTGGGCAAATTCTTTAACTGCCAATAATTTTAAGTTACTAAAATTTAGTCTAGACTAACCTAAAACTTAACAAATCTGATTCAAATTCTCTTCAGCTGCCTTTCCCAACATAGGGTATATCTATGGTAGTGGTGGTGGAAATTGGGGCAATGGTGAGAAGTCATCTGGTTCTGAGATATTTCCCCTCCCCTTATATCTCAGGGTTTAACAGCTCTGGTGTTGGGAACAGGAATGGGAATAGGGAAGGCAAAAATATTTGTAGGTAAATGGATACCTCTCCATGGTGGGAGGTATCCTTAGCCATGTTTTGGTTTGTCCTGATTCTTTCTGCTGCTGGAGTTTTCCTGTGTAGATGGTGTACCTTGTTTTCTTGAAACAGAGCTCAATGTTACCCCAACCCCCTCTGTTGTTGAAGACCCCCTCCAAGAGAAGCAGCCATTTCTCCCCTTCAACCCTGCCAGCAGTCCACACTTCCAACACTTTGTCTGCATTGAATGGCCTCCCTTAGCCCAGTGTTATTTCATTTTGAGCCATCGGAGCCCTCTTTCACAACCTCCAAGCACCATGAAGAACTAGGTTCAATTTGAAGATTTCTGCATCTTTTCCCTGGGCACTTTCTACCTCAGTCCCTTCAAGCTCTGCCAACATGGGATTTCAGTAAACGTTTTGTCTCTAGAAATAGGAACCTGTCCATGAAATGACCCCAATATCCAGGGAACCCATGCCAGATCACTCCCAAGAACTTCCTTTCCAAACTTAGTTGGTAACAACAGGGTCAGCCTTCAACTTCTGCAGTTTAGCAAGCAACCACCAGAGAACCCATTGTTAGGCATTCCCAGTCTCTACTAGTCTCTTTCTTGAATCCACTGCCTTACTCCACCTACTCAGCTAACCATGAATACCACACTCTTTATAAGGCCATGGTTGGCCACATCCTCCTTGTCCTTGTCATCCACTTAATACACTGAGCAGAAACTGTGGTGGATTTCTGTAGTTCTGCAATCTCTAGAGAGAAGTCCAATTCCAAATGTGGGTGGCTCATGGTAACATTCCTTAGAAGGTGGTATACTTAATGCCTCTTGTCCTTGATTTGGTCTTAACAATTTAGGGACAACAGGCAGAAAAGTCCTGCTAAACACCTGTTTACCAGTAAAATTTATTACAACATACCTTACATGGCTTTTTAAAGTTATTATTAAAGGTATATTTTTATTACATGTTCTAAGTGCTGGTGCATAGTAACATTTTTAAGAATACTGATACATTTCCAGCAACCTTGCTGAACTTGCCTGATTATTCTAATATTTTATGGATTCTCTTGGATTTTTAAGGCAGAGATTGTAAAATCTTTGGGAACAGGCACAATGTCTGGTTAAACTTGTTAACCCTGGCATTACCAAACATTACCTAGCAGTACCAAGACAAAAAAAGTGGTTAATGAATGTTTTGTGGAATGGTTGGGAAGTGTATCTGATAAAAAGTAAAAATTTCTTTATAAGGGAAATAAATAAAAATATTAAACATCAAAGTGCTTGTAACTTTGAGTTTTCCGGAACTGAAAGATAGGTCTTTTGGATATTTAAGAAATTAAAATCAATTAGTTTGATTATGAAATGAACCTTCATTGAGGTCTATTTTAGTTTCCTGGCCTGCTTCAAACAAATAACATTAAATGGGTCAGGTTAAACAAAATGGGAACTTATTTGCTCACAGTTTTGAGGCCATGAAAATGTCCAAATTAAGCCATCATCAAGGCAATTATTTCTCCATGAAGAATGACTATCAGAGGTCCTTGACTCCTCTGTCACATGGAAGGCACATGGCGGTTTCTGCTGGCCTCTCCCTTCTCTTCCAGGTTTCATTGATTTCAACTTCTTGCTTCTGTGGCTTTTTCTCTGTGTCTGAATTTCATTCTCTTATAAAGGACTCCAGTAATTGAAATAAAACTTATCCTGATTGAGTTGGGACACACCTAAATGGAAGTAACCTCATCAAAAGGTCTTACTTACAGTGGATTTACTCAAAGGAATGGATTAACTTTAAGAGCCTGTTTTTCTGGGGTATGTACTTAAAACTATCACAGAGGGCAAAAAGGAAGGCGTAGGGAAAAGGAAGTAGCTGCCAAGGAAAATAAGCAGACAATATAAGCAAGGGAAACCCTTCCCATCTTCCTCCCTTGGAGATTCCAGCCTCTTTACTTGGTAGGAACCTGTTCTCTTTCCCTACCCCTTCTACATTCTTAAACAAAGATAAGACCTTGGATGATTTCTACTTCCCTGTCTATCCATCTGTTCCTATCCATTGTTTTCCTTCACTATCCACCCACCATTAGCTCAATCCTGAAAATATGTTATGGTTATGACTGATAGCCTATAGTATGCTATTCACTAGCCATATAACTATTGTTCAAAATCCATGGTGAGCATCCAAGACTTCTAGGCTCTCATCATAAGTAAAACTTGAGAGGGACTTCGTTGGGACACTGTCCTTCATGGGTCTTGCAGTCTTACGTGCCTTTCTGGATATGTTTTAACATTTTATCTAATTTCAGAATCGCGACGCTGGCCACTCTTTTTATCTGGGCCATTTCTCAGGGTTGTTTTGCAGTGAGCAGCCTTGGGGGATGAGGTAATGTCTCCCTCCAGGACAAAGATAAGACTTGCTTACTGCCTGCTCTAAAATGTTAAGTACCCCAAGCTCAGTGTTGCTCTTCTGTAATGCAACCCACTGCATGTGCAGGCCCGTCCACATCTAGATCCATTTGCACCTGACACTCTGGCTACTGGTTTTGCTATGAGTAATAAAGTCTTTCATCTCTTACCCAAGAATCTCATGTCTTCTGTCAGCAACCATGGAACTAGCTTGCAAGTTTGGTAAAAGCTTGGACCCTTCACAGTCTTGATGGACTCCAGACTCTAATCATAACCATCCTACTCTGGGATTTGGCAGCAACTGTAACCATCAGAAATGTTTGAATTTTCCCTTTGGTTCTCAGCTCTCTACGTCATTCCAGGAATATTATAGAAATTGGACATATATTAGAGAGGAGCATTACTCTCAGAATCTAGTTGTGAGTACTGTATTAGTCAGGGCTCTCCAGGGAAACAGAACCAATAGGAGATATATAATGTAAATATTATAAGATTTTATTATAGGAATTGTCTCATGTGACTGTGGGGATGGGCAACTCCAAATTTGATAGAGCAGGCCACAAGCTGGGAACACCATGGAAGATTTTCGATGAATTCCCTAGGGGAAGTTGACTGGCTGATGAAATAATCAGTTCTCCCTTTCAGGCCTTCAATTGATTGGGGGAAGACTTCTCTTATTGATAAAAGCAATCTCTTTTTTGATTGTAGATGTAATCAGCCATAGATGCAATCAACTTACTGATGATTTAAATCCACAAAATATCCTCATAGTGGAAATTAGGCCAGTGCTTGCATGACCAAACAACTGGACACCATAAGCTACCCAAGTTGACTTGTGAACTTAACCATCACAGGTATATTCTCTGAAGTAAGGCCAGAGAGGAATACTTTACTCCCTGGAAGCACAGCTATATAAAATCTTTATTCCTGTAATTATTGAATGACAGTAAATATCAGAACTGGAATTTATTACAGGGTCCAGGCCTCAGGCAAGTCCTGTGTTCTTGGCTAGAAACTTAACATCTGCCCCTTTTCTTCTTCCCTCCTCCTACTGTCTCCCTCCCCCAAACCCCAAAACTGGGCCTTTTAGTTTTTTTTTCCATAATGTTTTATTTGAAAATAATTTCCAACCTACAAAAAAAGTTGCAAGAATGAGAACAGAACAAAGAACACCCATATACCTTTTACCTTACCCAGATTTACCTGCTTTTAACATTTTATATAATTCCCTTTATATTTACTCTGTGTGAGTAAATAATGAATCACTTGAAAGTAAATTTTTTCAAGTGAATCACTTGAAAGCAAATTATATATATGCAGACTGTTAGTTGCTTTATATACACTTGTGCTTGATCCGCCTTTTTCCAAGTTCCTTTTTGTTGTGAATAATATTAACCTGAATTTGCTATGTACTCAGGACACTTATTATCTTGAGAACTTAATAAGGTACTTATAGTTAACTCACAGTATTTCTCTGATGAAATGACTATTTTCACCTCACAGGTATATTATGATATTTAGTGGTTATATATATATATAAAACATATGCCATTGTCTTCTCAAAGCATGAATTAAAATTGTTTCTTTCACTCCTTCTTTAAGATAGCTTATAACAAAGTTCCACAGTTGCTACTGTCATTTGGAAAGTGTGCTTTAAAATATTTATTTAATAATTTTCTCCAGGATTTTACATATGTTGGTGATGTGTGGTATGTACTAGAAAATTACAACAAAGGAATTCTGGTTTTCTCAGATTTGAAAACTTTGCAAATGCCAACACTACACAAATATTATTGTTAATTATCTGGGATTTTGTGCATATAGTCTTGGCACCACTGTGATGCCAATGAAGTGAAAGATATTCTTTGAATACTTTAATGAAAAATCTTAAATTCAGGTATAAGTGGTAGTCACACTCCATTAAAATAGGATTTTGTTATTGGCCAATGGTGATTTATATCACTTAATTTACTTAAATGCTCATAATTTTTTGCTGTAGGGTCCAAATCTTTTATAACAACTGAAACCTAAACAGAGATATGCTGAAATCATAGCCTGCTTGCTTATGCCAGTTCAGAAACTTAGTGCCAGATTGACATTAATCCCAATGTTTTAGGAAAGAGAGGAGATGGTTTTAATTAGGATTAAAGTTTCCTACTGTGACTTGTGCTTGGAACAAGAGAAAGAGAGTGTCAGTTTAACTTAAAATGACATAGAAGCGATCTTCCTAAGAAAATAGAATTGGCAACTTCTTGTCATAATTTCACTTTGGGGAAAGCAAATAATAAATGATTCCATCAACATTTCAGCTAGTTGTAATAAAATATCTGAACTACCTTATTACAGCAAAGGTGGGAAGGCATTTTCTTTTTTTAATTGTTTGGAATACAAAAATTTATAAAATACATAAAGAACATTCTTATACTTGTATTATTAACCATAGTTCATCATATATAATAGGGTTCACTGTGTTACACAGTCCTTTTATCTTTTCATTTTTAGTCTAGAAATATATACAACCTAAAGTTTCCCCTTTTAATCACATTCATCTATATAATTCAGTTCCATTAATTACACCCACAATGTGCTACCATAACCACCATCCATTTTCAAACCTTTACAATCAACCTTAATAGAAATTCTGTACAAATTAAGCATCAGGCTCCCATTCTCTATACCCAATCTATCCCCTGGCTACTTATATTCCAGATTCTAACTTTATGGGTTTGCTTATTATAATTAGTCCATATCAGTGAGATCATATAATATTTGTCCTTTTGTGTTTGGCTTATTTCATTCAGCATAATGTCCTCAAGGTTCATCCCTGTTGTTGCATGCATAAAGACTTCATTCCTTTTTATGGCTGAATAATATTCTATTGTTTGGTTATCCATTCATTGGTTAGTGAACACTTGGGTTGCTTCCATCTTTTGGCAATCGTGAATAATGCCGCATTGAACATCGGTATGCAAATATCTGAGTCCCTGCTTTCAATTCTTCTGGGTATATACCTACTAGCAGGACTGCCCATCCATACGGTAACTCTATATTTAGCTTCCTGAGGAACTTCCAAACTGTCTTCCACAGTGGCGGCACCATTTTACATTCCCACCAACAATGAATGAGTGCTCCTATTTCTCCACACCCTCTCCATCACTTGTAGTTTTCAGTTTTGTTTTTTTTTTAATAGTAGCTATCCTAGTGGGTGTGAAATGATATTGTGGTTTGGATTGTATTTCCCTAATAAGTAGGCACATCTTTTCATGTGCTTTTTAGTCATTTGTATATTATCTTTGGAGAAATGTCTGTCCAAGTCTTTTGCCCATTTTTAAATTGGGTTGTTTGTCTTTCTAGTTTTGAGTTGTAGGATTTCTTTATATATTCTGGATATATAATCCAGAATATAATCCTTATCAGATATGTGGTTTCCAAATATTTTCTCACTTTGAATAGTCTGCCTTTTTACTTTCATGACAAAGTCCTTTGAAGTACAGAAGTTTTTTTATACTGAGGAGGTCCCATTTATCTATTTTTTCTTTCTTTTGTAGCTTGTATTTTGGGTGTAAAGCCTAAGAAACCATTGTGTATACCAAGATCCTGAAGATGCTTCCCTGCATTTTCTTCTAGGAGTATTATACTCTTGGTTCTTAGATTTACGTCTCTGATCCATTTTGAGTTAATTTTTGTATATGGTGTGAGAGAGGGATACTCTTTCATTCTTTAAAATTTATTGACACTTGTTTTGTGGCCCAACATATGGTCTGTCCTGGAGAATGAGCCACGTGCACATAAGAAGAATGTATATCCTGCTTTTGGGGGGTGCAATGTTCTGTATATGTGTGTTAGGTCTAGTTCATTTATCTTATTATTCAAGTTCTCTGTTTCCTTACAGATCGTCTGTCTCGATGTTCAGTTTATTGATGAGAGTGGTATACTGAAGTCTCCAACTATTATTGTATTTAGTTCTATTTCTCCCTTCAGTTTTTCCAGCATTTACCTCATGTATTTGGGGCACCATGGTTAGGTGCATAAATATTTATGATAGTTATTTCTTCTTGAAGGGTTGCACATTTTTTTAGGAGGTATCAGGGACCTCAAACATGCGAAGCAGGTGCTCAACCACTGAGCTATACCACTGAGCTATACCTGGCCTCAGATTTTATTAATATATAATGTCCTTCTTTGTCTCTTAAAACAGTTTTGCATTTAAAGTTTATTAGTATTGGCTCTCTCTGCCTAAAGGAGCCTGCATCAAATTTTGGTGTTTATTTCCATCTTTCTCTCCCATTTCTCAGCAAGCTCTGTTCTTTCCCCCATTTCCCAAATAAATTCTTTCTACTGGCCTAAAATAAATAAATAAATAAATAAATAGACAAATAAATAAAGTTTATTAGTATTGCTACCCCAGCTCCTTTATGGTTACAGTTTTCATGGAACATATTTTTCCAACCTTTCACTTTTAACCTATTTGTGTCTTTCAGTCTAAGGTGAGTCTCTTCTAAACAGCATATAGTTGGTGCATAATTTTTTTTATCCATTCAGCCAATCTGTGTCTTTTTTTATGGAGTTTAATCCATTGACATTCAATGTTACTACTGTAAAGGCAATACTTACTTCAGCCCCATATTGTCCTTTGGTTTTTATGTCATATCTTTTTTTCTCTCTCTTTTCATTTATTGCAAACTCCTTTTCTGTATAGTTGATCTTTTGTGATGCATCTGACTGACCCTTTTCTCATTTCTGTTTCTGAATATTCCTTACTTTTTTTGTGATTACTCTGAGGTTTATATTGCACAACATACATTTATAACCTACTAATTTGAAAAGATCCCAACTTAGCTTCAATGACATACCTATTCTCTAAATCTTCATTTCTTCACATTACTCCAAGTCACTCTCTCCTGTCTTTTCCTTTCAACCTGCAGAACTCCCTTTAGCAATTCTTGTAGGGCAGGCCTTTTGTTGATGAGCTCTTTCAATTTATGTTTGTCTGTGAATATTTTAAACTGTCCCTCATTTTTGAAGAACAGTTTTGCCAGATAAAGAATTTGGGGCTGGCAGTTTTTCTCTTTCAATACCTTAAGTATATCATACCACTGCCACCATGGATTCTGATGAGAAATCGGCACTTAGTCTTATTGAAAATCTCTCATATGTGATGAATTGCTGTTCTCTTTCTGCTTTCAGAATTTTCTCTTTATCTTAGACATTTGGCATTCTGATTCTCAGAGTAAGTCTAATAGGATTTATTCTGTTTGGAGTATGTTGTACTTCTTGGACACGTGTATTTATGTCTTTCATAAAAGTTGGGAAATTTTTGGTCATTATTTCCTCAGATATTCTTTCTGCCCCTTTTCCCTTCTCTTCTCCTTCTGGGACACCCATGACACTATATTTGTGCACTTCATGCTGTCACTCAAATCCCTGAGACACTGCTCAATTTTTTTCTATTCTTTTTTCTATCTGTACTTCTCACTGTATGATTTCAATTGCTTAGTCTTCTAGTTTGCTGATTCTTCTGCTTATTCAGATCTGCTGTTTTATGCTTCTAGTTTTTTGTTTTAAAGATTTATTTTATTTATTTATCGCCCCTCCCCTGTTGTTTGCACTCGCTGTCTGCTCTCTGTGTCCATTTGCTTTGTGCTCATCTTCTCTTTAGGAAGCACCGGGAACTGAACCCGGGACCTCCCATGAGGGAGAGACGCACTCAATCGCTTGAGCCACCTCAGCTCCCTGCTTTGTTGTGTCTCTCATTGTCTCTCCTCTTTGTGTATCCTTGTTGCATCATCTTGTTGTGTCAGCTCGCCACGCCTGCCCGTCACTCCAGCTCTCTGTCTTGCTCATCCTTTCCAAGAGGCACTGGGAACAGAACCGGGGAACTCCCATGTGGTAGGCAGGAGCTCAATCGCTTGAGCCACATCCACTTCCCTCTAGTTTATTTTTAATCTCTATATTGTGACTTTCATCCTCATAATTTCTGTTATGTTTCTTTTATAAAATTTTATTTTATTGAAATATATTCATACATGAATATACATAAACAATAAGTGTATAGTAAAAGTTGTAAACAGACAAAATAAACATGAATAACATTATACAGGGGTCCCATACATCACCCACCACCAACACCTTGCATTGTTGTGAAACATTTCTTACAAATTATGCAAAAGCATTGTTAAAATATTACTACTAACTATAGTCCATATGTTATGTTTCTTTTTATTCTTCCAAATTCTTTATGCTCACACATTGTCTTCTTAATATCCTTTATCTCTTTATACATATTTTCTTTCATCTCCTTGATTTGATTTAGGAGATTTTTTTGAAATTCTTTGATTAGTTGTTTCAAATTATATGTCTCCTCTGAATTTTTAATTTGTTCCCTTGACTGAGCCATATATTCCTGTTTCTTAATATAGCTTGTAATCTTTTGCTAATGTCTAGACATCTGATTATCTTGATGAATTAACTCTGAAGGTCAGTTTATCCCTCTTATCTAGGGTTTTATTGTTGATTGACTTTGTGTTAAGGTTGTTCTTTGATGCTTGGTCCACCTTATTCTGGACTTTTAGAATAGCCTAAGTTTAACTGATCAGATTTGCTCAGCTCTTCTTTATCTGATTCTTGTCCTGGATATGCAGTACAGCTTTTAAATATTGTATTTTTTGTGTAATTGTTTCACCTCCATAAGAAAGCTTCCTTTCTTTTGTTCCTTCTCTGGCAATCTTGATCTGTCTGTTTGTTTTTATGCAGAATTTTCTTCCCAGCTCCTATGATTTGTTTAAATTCTCTCACCCAGTGCCCCATTTTCCTTACATTTTACAGTTCTGTGACCCATTCTGTCTTATAGCAGTTCAGTTTAATCCTCCCCCCACACACCTTTTTTTTTTCTGTGAGGCTTTTCTGCCTCTGGTTTCTTCCACATTAGGCTATCCCACTCTGGGGTGACAGATGGGGTCAATCCAAAAAGGTGGATCACTCCAGAAAAGTCCATTTTGCATTTGGAGAGTCCTGCCAACAGTAACTGGATTGAATGAGTGCACCACTTGGCTGCTGCCATTCTGCTGCAGTTTCTCTTATTCCCTTCCCCACTGGAGAAACAGCTATCCTCAGTGGCCTATGGGTCTCTGAGGACTTGTGACCCTGTGCCTGGATATGTGTGGAGTTGTGAGCTCCTCTATAGTCTGTGTCCCTGGTGGGAAGGACCTGGGCTTTTGCTTCCAGAGACCTCCCAAGCTTTGCCTGGGACTGAGTGAGGGGGAAGGGTAAGGACAGGCTGGTTTAGGATGGAATTTTCCTACCTGCTATTTTTCTTTCTCTTCAATTCAGCATTTGTGGAGTCCTTCTCCAGTCTCTACCATCCTCCAGAGTTCTAAGCAAATGAAATTTGTCCTTATATTCACTGATTCTCTGGGGAAGTTTTTTCAGAGGATGTCTCATGTCACCATATTGATGATGTCCCCTATAGGATCATTAACAGGAGATAATAAAGATTGGAAAGCTTAACTCAAAAGAATGATGATTTAATGGGTGGTTTTTGGCATTTTGAGAAAGAGCTTTGGGCAAGGATTTCCTGGATGCCTCTCAACTGGCACCCAAGTGCTGAGATTTTGGACTGATTTTATGGCTTGAAGTGTCTTGGTTATCCTGTGATTTTTAATACTGAGAGAGAGCCTGTGAGGTTTCAACACAGCTTTAAAGGAAGTAATAGCATGCTTACATCACATGTGACCAACTGAGCTCTTCCGGTCCCACTGCTACATGTTATGTAACCCTGAATTACCACTTATTTTTCTTTAGTAAAATTACATTATTCCAAATGTGGCCCTTTGAAGTCCTTGGATATATTGTGCCAGGTATCCTATTATTCAGCATGGGATCTAGTCTTTCTAGAACTAGAGTAAAAGTTAAAGATTAGATAACATAGAATATGAAATGGAGCCATCCGTGGGCTGATTTAAATGGAAAATACTTCATTCAGTTTCTTGGAAAGTTGATTGAAGGAAAAAAATATATTATGCAAGTAAATTTATTTAATAAATTATAGCATGCACTACCACATATATGTGCTTCTGTAATTCATCAATGAGATTTATTAGACCTCTAACATCAGGACTTGATGCAGCCCTATATTTCCAGCAGGAAATGATTTGTCTTCTCAAAGAAAATGAGCCATCTCTGAAGTCATTTCAAATATGCTCCATTTTCATACCCCAAAATATTACTATCAAAGTGAATTTTTCATCAATAGCAGTACAAACTGTCTTCAGGTTATGTATGGCTTTAATTTGATGCTCGTTAGCTAAGCAACTAAAAGGTAAAAATACTAAACTCATATTTCCTGCTGAACTCCACAAAAATAGAAATTGTTCAAAACAAGATGAAATAGAAATTTTTAAAAAAGATTTATTTATTTACTCCCCCACCCGCCGGCCCCGTTGTTTTTGCGCTCACTGTCTGCTCTCTGTGTCCATCGCTGCGTGTTCTTCTGTGTCAGTTTGTCTTCTCTTTAGGCGGCACTGGAAACCAATCCTGGGACCTTCCGGAGTGGGAGAGAGGCACTCAATCTCTTGCACCACCTCAGCTCCCGGTCTGCGGTGTCTCTTATTGTCTCTCCTCTGTGTCTCTTTATGTTGTGTCAAGTTTTTGCGCCACCTCTCCACTCCAGCAAGCACTCCATGTGGGCCAGCTCTCCTGTGCAGGCTAGCGCTCTGTGTAGGCCAACATTCTGCATGAGCCAGCTCTCTGCTTGGGCCAGCTTGCCATGCAGGCCAGCTTACCTTCACCAGGAGGCCCTGGGAATCGAACCCTGGACCTCCTATATGGAGCCCAATCGCTTGAGCCACATCCACTTCCCTGGAATAGGAATTTTACCTGCTATGGTGTTTTAGAAAAAACTTCACTAGTTAAACACCAGGATATAGTATCCAAATGATAATATTTTAAAATATATTCAACCACTCAAGTTAAATGCTTAAGACTATCTTACTCTTCAATAGATCAACAAAGATCCATTAGTTAGCATTTATGTGACAGGCATTTCATAAAGAGGGAAAGCACCTAGAGCCAATATTAACAAATATTTCTGTTGCTCTACAATGTAATACTAATAAGACAATAAGACATAGTGACAAAAAAGACCCAGTCCTTCAGTATCTATTTAGATGTTACCTGAGTCTTTAATGGTATCTTATCTACAAACCCTGACATATTACAGATGTCTTTCATTGAGGTTATATATTCAGTTACATCTTATATCTCCTTTTGATGAAAAAACTGTTAGCATGTCACCACTTTAAATCTTATTTTGGCACCCACATTATTTAAAGAAGAAAAAGATCTGGATGTGGAATATATCCCCTATGTGCTGTCTTTTGACGGCCTTGTCTCCATTGTCAGGGGTGTCTGCTTAGTAACAGAAATGAGCAGGACTGTTGACTCAGTTAAGCTGAAACTGGATCTCCTGCAGTGGAGAGTGTGATAATGAAGGAGGATGAAAAAGGAGGCTGTATGTTGCCCTGATGAACAATGAGAATTAAGAGACAACTCCAGGGGACCCTGGCATCTCTGCCACTTAGTGTGTGGCCTAGCTCCTGTGGTCCCTTGTCACATGTGGACAACATAAATAAGCACTGTAATATCAGAGGGGAACTTCATGGTAGAAGGGGAAATGGTTAAGGAAAAAAGCTAGAAGCTACTTTTTTTAAAGTAAAATTTTATTTAAGTATATCACTCATACATGAACATACATAAGCAATAAGTTTATAGTAATCACTGTAAACTTACTAAACAAACAGCATATAATCATACAGGCTCCCAAATATCACCCCACCACAAACGCCTTGCATTGTTGTGAAACTTTGGTTACAAACTATGAAATAGCATCATCAAAATATTACTACTAATTATAGCCCATATCACACATTTTGTGTATTTTACCCCAACCCACTTGATTATTAACATCTTGTATTAGTATTATACATTTGTCATTGTTCCCGAGAGGACGTTCTCATATTTGTCCTGTTAACCACAATCTCTCTTCCACCACTGGATTCCCTGGGTTATAGAGCCTCATGTTTTATACAATCCATTCAATGTGTACACTCAGTGGCTCTCAGCCTCACCACAGAGATGTGCTGTCATCATCTCAGGCAACTTTAGAATGTTTCATTACTCCAAAAGGAAAAACCCCATACCCCTTTTTATCCCCCATAGTTGACCCTTAGAATTGATATACCTTCTTTGCCATTGCTGCAAAAATATTACAATATTACAGTTAAATATCATCCATAAGTTATATTAGTTGTAATTTTCTCATGTATCACCATATTCTTAACACTTTGTAAAAGAAAAACATTCTTATATTTATACTCTTAACCACAATCTTCATCCACCACTGAAATCACTGTTATACATACCTTAGATTATTCTCTAGTTTCCTTTTAACTGAAAATTATGTCCACGGACTATCCCTCTCAGCCACAATCCCATTTATAAATCAGCAGTGTTAGTTATACTCAGTATAATGTGTTACCATCAACTCTATTCATTTCCACACTTTTACAATAAACCTTATTAAAAATTCTATATACAGGGAAGCGGCTGTGGCTCAATCAGTAGGGCTCCCGTTTACCATATGGGAGGTCCCGGGTTCGGTTCCCGGGGCCTCCTGGTGAAGGCAAGCCCGCCCGCACGGCGTGGTTAGCTGACCCAGCGAGCACAAGCAGCAAGGGGGGGATAAATGAATAAATAAATAAAATCTTTAAAAAAAAAAAAAAAAATTCTATATACATTGATCATCAGCTCCCATTATCAACCCACATTCTATTTCCAAGAAAACTATACTCTAGAGTTTACCTCCTTGAGTTTACTCATTGTATTTAGTTCGTATTAGTGAGACCATACAATATTTGTGTTTTTGTGTCTGGCTTATTTCACTCAACATAATATCTTCAAAGTTCATCTATGTTGTCATATGTATCCAGGTTTCATTTCTTTTTATACAGATGCTACTTTTTAAAAGTCACATTTTACCAAACTGAAATGAATTACAAAGTTGAATGCTTGCAAAACCTGATATAACTTAACATGAAATGTTTTCCATTATTAAATAAAATTGAACACTAATAGCTAACAATCATATGGCACTAACTATAGGCCATGCATAGTTCTAAGTGTTTTACATGTATGTTACCATTTATTTTTCACAACTCCGTTATAGGGTAGGTATCATATGGTCCTAATTTTACAGATGAGGAATCCAAGACACATCAGTTTAAATAAATTTTCTTGACATCACCTAATTAATAGTTGACAGAACTAAGGTTTGGAATCAAATAGCCCGGCTCCTGAGGCCATGCTCTTCACCAATGTGCCATACTGCTTCTTATACAGTGTGAACATGTTCAATGTCAAATGCATGGAGGAGGTAAAGAAGTAAGTGTTTTTCTTTTAGCTGGGCATCTGACAAATCCAACTGGATTGGAATCAGTGACTGCTGTTTGTAAGCAGTATTGAGCTCCTTTCTTGATAACTGCCCATGATAACAGATCAACTGTGGAGAGTCATCCCTTTAGAAGAGCTGTGTCACCATGAAAGCTGTGGATGTGGTGATATAGTTTTCTCTTCTTCAACAATACATTAAACATTACATGGTCCCAGTAAGGGAAGACCAATTATATACCACCAAAAAATCCCACCAAAACAGAGACTGCCAGGAAATATGGAAGACAATTATTCAGCTCTACTGTTATCTTCAAAAATAACTGAGTGGCAGAGCTAGAAAGTGACTTTGTACTGCACAGAAGAATAGGCCTAAAGCTTCATCTGTATTCAGGCAAGAAAAGCTTTGAAGTTAATTAAGTGGTCCCAATAGGACAGGACTAACTTTGCGAGTATTGGGTCCACCCTATACTGTGATATGAGGAATACTAGCTTGTCTAAAAACTTAACCTCAGCACCCATTACTTCAGTATGTTAGGAGCATTATTTTTTAGTTAAAGCTTTATTTCTTCAAGAGTCTTCTTTTTAAAATGTGGCTACTCCTCAGAGTAGAAACACCTTTTGCCTTTATCAGCCCATACCTGATACCCTTCATCATTTTAGCAGGAATTAGATGACAAGCAGCCAAGTGGGAGAATGGTCCATGGAATCAGGCAGAAAAGGTACAGAGACGGGTCAGAGACAAACTCCATGATCTCATAGATTTTCCCATGACTGGTCTGCCTCTGAAATTTGATGAATACAATATTCAACCTAACAAAAAATAAAGATTTTCAAAGCCCTTTACAAAGAATGTTTTGTTTGGAAGTGAACCCACCAATCTCCTGGTCACTTGAGTTTAAGGCCTTAGACTCTACAGTGTAGAGAGCTTTTCACTCTTTTCTTTCCATTCCCTGAGCCTAGTCAGTTATCAAGTCACATCACCTTTCTCTTTGAATTGTTTCCTCTATTTACCCCTTCTTCTGGATTCCAACTTTTAACATCATCGCTCAGACCTTTGTCACTTCTTGCCTAAGTTACTACATGAAAGGTTGCTTAAAGTGATATCCCTGTATGGATCATTAATTCCTCTGAGATATGTAATTCCCAGAGGAGGTTAAGAAGTTCCTGAATGGTCTACTCTTCATAAGCATGATTCTACCTTAACTGTAAATTCAGGACCACTTATTAGCAAGAGGCACTTTCATAAAGAAAGGACAGAAAAAAATGTTGAATGGAGTCAAGTACTCAGGAAGCTGGGGTAGGGACAATAAGATTTGAAAAACTCCATTCAGATACAGAAGAGAAAGCAAGAGAGCAGGAAGCTGCCAGATACTACTGAGCAAGGAACACAGAAATATGATTATGAGGACTTTTAAGGTAAGGAATATTCTGTCTGGACAATTGTAGTTGCCCTGTTTATTCCCCCTTAAAAAAACCTTTAAGAGGGGAGGACTTCCAGGCAGATAGTGTTGGAGTAGGGTGGCAGGGTTTAATTCTCTTACAAAAACAATGGAGGAAGAGCAAAAAGCTGTCTGAGGAAGCTGCATTGGGGATCTGCAGAATAGAAGAGTGCTACACACCATCCAGGAGGGAGAGGAACAGTGAGAGGAAGAGGCCAAACTGAAAATTGTAATTTACTACCCCCACCACTGAGTATGGCATCCATCCCCCACCCTCAAGGCAAACAGTCTGGGTAAAACCTATGGCTCACTGTGGCAAACTGAGAGGGGAATGGACATCTTCCTCCCTGGGAGGAAGAAGGGTGCAGCAGAGGAAAGAGAGTAGTTTCTCTTCAGTGCGTTTGACCAGCAAAGCCTCTTTTGAATCTCAGCTCTGGCCAGACCAGAATCACCAACAAGAGGAGGTTGAAAGAGATACCTCGGAAGAAAGGATCATGGAAGAGCACCAATTGCTGGCAGATCAGGAAATTGCAAGAAATAAAAAAAAAAACTTTTTGGAGTCTCTTATGTCCCAGACCCCCTTGATCTGGTTTGTGTCCCATTTTGATAACCTAAACTGGTCAATCTTAAAGATTTAGAATAAGTTGAACTAAAAATCAAAGAAGAGCCATGAAACAAAACCACTAGGCAACAGAGAGAAATCAACCATCAGAGTAAATTCACCAACATAATCAGATGCTTAGACATCAGCAAAAAATTCCAAGCCATACTAAGAAACAGGAAGATATGGCTCAGCCAAAGAATCAAATAAAAAATCCTGATGAGACACAGGATATAAGACAACTGATCAGTGATGTTCACACAAACCTCCTAAAAGAGATGCAGGATATTAAAAAAGACAATGGGTGAGCATAAAGAACAATTTGAAAGCCTGCAAAGAAAAACATCAGGGCTTATGGGAATGACATACACAATGGATGAGATTAAAAATACATTAGAGGTATATAAGAGCAGATTAGAATTGGTTGAGGACAGAATAAGTGATTTGCAGAACAGAGCATCTCGATTTGTAAAGACAGGTGAACAGGAAAGAAAAGAGTGGAAAAAATGGAACAGGGTCTCAGGGAATTGAATGACAATGTGAAACACACAAACATTTGCGTTACAGGTGTCCAAGAAGGAGACAAGAATGGAAAAGGGGCAGAAAAAAATATTTGAGGAAAAATGACTGAAAACTTCCCAACTCTTATAAAGGTCATGAATATCAATATCCAATAATGACAATGCACTCCAAATAGAATAAATCTGAATAGACTTACTCCTAGATACTTATTATTCAGAATGTCAAATGCCAGAGATGAAGAGAGGATTCTAAAAGCAGCAGGAGAAAAGTGATGCATCACATACAAAGGAAGCTCAATAGACTAAGTGCCAATCTCTCATTAGAAACCATGGAGGCAAGAAGGCAGTGGTGTGATATATTTACAGTTCTGAAAGAGAAAAACTGTCAGCCAAGAATTTATTATCTGGCAAAGCTACCCTTCAGAAATGAGGATGAGTTTAAAGTCTTCACAGACAAACAAAAACTGAAAAAATTTGTTACTAAAAGGCCAGATTTACAAGAGATACTAAAGGGAGTTATGCAGCCTGAAAGGAAAGGACAAGGGTGAGAGACTTGGAGAAGAGTGTAGAAATGAAGAATATTGGTAAGGATAACTAAAAGGGTAAAAAGACAGACAATAGCATGATATAACAACAAAAAAGTCAAAGGATAAAATGGACTAATAAGCAATGCCTTTATAGTAATAATATTGAACATTAGTGGATTGAACTCCCCAATCACAAGACATAGACTGATAGAATGGATTAAACACTATGAGCCATCTATATGCTGTCTACAAGAGACTCACCTTAGATGCAAGGACACAGTCAGCATGAAAGTGAAAGTCTGGAAAAAGTTATTCAATGCAAACAGTAACCAAAAAGATCTGGAATAGTGATACTAATATTGGACAAAATAAATTTCAAGTGTAAAACTATTTTAACAGATGAAGCAGGTCATTATATTTTAATAAAAGGGCAATTCACCAAGAATAAATAACAAACATAAATATTTATGCACCTAACTTGGGTGCCCCAAAATTCATGAGACACACACTGGCAAAACTGAAGGGAGAAATAGACATCTCTAAAATAATAGTTGGAGTCTTCAATACAGCAGCCTCAGCATTGGATAGAATAGGAGGGAATGCTACCAAACTCATTCAATGAAGCCAATATCACCCTAATACCAAAGCCAGACAAAGATAATATGAGAAAAAAAATTACGGACCAATTTCTTTAATGAATATAGATGCAAAAATCCTCAAAAAAATACTTGCTTACCAAATCCAAAAGCACATTAAAAGAATTATACATCACGATTAGGTGGGTTTTATCCCAGGTATGCAAGAATGTTTTAACTCAAGAAAATCAGTTAGTGCAATACTCCACATGAATAAAAGAAGAAAAATCACATGATCATCTCGGTTGACTCAGAAAAGGCATCTGACAAAATACAGCCTCGTTTCTTGATAAAAAATACTCTGAAAGATAGGAATGGAAGGAAACTTTTTCAAGATGGTAAAGTGCATATGTGAAAAACCCACAGCTAACATGCAACTCAATGGTGAAAGACTGAAAGCTTTCCCACTGAGATAGGGAACAGGACAAGGATGCCTACTGTCACCACTGTTGTTCAATAATCTTCTAGAAGTTCTAGGTAGAGCATTTAGGCAAGAAACAGAAATAAACGACACTCAAATAGGAAAGGAAGAAATAAAACTTTCGCTATTCACTGATGATAGGATCTTACACCTAGAAAATCCTGAAAAATCCACAACAAAGCTGCTAGAACTAACAGACAAGTTCATCAAAAATGGTGGGATACAAGATTAAGATGCAAAAATAAATAGCATTTCTATACAATACTAATGAGCAATCAGAGGAAGAAGTAAGAAAAATCTAATTACAATAGTGACTAAAAGAATCAAATATTTAGGATTAAACTTAACCAAAGACATAAAGGACCTGTATTCAGAAAACTACAAAAAGAAACCAAAGAAAACTTAAATAAAGGATATTCCATGTTCATGGACTGGAAGACTAAATATTGTTAAGATTCAGTTCTACAGATTCAATGCAATCCCAATAAAAATCCCAACAGCCTTTTCTGCAGAAATGGAAAAGCCAATTATCAGATTTAATTGGAAAGGTAAGGGACCACAAACAGCCAAAAATGTCTTTAAAATGAAGAATGAAGTTGGAGGACTCTCAATTCCTGACTTTAAAGCATATTATTTAGCTACAGTGGTAAAAACAGCATGGTAATGGCATAAAGATAGACATATTTACCAGTGGGACTGAATTGAGAATTCAGAAATAGACCCTCACATTACGGTCGTGTAAATTTTCACAAGGCTATCAAACCCACCCAGCTGGGTCAGAACAGTCTATTCAAGAAATAGTGCTGGGAGAACTGGATATCCATAGCTAAAAGAAAGAAAAAGGACCCTATCACACCTTATACAAAAATTAACTCAAAATGGATCAAGGATCTTATTATAAAAACTAAAATCATAAAACTCCTAGAAGAAAATGTAGGGAAACATCTTTAAGATCTCATGGTAGGTAGTGGTTTCTAAACCTTACACCCAAAGCACAGGCAACTAAGAAAAACTAGATAATTGGGATCTCCTCAAAATTAAACACTTTTATGCTTAAAGTGAGTTTGTTAAGAAGGTGAAAAGGCAGCCTACTCATTGGGAGAACATTTTCATAAACTCCATATCTGGTAAAGGTCTGATCTTCATGTTATATAAAGGGATTATACAACCCAACAATAAAAAGACAAGCAACCCAATTTAAAAATGAGCAAAAGACTTGATCAGAAGTTTTTCCAAAAAAGAAATACAAATGTCCAAAAAGCACATGAAAAGATGCTCAACATCACCAGCTATTAGGGAAATACAGATCAAAACTACAATGAGGTATCATTTCATGCCTTACAGAATGGCAATTATTTAAAAAACAGAAAACTACAAGTGCTGGAGAGGATGTAGAAAATAGGAGCACTCCTTCATTGTTGGTGGAAATGTAGAATGGTGCAGCCTCTGTGGAAGACAGTTTGGCAGTTCCTCAAGAAGCTAAATATAGAACTGCCATATAATCTGGCAATCCCACTACTAGGAACATATTCAGAAGAACTGAAAGTAAGGATGCAAACAGACATTTGCACTCTAATGTTCATAGTGGCATTATTCACAATTGCTAAAAGATGGAAAAAACCCAGGTGTCCATCAGGTGATGAATGAGTAAACAAAATGAGGCTACATATGATGGAATACCATTCAGCTGTAAGAAGAAATGAACTTGGGATGCAAATGACAACATGCATGAACCTTGAGGACATCATGTTGAGTGAAATAAGCCAGACACAAAAGGACAAATATTGTATGGTCTTATTAATATGAACTAAATACAGTGGGCAAACTTATGGAGTTAAACTATAGAGCAGGGGTTCTTAACCTTTTTTGTTCCACAGACCCCTCTGACAGTCAGGTGAAAACCACAGACCCCTTACTAAGTCCACACTATACTGTGTATTATTTAATAAATATATCACAACTGCACAAACATGTTCCCAAAAGAATAATTTTTTTGAATTTCAATTCAAGCTTATGGACCTCTTGTTAAGAACCCCTGCTATAGAGTATAGGTTACTAAGAGATAGAATGTGGATTAAGAAGGGGGAGCTGATGCTGAATGTATATAGGATGTTAATAAGGGGGATTGCAAAAGTGTGGAAATGGTTAGAGTTGATGGTATCACATTACAGTGAGTATAATGAACACTGCTGATTTATAAATGTGATTGTAGCTAAAAGGGGTAGTCTAGGGAGGTTAATGTCAATTGAAAGAAAGCTAGAGGATAATCCAGGGACTGTATAACATAGTGATTTCAGTGGAGAATGATGATCGTAGTTAATAGTACAAATACAAGAATGTTCCTCTATTACAAGGTGTTAATATTATGGAGCTACATGGGAAAAATATATCTAATATAATGTATAGACTATAGTTAACAGTAATATTGTAATATTTTTGCAGCAATGGCAAAGAAGGTACTATATCAATGCTAAGGGTCAATAATGGGGGGGGGTATAAGGGGGTATGGAATTTTTCCTTTGGATTAATGAGAATGTTCTGAACTGCACTGAGCTGATGACAGCACAACTCTGAGATGAAGCAGAGCTACTGAACCCAGAGGTGAATGATGGACTGTGGTTAACAATACAAATATGAGAATGTTCTCTCGTGAACTATAACAAATATTTAGTACTAATACATGGTGTTAGTAATAGGATGGTTTGTGGGAAAAACACACCAAATATAAGCTATGGGCCAGAGATAGCAGTAAGAGCATGGTGATGTTGTTAGGGCGGTGTATGTGAATCCTGTATGGTATGCATGATTATTTTGTTAACTTACAACTTCTCAAATAATTTTTAAAAAATTCTTTAAGAGGAGAGGGGCCTGCATGTTTGTTTAGGAGATAAAAAAGAAATTGGGGGTGGGGGTGGGGTGGGAAGCAAGTTACATAACAATGTTTTTAATGCAACACCATTAATCCATGTACATAATACGGATTATGTACTAATCCATGTACATAATTTTGCTTGTATGTGTGTAAACCATCTCTGCAAGGATATCCTAAGAACTCGAAACTGGTGGCTCCAGGGGTGAAAACAAAGGCTGAGAGATGGGGAAATAGACTCATTTTTCACTCTGTGCTGTTGTATGCCTTTTGAATGTTGTAATGTAAATAAAATATGTTTCAACATTAATAATAAACTCGGGGAGAGAATGGTATAGAGATATATGCTTCTCCATACAATTGTTCTATGATTGGAAGCCATAGCTTCAAAAAAGAAAGGAAGTTCCAAGGTGTAAAATCAAGAGTATTTGTTATAATCATTGATTTGCACTTTCATCACTTCAATTGTTATTAGAGCATTTTCATTAATCAAAAAAATAAAATAAAATAAACACACACACACAAAAAAAAAAAAAGAAAGGAAGTGAGGTAATCCCCCTGGGGGCTTCTGGGAAGAAAGAATGGGGTGCATGGGGAATCAGTGATTCAGGGCTAACTTGAACCTAGGCCTTATGGAGTGGAAGACCAAAAAATATTGTAAAGACCCCTCTCTAATTAGTTATGGATATGGCAACCTGACCAATGTTCCTAAACCTTACTATTCCCTATGTCATTTTCCTGCTGAAATACCTTCAATGGTTTTTGAGCTTCCAGTGGTTTAAATAGTGGTGGGTCTGAAACCAGGAGTACTTTTAAAAAGTTCTTCAGATGATTCTAATGTGCAGCCAGAAGTCAAGAATCATTGCTCTAATCTAAAATTAACCTTCAAGTTAAAAATCTGTAGTCAAGTCCCCACTTCCCAGTCCTCTGCAGAGCCATCTTCCACTGGACTTGTGGGTAAAGTTCCTGGGGAGAAAAACTGTAACATCTCCTTGACAACCAATAGCATCTTTGGATTTTGAATCCAAATTCCAAATAAAATTTTAATTAAAAAAGGTAGACACATAAGATCAAGTTTAAGTCTATCATGAGAATGTATAAATCTGATGCATGGGAGATTTATACAACCGCCAAAAATTATTTTTCATATGTTTCTGGACAAAAGTAAACCATGTGCAAGTCTAATTGAAAGCTTGTAGATGGGGCAAATGTCCATTCTCCAGAATCCACCTGATGGAGCCATCACGATAAATAGCCAAAAAGAGAACTCATGTAGCCTGTACCACTGTTTGGCAGTGTGACTTTTAATCAGTCAGTCAAATTCTCTTGGTCCTAGATTCTTCATCTGGGATATGAGGAAGGTGCTCTGTGGGCACCTCTGTTTTTCATGATTCTTTCCTGCCCACTTCACACTAGTTCATAGAATAGAATCTGGGACAGATGGCCCAGTTTTGCATCCCCACTCTGCATGTACATGTGCCCCGCAGCAAGTTTCTGAACCTCTGTAAGTTTTAGTCTCCTCATCTGTAAAAGGGGGGAAAAGGGGCAGGAGTACCTATGTTAGAGTGATGTGATGATTTAATGAGATAATGCACATCAAACACTTAGCACAGTGCCTGGTGAGAGTCCAGGTTTACCTGTGACTACTGCTGTTATCCCACGTATAGAATCAGAAGGAACCACAGAGTAAGACAAAGACTATCTAGTACCCATCCCCTTGTGTTAGAGATGAGGAAACTGGTTCCAGAGGGGTTAAGTGACCCACTCAAGGTCACGTTTTTCATCTTGTGTATTTGGGGGATTGCTATTTAGTCTCCAGGACTTTATCTGGCCAGCACAGCCATAAAAGCTAGATGGTCTATGAATATAGCAACATGAAGGAATTTAGCATGTGCCACATTGGGCTTTAAATAAATATATTTACTTATTGGAAACAATAGAGCAAAACTTAGTTACATTTACTTTTTAAATAGACACCACACAATATCTTGTTGAGAAAGAAGTAAAAAGAAAAAACTTCCAAATACAAAAGGCATATTTTGTCACTTAAATGGAAATAAAGTTTCAAATATTCACTTGCTTTAACCTTACCTGCTTTTCTAGGATATGCTGGAGGGAGTTTCTTTCAATGGGCTCATGTTAAGCAGTTAGTGATTGAGATGGGTTCCACCGTAAAACTTTCTTGTTGTCTACTCACCAAGGGCAGTAATAGCTCATTGGGATCTTTCAAGCTGATGGTAAAGAATAAGGGGCCTGGACCTGGGCTCCTTCCCTAGTTCATCCATTGCCTGAGTGTCCTAAGTCAAGTCACCCAACTGCCCATCGCCTTAGCATTTTTATCTTTAAAACGAGGAACTTGAACTAGCTGCTCTTTAAGGCCTTTTCTAAGTAGAATGTCTATACACGTGATTGAGAGCAGGAATGCTGAAATCAAACCTCTGTGGGTTGATTCCTGCCTCCACATCTTACTAGCTTTGTAACCGTGGGCAAGTCATTTAGCTCCTCTGTGCTAAATCTTCATCTGTGAAAAAAGACCAGGAACCATTCCATCTGCAACCCTTTGCTGCAAGGATTAAACAAGTGAATGTATGTCGTGTGTATGATGATTAGTTAATGCTCAATACATGGTAGCTATGGTTTAAAATTCTTTAATCTTGTAATGATAGGCAGGGAATTTTAATTCTTTTAGCAACTGGAAGGAGGATTCCTCTGGAGAGAGGCACTTGTATTGGGAGGATGCCTGGGTGAGGCTGACTGGGCAAGTGAGCCTGCAGGACACAGGGTGGGGGAACAGTTTGTATTTGCCCTTGGAGGGGGAGGGTATGGGAAGGGGCTCTCTTCTAGCTCTAAAATCCTGCTGAGCTAATCCTATACAGACTTCCCTGTTAGCTAAATTTCTGAAATCTCTTTTCTATCAGAGGCAAGTCTTGACCCCAGGGGTTTTTAACTGTCCAGCAGAATGATTTATTTTACCACCTGATTTGTTAAAGGAGTCAGATCACTTGGCAACAAAATCAAAAGCCGTTTAAGAGCCCCTAAACTGCTATGTCACAGCCAAGGTGTTAGGCAAAGATGCAGTTTCCTTCTTTATGCATGTGTTTATTTGTTTACAGATATTTGCTGACCACCCATCTCATGCCAGGCACTGTTTGGGGTGGGGGTGGGGGTGCAGAAAGTCTCTGTTATTATGAATCTCACATTCTACTGAGAGAGACAAATTACCTGTGATAATATACGTAGGGATTAATGGTGGCAAAGAAAAATAAAGCAGAAAAAGAGAGTGAATGGAATGGGGAGAAGGTGGAGAGGGTCTGTCTTAGGAGAAAGCAGAAAGGTGAATAAATAGAGGGAATAAGCTCTACCAGGTATTCCAGGCAGAGGTAACAGGTAACAACAAGTGTGAGGCTCTGAGGTGGATACAAGTCCTGTCATTTTGAAGCACAACAAAGAAAGGCAGTGTGTCAGGAGCAGAGTGAGCAAAAGGGGGAGTGGGGGAGGTGAGTGGGCACCCCATACGTGGGGCTCAGAGATCATGGCAGGAACTCTAGATCTCATTATTCGGGAGGACACGGGAGGGTTGTGGGCAGGGTAATGATAGCATCTGATGAGGGTTTTTAAAGAGCTTTCTGGCTGCTGTGGTGTGGAAAGTAGACTGTGGGAAGGAGCAGGGCAAGGCAGGGCGCCCAGGAGGCCACTAGCACAATCCAGGTGAGAGATGACGGTGGCGTAGATGAAGATGGGAGCTGAGAAGGTGGGGAGCAGTGGTCAGATTTGAGATGTGCTTTGAAGTGGGCCTGACCATCTACTAAGGGAAGGCTGTCTGAAGCGTGGTGTGTTTGTCTGTGATGCCTATGAGAAATCCAAATGGGCATATTGAGAAGGTGCTGCCCTGAGAAGTCTTGAATCAGCTATAAATTTAGGAATCAGCATGCCAATGTAGTTAGAACCAGACCAGGAATGAGATCACATAGCAAAGGAGGGTAACCTAGAGAGGGAAGACTTGCAAACTTCAGTCAATTAGAGTTGGGGACTAGAAGGAAAATCCTGCAAAGCGGAAGGAGCCAGAGCAGATTGTGAGGTCAAAGGAAAGCAGGAGAGTGATTTCCTGAAGTTGAGTAAAGGCAGTGTTTCAAGGCTGAGGCAGCAATCACCTGTGCCCAAAGCCGTGGTGACATGCAGACAAGTAGACAGCGTGCCAGGCCCCAGGCGATTGGAGCGGGGCTTATCCCTGCCCACTACACAGGGTTCCACATCGCAACATATTTAAGGCCTTAAAAAAACCCAACAGCTGTTCATGACAACTATCAAGGATTTTATGGGAAGAACCATAAAACTGAAGAATTTTATGGGATCAACTCTCTGCACTTTGCTCACAGTAAAATAGTAAAAAAAACACAAAAACATTTGCTCCACCTACACAATCTATGTATGGTAAGGCTCTCGCATTAACTCCAATTCCTCCTCTCTAAGGAATTGTGAAGCCTCGTCTAGGAGCCTGAAGGAAGAAATACCCCTACCCTGTCTGCATCCTATTAGTGGTCCTGGCTCTTGGTTGTGCGTGGATCTTTTCCTGTGTCCCATGACAGTTTGTATCAAAATGGTGACAACTGAGCTGATATACTCATTGCAAAGAATTCTCAGTCGGTTTGCAAGAGTTTGAAATCCCCCCTGTACAGTCAGCCTTCCTCGGTTGTACGACTCAGTCTTGTTCCGAATTTTTGCTACTTAATAGACCCACGTGGAGCTGGTACTTAAGGTTTACTTTTCCTTTGCGTGCCCTTTGCATGTCTGGCGGCCGCCTCTCCTGAACAGCTTGTCTCCCTGCGGTGTGATGGTGGGAGGGCTGACACGGCCTACCTGATTTTTGGCAGGGAAAGAACTTCTAAAGCGAGTTGCTATAGTTACCAAGTCTTTCCCACTGCCTAGTAGTCACTGACTCTATGCTACTTTTTGTGTTGCTCTACCATTCTCCCTACAGCGGCTTGGGGTTTTGTTACGTAATCATTTCATTCCCACTTAAGCGTGGGCTACACAGCAAGTGAGGAGCACAGGGGCTCTATTATGGGGAGCACTCACATACACCCACCATCTCTAGAGGCATAGTTCAAATTTGACATGCCTTAAGTCACAGACGTTTTTCAACTAGGATTTCTCCTACTTGCATCCACTTTGGAAGGTTTTCTACAATTCTAATGGCTTGTACATGGAGTCATGTTGTACATTCCAGAGAAATGTTTGTTTCTATGTTCCTGGACACGAATTACGTGTGTGGAAAGTTTCCCCAATTTCTTTCTCAGTACTTATCTATTCTCTATTCCCAGGAGAAAAATATAAATAGAAGTTGATTGTAGATGAAATGGTTCATTTGTGAGCATTTTCAAAAGTTAATGTTTCAAATCAGACCCATTGTTGAGCCTTTTCCATTGTTTATGCATTGCTGTAATTACTAGAAATTGTGAAGCCTAATTGAGCTCTCTTTTCCGACAGTCGCAAACGTTCTAAGTACAGATTGAGGAACTCCTGTCGTGGGTGATGACCACTATGTGAACATCATATGGCCTTTCTCTTTACCCAGCTCCCACAGAAACACACACACTCACCTCCACACAGGCCACAGAGCACAGCCGTAGTCCAGCATCGCACGGGAAGCGTGGAGACGGCGCTCTGTGGGCTCCTGGCTCTCCCGCCCACTGGCTCCTAGACCGCCGGCTCTCGTCCCCCCCGCCCCAGGCCGCCTCGCCCGGCCAGGTGCCAGGTGCTGCTGGGAGTGAAGGAGCACAGCCCGGGCGGGGCGGGGCTCCGCGGGGCTCCTCCTCCCGCCGCCTCGCTGCAGTGGGGCTGCGGGCAGCGCGCGCGCTTCTCTGCGTGAAGGTGTTGGGCCTAACAGATGATGAAGCCGGATAACGAGGTCTTTCCCCTGTCACTCCAAGATGGCCTGCCCACAGGGCAGGAGTCGCATAAATTAAAACATGTGAAAATGACTGGGAGGATAAAAGTCTGATAAAATAGCAGCCGTGCCCCTCTTCTAATGGGTGGGACTCGGGGCCCTGGTGGGTGGGCCCGTCCAATGGCAAACCCAGCAAGAGCTGCCACCAGCAGGGGGCGCAGCAGGTGCCTGCCCTGTTAGCGCCGTGGAAGGTCTACGTCATCTCCTGGGCCTTCACTACGACGGAGAGGCTGACCCTTTACCCATCCCCACCCGCTCCCTGGACTTCCATAGTCCAGGCAGAATGGGGGCTCTCTGTCCCTTCTCCCGTCATGCCCTATTTTTACTGCCCACGAAGCTACTGCAGCAAGTGCTGAGCTGGCTGCCACAGGCCCCACCGGAGGACCCCAGGAGCGTTGGTTGTGATATCAGGGACTTCAAAGCACTCCCAGCTCTCTGGCAGCAGGAGAGGAGGGGATAAATTACTACTCCTCGGAGTAGCAAGACCACACAGGTCTGGATCTATACCTGTATCTGTTTCTGGATCTTCAGCTTCTCACAGCAGCTAATTTTGATAATAATGACTCTTTCATGTCATTTCATTAATAACCTCCTTTGAGCCTCTGTTGGGGCTGCATATATGAGGTTAAATAAGGCACGTCCCTTGCTCTCAAGAAACTCACAGAGTCAGATATGTGAACACAATTAAACACAATGTGATAAGTGTTGTGAGCGAGTCACTAATAAAATGGAAATCATGTTTGGAAAATTCTATTTTAGAAGGCAGGTAGATACATAGGAGCTTTCAGCAATCATTACCACTTAGGGATATAGGCTTTGGAGCATGATCTGGGTTGGAATCTTAGCCAGGGTTTTTCACCTTTAGCATTGTTGGCATTCTGGGTTGGATAATTCTTTGTTGTTGGGGGCAGACCTGAAAATAGATGGATATTTAGCAGCATCTCTGGCCTCTACCCACTGGATGCCAGTAATGCCCCCATCCCAAAGTTGTAACAATGAAAAAATGTCTCCAGACATGGCCAAATGTCCTTCAGGGGGCAAAATTGCCTCTGGTTAAGAACCACTGATCTGACATAATGCTGATGTCTTATCTTTAGATTTCCTGTTCGTCGTTAGCTTTATGCAATTTAGATTTGATGTACTTTAGTGTAGTTTTCTTCACGGTTTTTTTTAACTTTTGTGGGTTTATAGATTTTATCAAATTTGGGAAAAAAATTGGTCATTATTTCTTCAAATATTTTTTTCACATCCCCCTCCTTCAGGGACTCTGTTTAAAGTTGTCTCACAGCTCACCAGTGTCCTATTCATTTTTTCAGTATTTCATTTTGAATAGTTTCTGTTGCTATGTTTTCAAGTTCATCATTCTTTTTTTTTCTGCAATGTCTAATCTGCTGTTAATCTCCTCCAGTGTATTTTTCATCTTAGACATGTGTTTTTAATCTTTAGAATTTAAATTTGGGTCTTTTAAAAAAATATCTTCCTTGTGTCTCTTTATCAGACTCATGCTTTCCTCTACCTTCTTGAACGTATGATGGATATTTGTAGTTGCTGTTTTAATTCCTTGCCTACTAATTCTATCATCTATGTCATTTTTAGGATTGTTTGTATTGATTAGTTTTTCTCTTTCTTATGGGTTATATTTCCCTCCTTTACCTTCTGATAAAATTTAATTGGGAGCCAGACGTTGTAAAATGTATTTTGTTGGATGTTGGGCATTGTTTTACTCCTTTAAATATTCTGAGCTGTGTTCTGAGATGCAGGTAAGTTACTTGAAAACAATTTGATCCTTCAGAGGCTTGCTTTTGAGCTTTGTTGGGTGGGAAAGAGCAGCCTTTAGTCGAGGGCTAAGTTTCCCTCACATTAGGCAATACCCTCTGAATTCTCTACCTGATGCCGCATGTATTAGAAGCTTTTCTACTCTGATTTGCGGAACACAAGCATAGGTCCACATGAGACTTGTGTGAGCACTAAGGACTGTTCTGCCTTTTCTTCGCTGGTGGTTCTCTCCCCCAGCCTTGGATAGTTTTGCTCACACACATGCACTGATCAGCACCTTGCTGAATACTAGAGAAAATCCTCTGCAGCCCTCTGGAGTGCTGTCTCTGCGAAGCTTTCTCCTCTGCATGCAGTTCCTAGCCCTTCCGCACCCTGCTCTGTAAATCCTAGCCAAGCTGGCTTCCTGGAACCCTCACTTCTGTCTCCTCAACCCAGGAAGACCATCAAGCTCTGTTTGGGTTCTCCCCCGCCACCCCTGCCCTGCAGCCAGCAAACTCCCTTCCAGCAGGAAGCTGTGTTAATTGTAGATGTGTAATTGTCTTCTCTCAGGGATCACTGTTCCATGCTCTCTGTTTTCAATGTCTGAAAACCATTGTTTCATTTTCCTTGTCTGTTTAATTTGTTGTTTAAGGTGGGAGGGTAATTCCTTTGTGGCCAGAAGTGAAGTCCTCTTCTTCATGAAGGACTTTCTTTTTTCTTGGCTTCCGTGACCTGACATTCTCCTGCTTTTCTCCAGCTTTCTAGAAGCTTCTTTTAAGCCTCCTTTGCAGGCTTATTCTCCTGTGCCTGCTGTTGGGCTTCTTCTAGTCCCAGGCCCTATCCTTTCCTCCTCCCACTATACAATTGCTCCTGGGTGAACTTGTCCATGCTCAGAGCTTTGGTCACCACCAATAGGCAGATGACTCACAAATTAGGTCCCTAGGCCAGAGCTTTTATTACAATGCCTATTTTTTTTTTTTTTTGTACATTTGTTTATTTTTTTAAAAAGCATAGCAAATGAATAAAATGCCACCTAGAAAGTAATTACAATAAATAAATTATTTCCGGTTAAGCATTGCAAATCCACACAAACCAGTCCTCTAAGTTTTGCCAAGGTTGTGTCCAATGGGCTCAGGATTGTCCCCCTTTTTGACTACACAACTCAAATACCTCCAAGCACCTCAAATTAATCTGAAATGTATGCATTATCTTTCACCAAATTTGGTCCCCTTGTTACTATATAACCAGTTATAAAGCTAAAGCCCCACATATCATCTTTGACACTTCCCTCTCCCTTGCCCCCATATCAAATTCACCAAGTGTGGATGCTCCTTTTTCAAAAAAGCCTCTGATAGCTGTTCTCTTCTTTCCATCTATATAGCTACCACTCTAGTGCAAGTGGTTACCTCCCAACTGGTCTCCATCATCTCTTTTTATTTTGTTCTGTTCTGTAGCAAATAGTGATTTATTTAAATGAAAATCTGATTCTTTCATATGACTCTTTAGAACACTTCAGAGGCTTTCCATTGTTCTGCCTGATCTGGCTCCTCTCTGGTCTCAGCTAACATTACACCATCCTTCAGTCTCCCCTTTCTACCCTCATTGGCCTTTTTTCAGTTCCTTAGAGGTCCGCACTCTGCCACAGGGCCTTAGCACATGCTGTTGCTGCTGCCTAGAGTGGCCATCTCACAGCCTTGCTTGCTCTTTCCTCAGAGTCAGCTCAGTCATCACTTCTTAGGGAAGTCTGATTAGGACAAGTTCCCCTGTCATATGCTCTCATGGTATCATGTACCTCCTTTTCTTGGCACCTGGTAGTTATAATTTTACTTTTATTTGTCTGATTCTCTTCTTAGGTCAGTGTTCCACCCCAGACTTGATAAGTTCTATGATAGGTTTTCAATTTATTTTTCCTCTCACCATTGTGTTCCGAGCAGGTGTGCAGGGTATGGCTTATGGGACTCAGAAAAACCTGCTGAGCATAAGAATGAAATGGCCAGGGCCAAGGAAGCAGGAGAGGAGCTGCTCAGCTCAGCACACAGTGAGGGAACCTGTGGGGCAGGTAGAGGCTGTGCAGACTGAGGGGCCGCTGAGGGTGAGAAGGAGGCCCTGCTGAGGTGGGAGCACCCACAAACCTCTGTGCTTCTGACTTTGGTAGGACCAATGTGTTATTAGGACATGCCCTTGCTGCTACCAAGGCAGCATAACTATTCTAGGCTTTGAAAGTGATCCACCTCATTTCTTATCCTTCCAAGGTCTTAATAAAAGCTTTGGGAAACAACAACCAAACAGGAGAAATGGACCTGTCACCTGGATGACCAACAAAGGAAGGTGGAATTGCAAGCTGTGGGGTGCTAGACTGGCTGAGTAGGACAAGCCTAGACTAGTGAGGGCTGAATGGTCCCAGTGCATCTCCAGCTGTGATCCCTCCACGAACCACAGCACAACAGGGCCTGTGCCCTCTGCTCATCTGTTCTGAGACTTTTCCTGATGTAAGAGAAGAACCAGGAAAGCTCAGGTTTGAACTGGGGCTTGAATGGGGATGGGGGTAGGAGATGGGTGGTGGACTAAGGTAAGGGACTGGGCTGGGAATGGGGACTGCGCATAGGAGTGGGATGGGTGGGTGGGAGGCTAAGCGGGGTCACTGGGCTTGGAGGCTGAGCATGGGAGATGAGCTTTGGGGACTGAGCATGGGGACTAAGCTGAGGGCTGAGCTGGGGGACTGAGCACGGGAGCAGAGTTGGGGGTCTGAACTTGGGATGGTGCTGAGCAGGGTTGGGAGAGCAGAGCTGGGGGGCTGAGCTGGGAGGCTGAGCACCTGGTCTGGCTTGGGGCTGAGATCAGGGCCAGGTCTCAGGGCAGGCCTTTAGTTACTTCGGATCCCCTGCAGGAAATGAACAGCAGGGTTTGTGCACTTGAGGATCTAGTGGTCAGACATCCAGCAGGGGCTTTGTATTTTCTCCTTTATGCTTCTTGTGACCCACATCCCGGGAGGGCTTTGCAGTAGCGGAGCAGCAGGCCCCCTGAGCCCCGTGGGGCTCAGCTGGCAGCTCAGGGCTCCTTTTTGAAATCAGAAGGGCTCAGGGTGTTTTTGCTAAGACAGGAAAGGGACCGGCTCTTAAAAGCATCTAGACAAGGGCCAAGTGTGTTTATACTTTCAAAATGTTTCGGCCTGCAGCATAATAAGGTGGAGGGGGCGGGGAAGGAGAATGAGCGGAGAGCGAGTGAATCTATGATAGTAAAGGCTAGGGAAGGAGAGCTGCTAGCTGTGCGCTGATGGCAGGTGGCATTTGTTCTTAAAGAACTCACCAACTCCTGATTCTGCCTTGGAAGCTGGATAAAAGCCCTTCTCTGGCTCTGTCTTTCAGGAATGGGGGAGGAGGACAAGCTGTGGAAGTCAGGGGCTGCTAGGGAGACCTCGGTGGCGGCCCCTCCTCCTCAGGACCCTGCAGGGGAAGCACAGCCTCCACAGAGAGCCATGAGGAGCCAGCATCTTGCTGCTAAAATTGTAAAAGGCATCCGAAGCATGCTTAGTGGCTGGGATTCCACCTTCCCATTTGGGAATTTTTTTAAATAAAAGAGGTTATAACCACGGTGCAAAGAAGTGTGTGTGTGTGTGTGTGTGTGTGTGTGTGTGTAACTGTAAGTGCCTGTTAGGAAGAAACAGGGAGAGAACAGTTGAGTGAATGCTATTGCTCCACATTCCTGCCCCACCGTGGGATGGAGCCTCTCAGATCAAAAAAAAGTCTCCAAAGTCTTGAAAGTCAGACAGATTTGTAATCCAACACCAAGTTTCCCACTTGACCAAGTTACTCAAGTTCCCAGAGCCTCAGTTTCCATATCTATAAAGTGGGGATAATAATATCTATCTCTTGGGGCTTGTCTTAGGTCCCATTCCCAGGAAACAGACTTTGAGGCAGGAAGTGGATTAGAGAATGCTCTGGGGGCTGACTCCTGAAAGGGCGAGAAGGACCAGGACTGGGCAGAGGGAGAAGTGACAAGTCTCAAGACCTCAGCCCATCTCGGGAGTTCTGGAGCTGGCAGTGCCCCTCAGAGTTTTACCACCTTGAAGCAAGGGCACCGGGGCCTTTGTACCCCACCCCCAATCACACATCAACCAGCAGCTGCCCCTGGAGAGAGGGCATGACCTTGGGTAAGGAAAGCTTAGCTGTGGGCCTCCAGTCACCAAGACGTCTCTTGGCCCCCGCATCGGCTAGGGGAATGTGCTCAGTCCTCAAGGCACTACAGCAGCTGCTCCAGGGCTGTAGGAGGCAGTTAAATGATATAACTCATGTATAATGAGGTAAGAATTAAAAAAAATATATATATATATATATAAAACTATAACCTTTCCTCAGCTTCATCCTTATAAAGAGTGGTGTCATGTTTTTAAAGTCTGAGTTGTCCTTAAACTCATCCTAGAAAGGGAGAGAAAAGCTTTTTTGTTTCAAACTCTTTTAGGAAGAGCAGGCTGGATGGCCCCAGCAGAGAGGGGATAGAGGCAAAGTTTAGAGTTAAGGAGATGAAAGTGGCCCTGATTTTGATAAGGGGGCACATAGAGAAATTCCCTAAGACCCAGAGATGATCAGTGGAGATGGATTCTGGAATGTGTTTGAGTGTTGGTCTCATCCACCTTCCGGAAGGTGGTGTGTGCATTTGGGGAGAGGGAAGTTGTATTTTATGGAAATCTTTTGGAAATCTGGGAGAAAAACCCCTGGGCTTTTCTGTCTCCAAGGGCTGCACAGAGCTGCCTGTCTCCAAGGGCTGCACAGAGGGTCCTCCAACAGAATCCACTGGGAACTAAAGAGTAGATGGTCTTTCCAGAATGTTCTAGATTGCATAAGACATCTTCCTGAGACATTTGCATGACTCAAGAGAGCAAACTCCCTCCATCCCTGAGATTAACCTTTTCCACCAGCCAGGTCCAGAGCAGCTTATCTGATTTAGAGAAATGAAGAAATAAAACAAGTCTTGGGGAGTAGATTGCATACTCACCCAATACTTAGCAAGTGCCTGGCATTTAGTTGGCACACAATAAAAAATCCATTCCTTTCTCTTTCCTATCCCCTTCTGTCAGGGATACACCTAAGCCTTGCAACTAGTTAAAAACCTTTCCTGTTAAAAATAAAACCAAAAATAAACAAAAAACCTCCTTTGTTAGCCTCTCTAATTAACCACAAACATTTATTAAACATTTATATGTTAGGTTCCTACCAAGATGGTAAACTGGATCAGGCTGCTTGCTAATCAACACTGGAGAAACATAGAAGCAAGAGGGAAATGTGCATTTTGGAAAATGAATAAACAAAAACAACAACAATAAAACACAATAAACCGCTGAGAAGGTTGCCTTGAATTGTCGTATGTGGAGGGGCTGGCTGTAGCCTAGGGTGAACAGACCCAGAAGCAGCAGTGAATAGAGGCTGGAGAAAAGTCTTTTAAGGGCAGTCCTAGTGTCTCCCTGGAGTAGGCTCATGACTTTTTGCATGCCTTTTCGATGCAGAACTCTGTGTCAGTCACCTGGACTATTGGTGCAGATGTCTAAAGGGCAAATTCATGGCAGCACAAAATCTTGGTAAGGGGAAGAATTGACGAAAATGGGTGTGAACTAAACAGCTAATTTCCAAGAGACACTCTCTTATCTCCTCCTTTTCCATACCCTGCTCCCCACCCCCCATCCCCCATGATGGTGGATTGCACTCCAGGAGACTCCCTCCTCTCAGTTCTGCTTTATCCTCAAGGTTTAAAGATGAAACTGACCAGAGGAGGTGCCTGGCAGAAGGCCAATATCCCAGAAGTCTTAATAGTGATTCAGTGGAGGCTGGGGCTCTCCCACCATGGGATCATCCCCTCCTCTCTTAAATTTACTGGAGTTATGCCTTTGGCCCTTTCCTGATCTGCATTAACAAATAGAGTAGAAAATATTGTAAGTTGAAGAAAAGAGAGGAACATAAGCTCACAAGCCAAATGACTAGAGAAATACCATTACCAAATAAATGGGGCAGCATATACCAACTATATTAGAAGTATTTGAACAAATGGACCACAAATTTAAAATAAGCATTATAAATATACCTAAAGAAAGAAGGGAAGATATTAGCAAGAATAAAAAATCACACAAGAGAACCAAGTGAAAATATTATGGAAGAAAAACATAACCCGTGAAATAAATAACACAACAGTTGGGGTAACTCTTAGGATGGATATAGCTAAGTTGGAAGTTGGAAGATCAACTTGAGAAACTCTCTCAGAATGCAGCAAAAAAAGGGTAACATGAAAAGAAAATATATTTTTAAAAGCTAAGAGAGATGATAGAGAAATGTCTACATTAGCATTATTAGAGTCCCAGAAAGATAGAAAAGTAAAAATGAGAGAAAGCAATATTTGAAGAAATAATCGAGCTAATTTTCCAGTTACAAAAAATTGATACAACCCCTAGTGTGCCAAGCAGGAAAGACTGAAGAAGAAGAAGAAGGAGGAGGAGGAGGAGGAGGAGGAGAAAAAGTAGCAGCAGCAGCAGTGGTTGCCACCATGCCACTACCCACACTGTGAAACATTAAAGTAAAACTTAAAAATGTTCAAATGTTCATGGGGCATCATCACGGTGGGTGGAGATTCACACAATAACCGAAGGAATATCAAATTCCAATCCTGGGGAGCTCTGCCACATCCTCTAATGAATCAGCAAGAATCCCTTGAGTACAGGGGCAATGACTAGTGAAGGAGGGTGGTCCATTGACGGGCCCTTGATATTGATGACTGTGCTTATGAACCTTTACTCTTGAAATGTAAACTTAGCCTAGTATTACAGAGTGCCTAGGAGTCGCCTCCTGGGAGCCTCCTTGTTGCTTAAATGTGGCCTCTCTCTAAGCCAAACTCAGCATATAAATACATTACCTTCCCCCAGTGTGGGGCATGACTCCTGGGGATGAGCCTCCCTGGCACCGAGGGATTACTACTAAGCATCAACTAGCAATACAACTGGAAAAAGACCTTGACCAAAAGGGGGAAGAGGCAAAAACAAATGAGTTTATAAACTCATGGCTAAGAGACTTCAAAGTGAGTTGGGAGGTCATTCCAGAGGTTACAATTTTGCATGTCTTAGCAGGATCTCACTGATTGCCGAAGTAGATACTACCCCAAATAGCGGAGCTCCTGAAGGCTCTGGAGACATCCAGACACTATAGTGAGGGCAGATAGCTCAAGAGTTTGGTGCCTGGCCAGTGGGTGCTACTTTGGAATTTATGCTCCCCAGTGTGACAGAGTTGGACTCGGTTGTGGTTTCCCTACACATGGCTCTTCTGTCCTTCTATTTGAACCTATAACTAGTATTAGAGCTGGTAAAGCTTTGGGCTGTCCATGTGCCAGCTGGGCCCTGAATCTCAACTGAGTTACAACACCTACTCTCCAGTTCATTGGTCTCACCCAGGACAACTAACAAGGAAGTGATAATGGACAAATACTATACCAAGGAACTGTGAGAGTCTACAACTGCAAGCAAGAGAGTCCCATCCATGGGTCCCATGGGATTGCAGCCCCCTCTCAATTGAGGTGGAGTGGACATCACCATCCCAGAATCCTCAGGATTGGGGAATGAACTATGGACTAAAGTAGACTTACTGATATTCTACTATAGACTTATTGTGGTTCTCGCAATGGATGAAATTATATCATTGATGTGTAGGCAGTGGCCACTGGAGGTTCTGAGGGCAGGGAGAGGGAAAAACAGGTGTAATATGGGGGCATTTTGGGCACATGAGAATTGTCCTGAATGACATTGCTATGACAGATGCAGGCCATTATATATCTTGCCATAACCTACAGAATTGGGTGGGAGAGAGTGTAAACTACAATGTAAACTTTAATGCACGCTTAGTGGCAATGCTTCAAAATGTGTTCATCCATTGCAATAAATGTACCTCACTAATGAAGGATGTTGTTAATGTGGGAAAATGTGGGAGGTGTGGGGAGCGGGGCATATGGGAATCCTCTATATTTTTTATGTGACATTTGTGTAATCTAAGTATCTTTTAAAAAAATATATTAAAAAAAAAAAAAACAACAAAAAGAGGACATTCTTGATCTCCCATACAAAGACAAGAATCACATTGACAACAGACTTCTCAGCATTAACACTGAATGCAAGAATACTATGGAATAATATTTTTTAAGAGTATGTAAAGAAAATAATTTTGAACCGATAATTTTATTTCCAGCCAATATGTTAATCAAGGATAAGGACATAATAAAAATATTCTCAGGTGTATAAAGCTTCAGAAGTTTTTCCGCAAAACTACCCATATTAAAAATGCTTTTGGAAGAAGTTCTTAAACCGTGGGATTAAATTAAAATTAAGTATTTCTGTTCAATGAAAAATACCAAATACAAAGTAAATAGATGACAAGAAGGGAGAATATATTCCCAGTGTCTAAACTAGACCTGAGATTAATATTTAGGCTATACAATAACCTCTTGCAAATGGAAAATAAAAGACAGAAACTCTCATGGAAAAATGGGCAAGGAATTGGGACAGGCAATATATAACGATCCCCAAAGCTAACATGCATATGAAGAGATGCTTAAAATAATTAGTAATCCAGACAATGTAGATTAAAACAACAATGAGATATTACTTTATACTTATTAGCCTGGCAAAAATATGAAGTTGGATAATGCCAGTTGTTTGTGAGGATGTAGCAACACTTATGGCTTCTAGAGGGGAGGAGGGACTGCTTCAACCTTCCTGAAGACGAAAATCTGGCCCTGCTTAGAAAAATGCAGTATATGAATCCTTTGGACTCACCAATTCTCTCCTGAGTGCTTGCCCCAAAGAAACTCTCACCAGAGTCATATGGAACCTGCTTATTACAGTATTGCTTGCAGTGGCAAGGAGTTGAAAATAAACTCGGAGACTCTTACAAGGAGAGCAGAGGAGTAAAATGTGATTGGGGAGCAGCGTGGGGAATTTTGCAGGAGTTAGATCTGTCCCAGTTAACAGCTTGGATGGATCTGGAAAACATAATGCTCACTGAAACAAGTAAGAAAGAGAACGAGCTCCAGAATGTGTTGCCACTCACAGACATAAATTAAAATAAGAGCATTAATTTTCTAGGAGTGCAGATAAGCAAAATTTTCCTCATGAAAAACATTGGAGTATTTGCCTATGTGGAGGTGATGGGAAAGGATTGGGAGTCGGATATGAGGAGAAGGGAATACTTCTTTTCTTTTTTTTTTTGTAATTTCAAATTTTAAAGACCAATCATGCATACCATATAGGGGGAAAACTTTTTTTTCCCTTAAATGAGCAAACAAACAAGCAAATAAAGTGTATGGAACCCATATACAGCTGGATAAAGGTCATTTAATAACACATTGCTGGAGAAATTTCTGCTTAATCTTCTCAATAATTACTTTAATTTGTCTAAAGATGAAAACATCTACCGTCACTTCACATTGTTCTCATGATGCCTCTGGGTGTCACACTATGAAATGAATAAATAAATAAATAAATCTAAAAAAAAAAAAAAAGCTCCCCAAAATTTCTTGCATTGTGCCTTTCATCACCGTAAGATCTATTATCTTTTATGTATGTTTACAATTTCTTCTGTATGTTCTACCAGTGCCTTATTTTTGTAAACTTTGTTTTCAAAGAAGCTTTAAGTTATGGAAAATGTAGGGGATTCCCATATACCCCATCCTCTCCCCTTCTCACATTTTCACGTATCGACATCTTACATACGCATGCTACATTTGTTAAAATTGACAAATAGTGAAACATTGTTACTAACCATGGTCAATAGTTTCTATAATGGTTTACAGTTTGCACTGCACAATTTTAAAGGTTTTGACAAAATAAGCTTCAATGGCATTGAAAGACTTGAGCAAAATCCCCGATCTGCTCTAGGCGACCCCTTAGTTGGACCTGACTGATCTTGATTTTAATCTTTTCCGGAATTCCCTGGAACTCTTCTTCAGCTTCTTCATATTTTTATTTTCCTGAAGTGGTGGACTCTAACAAGTCACCTGAGGGTGGCTGAGGGTGGCTCACACTCACTCCCTCTTGTGTTGCTATGAATTCAGCATCATTTTTGGCCTGCTGAGAGATTTCAGTGTGACATGTACTGCTGCCCCCAGCAACTTTTTCAGCCTTGTCTGCACATATCATATTTACTTCTGTCTAGTCTTCCTTCCCAGACTTTCCTCCTTGTTGCACTTTCATGATTTTGAGTGTAAAATATGTTATTCTCCTTCTCTCATCCTGTCTTTTATTGCAGTCAGCAGGAGCAGCAGAGATGCTCCTCAGAGTAGTGAAGGGGTGTGTGGGTGAAAAAAAACAGTTGTGTATCAACTTTGTCACAGATTATTAAAATAATAAGTCTCACAGCAAGAACCACATTTTTTTCTTTATTAGATAAGTTGTGGGTTTACAGAACAATCATGCATAAAATACAGGATCCCCATACATCACACTATCACCTTGCATTGGTGTGGAACACGTGTTGCAATTGAAGACAGCACATTTTTATAATTGAACTATTAATTAAAGACCATGGTTTAACTTAGGATTCACTGTGTAGTGTAGTTCTATGGATTTAAATAAAAAATAAAAAAAAATTCTGCTACCATGGATACAATCTAACATTTCCCCCTTTAAATTAAGGGCATTTTATGTGTTGTATAAACAAATGTGGGGAAAGTGTGTGTGCCTTTTAGAATCCACCCACCAATGTTGAAGGTGAGGACACTTCTTTCCAGCTCCGTGCTAGTGGACATCAGAGGGGTAGCTTGAAATTGGCCACAGAAGGAGTACTTACATCATAGAATTTGGCTAACACTACACACACCAGGACTTCTTGCCACCCCCCATCCCCACCCCCAAGCTGGATGTTGAACATTTAGCAACACACCACTGCTTTGGGGGCTGCAGGAGGAGCTAGACAGGGGCTTGGAGAGACCAAGCAGAAATGCCTCCATGGGGAATATGCCTCAAATTCACAGGTCACCGAATGGGCCTTCACTGAGGAAAGAGATTTGCTGTTGGAGAGTGTAGCTGACAAATCATTCTAAGCAGACTGTGAACACTGGAGACTGAGGCAGCGAATTCCTAAGCCCGGTTCTGAGCTAGCACATCTGAGAGTGAATGAAGTGAAATGAGTAAGCACAATTAAACAAAACAAAACAAAACAAAACTCTTGTTTAACAGGGGTACTACTATTTTGTAATTTTTGCAGTATAAGATTCTTTTTTATTAGTGTAATTTCCAATTGACTTTCTTATTTTAGCAAATTTGTAAGTTATATTTTTATTTTAAGATGTAACTATAATCAGGATGGTAAATGTACCTGTGAATCGCCATAGCTCTTCCATGTCTGTGGCTGACAGTTCCAGCCTGCAAGCCCCTGTTTCACCAGGTGTGAGACTGTGCCCCAAACCCTCCCAACTTCAGGGCCAGGAGGAGTGGATTGTGTTTGCTGCCAAAGGCGGCCGGCTCCTAGGGCCTCCCTGCTGGTGGGTGCCAGGGGTCCTCCAGCCGCTCCTGCCTCTCTCAGGGAATCTGGGCTCCTAGAGCAGCCGCAGCCAGGGGTGGTCTGCTCACAGCCCTCCCACTGTTGGAAAGGGTGAGAGGAACTGACCCGAGACAGGTGGGGAGGATGGGGAAAGGCCACTTCCTGGTCACTCTTGTGCTTGACGCCCTTCTAATCACAATCATTGCGGTGTGGCAATGCACCGGGGAAGGTGATAAGGAGCACTTTTCCTCTTACTTTTCTTAAAAGACGACTTTTGGGTTATAATTTTTGATGGTGTGCTTGTTCAGAAAACTCGCTCCTGCTGTCTTGCCATGGCGTGTTGTTAGGTACCCAGCACCATACAGGGATGGAGCTGGAAGGACCCCCACCCAGTGGTCATTTTAGAGTTGAGGAGGCAGAGGCCTGAGCGTCAAGGATTTGCCCGGTCCCACAGCTCATTCATGGTCACGGAAGGTCAGAGCCCCGGACGCTGGACTTGAAGTGCAAGACTCCTTTATTCCTTTGACCCCACATAACGTTCATGTCTGTGTGTATGTGTATGTGTATGTGTATGTGTATGAAACAGACGTATTGTTGAACCCTAAATTAGCCTACCCATAGGCCTTCATGGCAACCAGAGTAACGTAGAAAAGAAAAGTTTCCCACTGTCTCCTAAGTGTCTTATCTGAAAAGCACACCCTCCCCTCCCTTAAACAATCTCGCAAGGACAGACAAGCATACAACCTCCCCTCCTTTGAACAATCCTGCAAGGACATCTCAACCCTGCAGCTGTGCCCCAGGCTATCAGGGCATTCCGTGCAAAGGCTAGCTAAGTGCCAAAATCCGCTTCTGTTTATCCCGCTTGCTTGCAAACTGCGACAGCAACCCCCTATAAAAAGGAGCCATTTTAAAACCTGGGTGCTGCAGTTCTCTCCTGCATGAGAGGTGCTGCAGACGCCCGTGGGCTTAGCTCAATAAACTTCATAAAAGTGGTTAAAGTCTGAGTGTGGTCGATCTCCTGGGTTATAACAGTATTCAAATAAATAGGGTGCCGGAGAATAGGGACCTGATATTCGGGCAATTGTTAAACCTATTTACTCCATGTTTATGTAAAAAATTGACACATTGGGCAAAGACGAAGATACGAGTTTTCTTTTCTAAATATTCAGCACTAGTGAAAGGCGAGCTGCGTGCATGAACATGGAAATTCGGAGAAAAGCAGGTCTTGCGGATGATCAACAGGTGGCAGTGTTCCCCTGCTTTACACAGCCCTGCTCCGGGACGTCTGGGCTAACCGTGGGCTCAGCACTGGGCTTCTTAAGAAACGCCCCGGGCCGAGGGGCTGAGCTAGGGCCTGGCGGTGTCTCCCGCTCCGCCCCGGCGCCCTCCACCCGCGCACCTGCCCCCAAGGGAGAGGCTTAAAGAGCTCTCCTCCAGGCTGCTGTGCCCTCGCCCTTCTGAGGGGAAAAAAGAGAAAGGCAACCCCGAGCAGGCTGGGTTTACCTGGACTGCTCCTTTAAATTTCACTTATCAAATATTTTGAAATCTTTCTTTCCTGTTTGCTTTTCATTTAAAAGCATAGAGGGGGCATACTTGAGGTGGGAGGTGAGAGCCGGGGAGGTGTCCCCAGTGGTGACCTGTCTGCGCAGGATCAAGATGGCGGCGCCAGCAGGGGCACTGGGCTGGGGGGTGCTGGTCGGCGTCAGGCACGGATGCGGGGCCGTGGCTTCTACCTGTGTGCCCCAGACCAAAATATAAAAAATAGTAATAACTCATTGCAGGCCTACTATGTGCCAGGCGCTGCTGAAAGCTTTCCACATGAACTCTCATTTATTTCTTAAACCACCAGTGAGGTAGATACTGTCATTACATCTATTTCACAGATGAGGAAACTGAGTTTCAGAGAGAGAAAGAAACTTGACCACATAATTAGCAATGGAGCCAGAATGTGAACCGCAAACCCAGGCAGTCCAACTCCCTCGCTCTTTCTGCATGAAGCTGTGCCTCACAGGGTTAGTTCTGGGTGGTCCTGTCTGTGTGGCATCAGCCTCTATGACAGAGGTTCTTAACCAGGGAATACGTGAGCTTGAATTGAGATTAAAAAAAAAAACAACACAAAACCACACACATTATTCTTGTGGGGACGTTGGTGCGTCTATGATATAGTTATTAAATAATACACAGTATAGTGTGGACTTAGTAAGGGATCTGTGGTTTTCACCTGACTGCAAAGGGGTCTATTGAACAAAAAAGGTTAAGAACCCCTGCTCTATGCACTATCCAGGGATGGTTCATAATCAGCACCTGGATTGAGATGACTTACTGGGAGCTTTGTGACTGGTAAGAATCACACTCACCATTTGGGAATGATAACAATCTCAGATTCTTGTGGTTTCACCAAATAGAGATCCACAGGCAGAGTGAAAGCTGCCTGGACCCGTGCTGAGCCTTGTGCACAGTCCTCAGGGCTGTATCAGAGCCCTGCTAATTGCGAAGGTCAGTGAGGACCATAGCCTGGAGGATTTAGGGAAAACCACTCTGAAACCTACAATCTGAAGCTTGAGGGATGCTTGTAAAGATCTGCGGTATTCCCTGATGGATACTGATGGGCAGTGATTTAAACCGGTGGTAGATCTGGGGTAAAAAACCCTCATATTGTATTTGGTTTGATTTTGCAAAAATTTTTTCCCACTACAAAGAATTAGGTTTAGACCTCCATTCACTCAGTCCTTCTGAGAGCATTTACTGATACCTCTTATATACCAGGTTCTGTGCTCAGCATGGGAAAAATAGTAACAATAACAATAACAATAAGAAGAAGAAGAAGGAGAAACAACAGAGGCTGCTAATGTTTTTTGAATGCTTATCATATACCAAATCCTGTGCCTGAGATCTTTAAGTCTTAAGAAACTCGATCTGCTCTGGATTCATTGTATGTACCTCCGAGTCTCTCTTTCACAAAACACTGTGAAGGAGGCACTATTAGCATCCTCACTTTACATATGGGAAATTGAGGCACAAAGAGGTTGAGTAACCTACCCAAGGTCATACAATTGGAACATGATGGATCTAGGATTTGAGCTGAGCAGTCTAGCCCCAGAGTTCTTGGGCTCAGCCATTGTACTGTGCTGCAGATGTATAGGGTATGAATAAGGAATTGTCCCCCAGGAATGTCTAGAAAGCAGCTAGGATGAATAGCAACTACCATCAAAGCCTGAAAGTCATCCTCCTAGGTGGAGCCAGGATTTGAACACAGATCTGTCTTAACTTCAAAGCCCTGCTCCTAAATATACTGCCTAGGAAAGTATATTAGGACTCAAGATTGGGTGCTGCACCAAAAACTAAACAGTGGACTAAACGAGCTAGAAGATTATCTCTCTTATGTAACACTCCAAACATAAGTGGTTCGGGAGCTAGATGGTGGCTCCATGCTCTTTTTTAAAATTATAGAAGTTGTAGGTTTACAGAAAAATCGTGCATATAATACAGGATTCCCAAATACCTCCCTATTAGCAACACCTTGCATTGGTGTGATACATTTGCTACAACTGATGGAAGTACATTTCTATAATTGTACTATTAACTATAGTCCATGATTTACCTTAGGGTTCACTGTTTGTGCTGTGTAGTCCCATGGTTTTTTTTAAAAAAATTAATTCTAATAACATGTATAAAACCTATCACTTCCCCTTTTAACCACATTCAAATATATAATTTAATGCTGCTAATTATGTTCACAATGTTGTGCTACCATCACCACCACCCATTACTGAAACATTTCTATCACCCCAAATATAAACTCTGTACAACTTAAGTACTAACTCCCTATTTTCTACCCCTACCCCATCCCCTAGTAACATTTATTCTAGATTCTGACACTATAAGTAAGATCAGTAAGATCATACAATATTTTTCCTTTTGTGTATGGCATATTTCACTCAACCTGCTATCTTCAAGGTTCATCCATGTTGCCACATGTATCAGAACTTCATTCCTTTTTATGGCTTAATAATATTCCATTGCATGTTCATACCACATTCTGTTTATCCAATCATCAGTTGACGGGCACTTGGATTGCTTCCATCTTTTGGCAATTGTGAATAATGCCTCTATGAACATTGGTGTGCAAATTCTGTTCGAGTCCTTGCTTTCAGTCCTTTGGAACCTCGATGTGAGCTTGCTGGGTCACATGGTAATTCTATACTTAATTTTCTGAGGAACTGCTAAACTGTCTCCCACAATGGCTGCATCATATTACATTCCCACCAACAATGAATGAGTATTCCCCCTTCTCCACATCCTCTCTAACACTTGTAGTTTTCCATATTTTTAATAGTAGCCATTCTAGTGGGTGTGAAATGGTTTCTCATTGTGGTTTTGATTTGTGATTCCCTGATGGCTAATCATGGTAGCATCTTTTCATGTGCTTTTTTTGGCCATTTGTGTATCTTCTTTGGAGAAATGTCTATTTAAGTCTTTTGCCCATTTTTAGATGGGTTGTTTGTCTTTTTGTTGTTGAAGAATTTCTTTATATTTTCTGGATATTAAACACTTATCAGATATGTGGTTTCCAAATATTTTCTCCCATTGTGTATGTTGGCATTTTACTTTCATGATAAGATCCTTTGACGCATGAAAGTTTTTAATTTTGATGAAGTCCCATTTATCTTTAAAAAAAATTTTTTTTATTGCTTGTGCTTCAGGTATAAAGTCTAAGCAATCATTGCCTAACACTAGGTCCTGAAGATGCTTTCCTGTTTTCTACTAGGAGTTTTATAGTTTTGGCTCCTATATCTAAGTCTTTGATCCATTTTGAGTTGATTTTTGCATATGGTGTATACCTCCATTCTTTTGCATATGGATATCCAGTTTTCCCAGTACCATTTGTGAAGATACCGGTCTTTCCCAATAAATTAAGTTGGCCAGAAATGTGTGGGCTGATTTCTGAACTCTCAATTCAATTCCATTGGTGTGTCTTTGTGCCAGTACTTCATGATAAATTTTAAGATCAGCAAGTGTGAATCCTCCAACTTTGTTCTTCTTTTTCAAGATGGGTTTAACCATTCAGGGCCCCTTATACTTCCATATAAATTTGATGATTGGCTTTTCCATTTCTGCAAAGAATGGTGTTAGAGTATTTCCCCAATTTTGATTGGGCTTGAATTGAATCTTTAAATCTCTTTGGATAGAATTGATATCTTAATAATATTTAGCATTCTAATCCATGAATATGGAATGTCCTTCCATTAATTAATTCTTTGATTTCTTTTAGCAATATTTTATAGTTTTCTGTGTACAAGTCTTTTATATCCTTGGTGTATTAGTCAGCCAAAGGGGTGCTAATGTGAAATACCAAAAATGGGTTGATCTTTATAAAGGGTATTTATTTGGGGTAGAAGTCCACAGTTACCAGGCCATAAAGTGTCAAGTTTCTTCTCTCACCACAGTCCATTGCCACATGTTAGAGCAAGACAGCTGCCAGCGTTTGCCATGGTTCAGTCTTCTTGGGTTCCTCTCTTCCCCGGGGCTGTGTTTCTCTCCAGGCTTAGCTCCTGTTTCCTCCATAAGGTCAGCTGTAGACGATCAGGTGAACGGCTCGCTTCTCTTCTCCTGGGGCCTTCTTTCCAATATCAAAGCTGCTTCTCAAAAGACTGCTTCAACTCTGTTCTTGTCTTGCCTTTTATATTCAATTCCCCACCCACCAAAGGGGTGGGGCTCAACACCCAGATGAAGAGATCAGTTTACAAGCATGATCCAATTATATTTTTGGAATTCATAATTACATCAAACTGCCCAACGGCCACACTTGGTTAGATTTATTCCTAGATATTTGATTTTTTTGTTGCTATTGTAAATGGATTTTTTTTTTCTTAGTTTCTTCTTCCAATTGTTCATTACAAGTGTATAGAGCTCTACTGAATTTTTGGGTGTTCCGTGCTCTTTTGATCTCACTGTGCTGCCATTCTCAATGCTGACTTCCATCTTATGGTCTGAGCTGCTTTAGTTCCAATGACCATGTCTGCACTCCAGCCTTTAAGAGAAGGGGAAAACAGTCTCCTTCCCTTTGAAGCACCATCTGGAAGCTATTCACATCATTTCTTTTTGTATGCCAGTGGTCAGAATTTATTCAATTGGCTACACCTAGCTGCAAGGGAGCCTGGGCAATACAGTGTCAATATCTTCAAATTTAGTTATTTTATAAAAGGGAGAGGATGAATAATGGGGTCCATCTAGCTTTCTCTTCCAAAGAAAATATGTGCCCAAAGTAAGGCATAGGGAGGGCCAGATAGGTGAGGGTGTTTGGGACATAGCACTCACGGGTGCGGTTAGAAGTGTGAATTCTAGAGTTGGGCTTCTTGGGTTTGGATCCTGGCTGCATTGTTTACGTAGCCATGTTACTTAGGAAGTTTCTTGGTTCTGTAAAATTGGGATAAATGGCATCTTATGTGGGTGTCATGGGTGTTAAATGAGATAATCCATCTGAGTATTTGCTGTATTTTGTCTTTGCCTGGTTTCCTTAGAAAGCAGTACCAGAGGCACAGCCCAAGTGCTAATGCTTTATAATGGAGCAATCTCAAGGCAGCCAGAGGGAGGCAGAGAGGGATGAGAAGCAACCATAGGACAGGGTGTTCCTAAGCTGGCCAAGTTTAGATGTCTGTGGGGCAGACTGGAGGAAGGCATGGGAGGGGAACTTATCTGCTACATCCCGTGTCCTGACTGCTATCTTCCATTGATCAAAGTTCATCCTTTGGGGAGTTAAATATAATACACGGTTGCATCACTGGCCCTGTGCACTGTGGTGTGGTTCTTCCTCCAGGCTGGCAGTGGTGGGTGGAGCCAAGATCTCCAGGTGGAACCTTCTGGCAGAGTCAGTTGCCCCGGGGACTGCAGAGATAACATGAACAGCCAGGGGCCAGAAGCCTCAGAGCTGTGGTGGATTCCTGCCTCGCACTTCTCCCTGAGCCTTACAGGGAGCCACCAGCAACTGAGATCCTCTAAACATGGGCCTGTCCCTGGCAAACTGGAGGACTCTACTGCCTCCTAAGGTGATGGGGGTGGGGGTGGTGCCAAGGCCAAGGGACCTAAGACCCTGGGACTACTCCCCACCAAAGGATGGCCCTGGTCATGGTTCAGTTTCAGAGCTTCTGGGTAAGAGAGGCATCTGGGCGCCTTTTAAAAATGCAGTTTCTGGGTCTCACTTCAGAAGGTTTGGGGGGATCCCTGGAAATCTGCATTTTAAGAAGCCCCCATGTGATTCTGAAAAATGTGCCTTGGTGACCAAATTGGAGAATCAAGGGTTTACCAGCTTCAGCTACTGTCGTACCCTCCTCCACCCCTTGAAACTGGACTTGAGGTCCCCACTGTAGAGGAAGCAGGGGATTAAAAAAAAAAACCACCACCACCATAAACGTTCTTTTTTCATTTGTAATAATTTTAAATGCAGTTACTAAAGAAACTGGTGAACATTTAAAAAGAGAGGGCAGGGCAAGCCATTTGTCACGTGGGGTCTCCTTCAGGCCCTGTCAGCAGCTCAGGAGGCACAACCAAAGCAAGGAACCCCCTTAAAATCCCTGTTCCCTCCCAGCGCCTGGCCGCCCTCCCATTCACAGATGCTTGCTGTGTTGATTTGATTTTTTGGTTGATGTTTCATTCTACATAAAATAAGTTAAAAGAAAGGAAGGAAGTGAAAGCCAAAGAGAAATGGGAGGTCGAAGTAGACTCCAGAGATTAAAAACATTCATATTTCTTATAAGTGGGCCTAGATGGGCAGAAAGATTTGTTGCAGAGATGTGAGTCTTCCCCTCCTCTAATTCAAGATAGGGGATGTCCTGGTTCTCAGAGCCATTCTTTCAGGGAGACACAATGTGGCATTTCTATGGGTACAGTCATATCCCTACCTTGTCAGAATGCAGGACACAGTTCACTGATATTGGATCTTACCTTCCTTCTGAGGCCCCAAGTATGAAATCCTACAAATTAATGTGCATTATCCATCTCCAAGGGAGAATGCTTCCTTTGAGGGTATAACCCTCTATTGCATGATGAACTCGAAGCTTTTCTGTGCTAAATCGCCTTTCTTATATGTAATAGCTGTTTGGGATTGGGGCAGGGAGAACGTCATTGCTATCGTTACATGGTTGACTTATTTCTGATGGGTTTAAATTGTTACCTTGGTTACTCCTGGACAGGGCTGCATCCAGGTTGTGTGGGGCCTGAAGCCTATGTAATTTGGAGGCCCTCTTGAAAGCAAAAATATACATTTATAAAATTAGGCAAAAGAGTGCATTTTTTTTTTAGAAAAGAAATTGCAACTAATCAGAAATACCACAAACTTTATACGATCAGGCAAATGTGGAAAGATTTCAGGGGGTCTGTGAGCTTGAATTGAAAAAACCAACTTATTATCTTTATTTTCTCGGAACTCCAGCTGAAATCTAGCATTTCCTTCACTTCACTATGTTCTGAGAAGTGGTCTGTGGTTTTTACCTGACTGGCAAAGGGGTCCATGGAACAAAAATGTTAAGAACCCTTGCCCTAGTGAACTATCGAACCTGCGGGGGTGGTGGGAGCCCTCGAATTTGTAGTCACTTGGTCAGAAGTGAGGGTAGCCAGGGAATCCCCAAACCTGTGACTGGTGTCTGAAGTGAGGGCAGCCTTCCAGAGGATTGTGCTCTTCACCTGTAATCTGACCTTGCTCCAGGTAGAGCCAGATGTGCATTGCAGGCTGCCTCTGCACCTGGACGTTTCTCAGTTCAGTCTCGGGCCACAGGGCAAAGAAGGCCTGCCTTTAAGTCCCCACTTTCTAAGACACCGGAAACGCAGACCCTCAATTTCCTACTTAGAAAAACAGCTTTGGAAGTAGCTGTTTCCCCAGTCTAGCGATTTCTTCCCCACAGGTCAGGAAGGGAAATTCTGTTTCTCTTACGATCCAAAAGAAGTGTGTGTGAAAGAGGGGGCCTGGGGAAGGTGCTGGTTTAATGTCCCAGGTAGGCTGGTGTCACAGCTTCCCTGTCTGAAGGTTCTGGTGGTGTGGGTAGCTTCTTGGGAGAGCTCCAAGTGTCAGGAAATTACTTCTTGTCAAATTAGAGGTGATAATAGGACAATGCCTGGCAACGTTTGAGGGTGTTGAGAAGGCAGTAGGACAAGGGAGTGCATTTCTTGGCTTGCCTTTGCCAAAACAAAAATGTAGGTCAATGCAAATAGCCTGGTGTGTAGGGAAATTGGGGTTTAGGTACTCACAAGGAAATATTTTATTTAGGGTCTCTGTATTAATTTTTAGGGTTTTGTAGGGCTGCAGATTTGCCATTGGAGAGAGGGCCAGTCTGGTCTATAAAGGTCTCTTCTAGTTCTAACATTCTACACTGGTTGGCTTTGGCTTCAAGCACATGCCCTGTTACAGAGCAAGTGCCCTTGGGAGGGGTAGTGCCCAGGTGACCATGATCACTCACACCAGAGTGAGAATCTGTTCATCGGCTAATTCCACAGTCTTCATGTCCGAGAGTGTCCAGGAGACCAGCCTTGTAGAGTGTTCCTGGCTCTCTTCTCTCCCTCTCCACTTTAACTGAGAGGTGAGGGTCCCTAAGAAGCCTGTGGGTGATAAGAAGGCCCTGGCCTCAGGGGTGGCCTGATGGGGGTGCAGCTGAGAAAGATGAAGGTGGGAGAGCATCAAAGAGAAACTTCAGCTGCTTCGAGAATTGGTCTAGAGGTGATGTGGAGTCTCCTGAATGGCATAAAGGCCTCTGTTTCTAGAAGCTCTGCTGAGGGAGAAAGGAAGTGATGTGGTTCCAGGGACTGGAGCTAAAGTGACTATGTTTTTAGGACTCCTCAGATGAGGAGGTCATCCCATGTGCTAAGGGTAATGGTGACAGGCATTCGATGTGCCCTGGCTTGCTCCTTTTTCTGCTCTCCTTCCCTTTCTCCTCCCTTCCTTCTCTCTTTCCTTCTTCAAATATGGATCAAGTGCCAGTGCCTCTCCCAGGGACTGGTATATGGAAGTGAACAAACCCAGACCAGGTCTCTGTCCTCAGGGGCTTACATTCCAATGAGGTCAGTTCCACAAGCATATAACTACTAGGTACCACACCAGGAGTTTATCTCGAATCCTCCTAACTACTCTGCAAGTTGAGTTTATTATGCTCCTTTCGTAATAAGAAAACAATAGCTAGGACAGTGTTTAACAGCCTATACTTATTTTGTAAAATGAATTAATGAATGAATGAACAAATGAATGACCTGAATCATCAAGGATTTAAGCAGCTGACCCAAGACCACACAGCACAGCCCTTAACTGGTATCGCCTTGGATTGGCTCCAAATCTGCACACTGCTCTCCCTTCCAAATTGCATGAGGCTGGGGGTGGGGTGACTTCTTCTATGATTCTGGAAATAAAGGCAGGTAGGGCGCCCTCAGCCACCCTCTTCTCCTTGATGACCTGGACCATTCTCCCTTTTTTTCCTCCTCCTCCTTTCTCTTTTATCTTTCCTCCCCTTTCTCTCCCGTTTGCCCTCCATTTCCTCCTCTGCCTTTCTGCTTCTTAGCAGACAGGACAAACAATGGCTGGCTGCTCTTCTCAGGGGCCTTTAGAATGATAGAATTGGCTGCCTCCTGGACAGTGGGATGGGGTTATGATGGAGCTGAGGAGAAGGAAAGAGAATCCAGTCATATCGTATTCACTTTGGCCCCCTACACCCAGGGAAGGGGTTTCAGACAGGACTGGTTAAAATAGAAGACAGTCTATTTTAATGTAAAGACTCAAAAAACTTGGTTATCTGTAGAGTTAAATGTTTGAGGAAATGGTCGCTGACAAACGCTCTTTTGAGGCAGTCAAGTTGAGTAGTTGCTATAAGTTTCCAGCACCACAAACCAATCAGTTCTCATCTTGGCTTCAAATAATGACACCAGTGATTCTCAAACTTAGCAAGTATCAGAGTCCCCTACAGGGCTTTTTTTTTTTTTTAAAAGGAGGTACCCAAGATTGAACCTAGGACCTTGTACATGGGAAGCAGGCGCTCAACCACTGAGCTACATCTGCTCCCCAATAAATTTGTTTTGTTTTGTTTTGTTTTTAGGAGGTACCGGGGATTGAATCTGGGACCTCGGAGGTAGGAAGCAGGTGCTCAACCACTTGAGCTACATCCGCTCCCCCTAGAGGGCTTTTTAAAACACGGATTTCTGGGTCCTACTTCCAGAATTTCTGTTTCATTGGGTCTGGTCAGAATTTGCATTTTTAACAAGTTCCCAGGTGCTATTGCTGCAGATCTAGTGACCACATTTTGAGAAGTAATGAATTATATTTTAAGTCCATTGTGAATTTTTAACTGGTTTCTCTGCTTATGTTTAAAACTTCCCAGAGGACACACAGGAAGCCTTCCTCCGCATGTCTTCTAGTGGGGTGTGGGCCTGTGAGTCAGGAGGTGCATGGGATGGGGGTGGGGCCTGGCCTTCCCCTGGGGACCTCTCCCCACCGTCTGCCCTGCCTGCCTAGGCAGCAGGATGTGTGGGCCCAGGGGACAGGGCAAGGAGCTGTGAACACGCGTGGCTATTTGAAGCCTAGATTTTATGTAACTGGAACATAGAGTCTCAACCCCCGGGGCCAGAGAGGGATTTGGGTCAACAGGAAGTTGAAAATGGACCTAAAATGAGCCCAAGGAGCTCCACTCACACAAAGCAGAACTTGCTCGGCCTCGGCATGTGAGAGAGGAAATAATTAAATGTGGCTCCACGCTTGTGCGGCCTCCAGGGTGGGGGTGTTTACTCAGGAGCCAGCTGGGAACAGCTGCCAGCAGCGAAGTCCATTTCATAGAATTTCTGAGTAATTGAAATAGCAGCTTATTCCAAAATTTAAAAAAAAATCAAAGCCATTTTTATTTGGTTGCATCTGAAAAGCCCACTCATATTAGAGTCAATTTAAAGCAAACCAGAGGTGCACTTGGGTGATGTAGTTGAGTCTTTCATGAGTAAAAAATTCAATAGTACAAATAACGAAGGGCCCCCTTAACCTCTGCCCTCATCCATCTCCCTCCCCCAGAGGATGCCACTTCTGACGTGTTTCTTCTCAGACTTTTACTGTCCTTTTTGGGTAGTTGGTACCTTTGGAACATTTTTCTCAGGCTGTGACTTTCTTGAGGGCAACCGCCATGTCTTATTCATCTTGGTGGGCCCAGTGCTGGTTCCAGGGTAGGGGCTAGGTGAGCATGTAGCAAATGAATGGAGAAAAGGAATGAATGATGAGTGAATGAATGAACGAATGAACGAAGGAACTAATTAACTTTCAGTGGGAAGGATGGGAGTAAGGAAAGCAGCACTAGCTGCTGAGGAGTTGGGAACCATGGACACTTGCTCAAATGAGGTTAATGTTGAATTTTTTCCCTTAAAAACAAAAAACCTACATTTGTATAGGGCTTCACAGTTTACAAAGCATTTTTCTCATCAAAGAGCTTTCCACCATCCACAGGTTTCACAGACTCCTTTGTTGCCAACTTTTATCTGGTCGCTGCCAACTTTTATCCGGTCGCGGGGCCTAAAGGATAATCATCGACATGGTTCCTGCTTTGAGCATGTGTCCTCTCTGAGGCACTGTAAGAGCTGCCAGTTCCTCAAGGGAGCAGCCTTCAGCTGCTTGCCTCTTGGGTGGAATCTCCTGATGACTTTGCAGATGACAGCAGTGGCTTTCACAGCCAAACCACAGAGCCGCCCTTGCTCTACACCTCAGACCTTCGCCAGCTGCAGTCTGTGTGCACTCAGGGACTTCTGACTCAAGCTCTGTGCAGCCTGGATGTCAATAAAACAATCCTCTTGAAAATTCCCTTGGAAGTTCGCTCTCTGGCCATGTGTGTGTGCTCGCGTGTGCATGTGTGTCTAAGTGTATGTATGTATGCACATGTGTGTAAATGTATGTGTGCATACACATGTGTATGTCTGTGTGCATATATGCATTGATTTATTTTCCTGACCCTTTTCTTGTTGTCCCAGTGGCCTGGTGACCTGGTGAGACCTTTAGATTAAAGATACTGACTCCTCCACCTGTTCTCCCATGTTCTTTTTTTTTTTTTTCAATATGGAACGCTTCACGAATTTGCGTGTCATCCTTGCGCAGGGGCCACGCTAATCTTCTCTGTATTTTTCCAACCCTAGCATATGTGCTGCCAAAGCGAGCACCCATGTTCTCTTCAAGCATACAAACTGCCAGGAGAGGAACACATTCTCCTCCCTTTCTTCTTTTCTAGGTTTGTTGGCACTTTAGTGCAAAAAGGTTGCCTTTTTATACTCCAGGGAAAAGGGTTATTATGAACCCCTTGTGCTAATTTGCTTAAAAGTTGCATTTGGTGAAGGCAGCTGAGTCTGTCTTGCTTTTCAAAACCATTTTAAAAGCAATAGCTAACCAGTGTGTGCTGCCCCAGTCTGCTTTACTATTTTTACACCAAAGTGATGCCCCCATGGCCTCTATAAGAAGGGGGAGACCAGCAAAGGGTATATGGCTGCAGTGGTCTCAATGCCTGAAGTTGAGGCCTGTGTCCCTCTAGACCCTTCCAGGTGATTTTTCAAAGACAAAAGAAGCTGCAAGTACTTCAAGGTCACCCTCTATGACCAGGGCACAGGCAATACCCAGGTTCTCAAACACCTTCTCATTTATTCATTCAGTCAGTGCTTGCTGATTTAAACACTGAGGAAGCCAACTTGCAGGTGCCAGGGGCCAAGAGTCAGGGTCCAGGTTAAACGCTGCCTCCTCCAAGCAGCCTTCCCTGATTCCCCTTTGTGTTATTACTCTTTTTCTCCTCACTGCTCTCAGAATGTTTGTCTGCTTCTCCTTTATAGCTTCTATATGTGTTATCTTGAGTTGCAGGTATCTGTCACATGTCCTGGCTGTCCCTGTAAACTCCTTGAAGGAGAGGACTTAGTCAGCCAGGACAGTGGTTTGCACCATGGTAGGTACATAAGGTTTGCTGAAGTGAAGTGAATTTTTAGAAATCACACTATTTCAACTTCTCTTCACAGCCAGTTCCTGGGGGGTGCTCTGTCCTGGTTTCCAAATGACACATGGGTTTAAGGGGCAGAGAAGAGCTAGGTACCTGAAGGGCTGCCTTGCTAAAGGCACTCTGACACCAGGTGATGGCTTCAGCTCGGCAACTGTATGTGTGGGGAGGGGGTGTGGTGGGGCTGGGGGTGGGTAGGGCTGGACTGGCCTTACCTCCCAGTCCTCTAAGGCCTCGGCCTAGGGAGAGAATCCAGAGTTCTCTTTCTTGGCGCTCTGGCCCCTCAAGGGTTACCTGCTCAGCAGATTTTTCTCTTTCCCGGCCCTTTCTATGAGCAAGGCTCTGACCTTGGCCCTTTCCAGCTTCTGCCACGTGCTGCGGGAGGCTTCAGACAGCACAGGTCTGTTTTTAGATTTTGCCTCACGTGTGTTCGGCTAACTTAATGAGCTCTCTGTAGGGGTAGCTTTCTTGAAAGACCCGTTGCTAAGGGCCAGTCACACGTTTCTCTCCGTGTTGTGATGGAAACGTGATTAGATGCTGATCCGAGCTGGGCAGAACCTGCTGGAGTGTCTGGCTGGAGAGGCCTCTTCGGCAGAGGCTGTGGGATTTCACAGGCCAGCAAGCTCAGACCTGTTATTTCACCAAATGGACGAAGGGGTGGGAGCTGGCAAGACTTCAGGTTCCTGTGGTGGAGGGCACATGTCCACGGTTTGTCTGGGTGTCACCTGTATTCGGCATCACAGAAGCAGAACCTGTGCTGGCCCTGCCTTCAAGGAGCTTGTCAGCCGGCTGCGGAGAAGCAAATAGGCGGAAAAGGGTTCATTGGGAGTTTGGGGCTGCCCAGGTCTAAGAGCAGATGGTCAGGGGGTCTCAGAGGATGGAGGAAAGTGTGAGGGAGCTAGTAAGGGCTGGAGTGGTCAGGAAAGGGAGTGCTTGGACTGCGCCCCAAAGCACCAGCCTTGAGGGCTTGAAGCAGTGTGAGGAGCAGGAGGAGCAGGCCAGGATGGCTCAGCAAGGACCAGGGCGGAGGGGGGCGAGCCACCTGGCATAATGGTGGTGCTGGGCTTTAGTCTCTGACCCTGTCTCTGGGCCAGACTCCCTTCTAGGGGTTTCCTCTTGTGTTTTCACAACCACCGGAAAAGTTGATCCTGTCATCTGATTTTACAGATAAGAACTGAAGCCCAGAGAGGGTTCATGCAGTGTCCACAGTTACACAGCTGATAAGCAGCTATCTGGAGTTAACTCCAGGTTGTTCTGACATCAAAGCCTATGTTGGCATGAAGGGGAGTAGGGGGTGAGCTGCCTACCTGGAGGGAAAGGTCTGGGCTGGAGAAGGTGGTGAGGCTCTGCAAGACGGGGGCTCTGGATTGTGGAGGGACAGAAAAGCTACCCTGTGAGGCTTGGCCTGTATCCTGGGTCAAGGGGTCTCCCAGGGAAAGGGGCACACACCCCACATAAACCATACACAAATCCTTGGTTAAAAAATATGTGTATATATATCAGTATACATTATATGCATTAGTATAATATATTTTAGTATGTGTTATATATATATATATTAGACAGTTTTATTTTGTCTCATCCTTTAAGACTTTCTATTTTTTGGTACTTTATGAAGTAAATAATATACTAGTATAGTAGTTCATGTCTATAATTTGTACATATTTAAATATACATATATTGGGGTACAGATGCAAAAATATTTTACTGATGGGGCTTCATAAAAATAGTTTGCCCTCTACTGTTGAAGATGATGTTCAGGATGTGAAGGGCGAGTGGAGTCTCCTTAAAGCTTAGGATTGTAAAATGTCATCCCATATCCTATAGACAGTAAAAGGATATTAAGGGACTATTATGAATGGCGGCCACAAGTCTTGCAAAACACAATTTACCAAAGCTGACACAATAAGAAATGGAAAATCTATAAAACGATATCTATACAAGCCATTGATTTGTAATTTAAAAAATCTTCCCACAAAGAAAATTCTAGTCCTAGATGGCTTTCCCAGTGAATTCTACCAAATAATTAAGAATGAAATAATACCAATCTTGGGCAAAATCTTTCAGAAAGTAGTGGAGAAAGGAATACTTCCCAATTTATTTCATGTGCTCAGCATAACCCTAATACCAAAATCAAACAAAGATATTATAAGAAAAGAAAATACAGAACTGTATCTTTCATGACCTTAAGGAGCCATAACAATTTTTAAAAAAGAATTCTTTATTCCCCCCCCTGCCCCCGCACTGTTTTGTGCTCACTGTCTGCCCTCTGTGTGTTCTTCTCTGCTTGTCTTCTCTTTAGGCGGCACTGGGAACAGATTCTGGGACATTCTGGAGTGGGAGAGAGGTACTCAGTCTCTTGTGCCTGGTCTGGTGCATCTCTTATTGTATCTCCTCTGTGTCTCTTTTTGTTGCGTTATCTTGCTGCACCAGCACTCCACGTGGGCCAGCTCTCTTGCACGGGCCAGCACTCCATGCGGGTCAGCACTCTGCACGGACCAGCTCTCTGCTTGGGCCAGTTTGCTGTGCGGGACAGCTTGTCTTTCACTAGGAGGTCCTGGGAATTGAACCCTGGACCTCCTAGATGGTAGACGGGAGCCCAACCACTTGAGTGAAATCCATTTCCAACAATTTTGAAAAAGATCACATTTGCAGATTTTATTCATACATGTTCAAGTCCCTGGTCCTGGGAATGTGAACTTATATGGAAATAGGGTCCTCAAAGACGTTATTTGTTAAGATGAGGTCAAACTGGATTAGGGTGAGCACTAGTCCAATGTGACTGGTGTCCTAACAAGAAAAGAAGAATTGGACACCGGCTGACAGACAGAGGGGAGAACGCCAGGTGACGGCTGAGGCAGAGAATGCCATGAGCTGCCAAAGGCACCGCCAGAAGCCAGGAGAGAGGCATGGAACAGACTCTTTCTTACAGAATTCAGAGGCAGTGTGGCAGTGCTGACACCTTGATTTCCTATTTCTAGCCTCCAGAACTGAGACAATCCATTTCTGTTGTTCTAAGTCTACCCAGTTTGTAGTGCTTTGTTACGGCAGCCCTCAGGAACTAAGACAATATTGTATGATTCTATTTATATGGAAACTGCACACCACCACAGCAGGGAAAACCAATTTATGGTGACAGAGAGTCAATCAGCAGTGGCAGGAGTGAGGGTTGAGGATTGACTAGAAAGGGGCACAAGAGAACTTTTTGAAATGATGGAAAATTTCTATGTTTTGATTAGGTGGTTGATCCACAAATGTACATATTTCTAAAAACTTAAAGATCTATACTTAAAATTGCTTTATAATGTTGATTTTTAAAAAGTGTTCAACTGTACTTTTAAAAAAGATCTGAGTAAATTCATTAATTCTGTGGGGATGTTTTCAGGGTTCAAATCAGCAATGCCTTCAATCCTGCAGTTGAGTTTCTTAGGGAAGAGACTTCACTTTACCTTTGCCTGTCAGGACAGGCTAATCAAGGAGCATGTCAAGGGCAGTTAGGGTGGCCCCAAGCACCTATCCCCAGAGGTGCTTTTTAAGACTGTCAGATGCAAATAGAAATAGAGTCAGAGGCCGTCTGAGAACAGACATTGAAGAAAGCCAAGATAATTCAATGTTTGATTAATCTGTATGCTTCCTCCTTTCAAAATGGGTTGGAGTCAACCTATAAAATTATCTATTGCAGGATAGAAGATAAAGAGTTGAGGAAATTGAAATAAAGGGAAAATAATAGAAGGAAAAGAAGATAAAGCTAGAGGTGAGGTGAAAGCATTGAGATAGCTACCATTAAGACCTGTACAATAGCAGAGGAGGGTTATAAAATTGATTTTGAGCTTCCTAGCAATCAAGGCAAAAATGGAAACATAATCACAGTATAATCTCAGTGGTCAAAAGATTAAAAAAGGAGGGCGGGAGGCGCGAGGGGAGGGGGGAGAGGAACGTGCATGCGCCCCGCGGCTGCCCAGACCTCCCTCAGGATTTACTCACAGAAACAAACCCGGAGATTCCACGAGTGAAGAGAAAAAATAAATTAATTAATTAATAATAAAAAAAAAAAAGATTAAAAAAAAAAAATCCCCCCAAAACACACAAAAACCCAGACTGCTGCTAAAAATCTTCTCAGCTTCCTGAGAAGATTTGTTGGATGGGGCCTGCCAAGGAATCTGAATGCTTGTTATCATCATTACTGTTTTAGACTTGGCAAAATTTCTATCCTAGCCTACGTGTGAGTTGGAAATACCATGACTACTGAATACTTAGCTCTTTTCAGCTCTGACCACATTGAATGACCACAAACTTGCCCATAGGTTTTGAACAATGGCTAGATTCTCACTACTCTTCAGCCTCAGAAGTATCCCTTACTGAAGGGTATCTAAGCCAAGAACAGTCTCCTCTATTCTAGGGTGGCCAATAAGATACAGTCTCTTATTGCCCAGAGAAGGGGCAGTGGATTTTTCCAGGGCATTGTGAACCATGGGGAAGGGTGGGTATTGCAGTTTTGGCCTTGGGGAAAGATTGGCGTTTACCACCCAGATCATTGTTTTTGACAAGATTTACCATTCAAAAATCACATTAAAATAGATATTATTTCTAGTGAAAGATCTTTTCAATTTTATATTTTCACATAATTCAGGATGTAAAGTAATAATTCAAATGGGTACTGATGTTCTCATATTATATTCTTGAGAGACCCATATTCCCTGATATTAGAAGATACTTAAATTTATTAGCTATAAAATGATTTCAATCGCTTTGAGAAGATACTATCAATAGCTAATAATATAAAATGCAAAAAAGTTCACTCACAATCTTTCCACCACAATAAGTCAAACTGTTTCCATTATTTTGTAGTTGTACTCTTTGGATTTTTTCCAATTGTTTCACTAGTATATAGATAGTGCTGCAGTGAACCACTTTTTTCTTTTGGAATATTTCCCTCAAATGTTATTTCAGAGTTTGAAGATTTTTATAACTTTCCATATGTATTGATAAATTGATTTCCAAAGTTCTGTAACAAATTGCAATTACACTTAGCAATGTAGGAAGGCACATGTTTTTACCACCTGTCTTAGTTTCCCACCTGCTAAAACAAATACCATACAATGGTATTAACAACAGAAATTGATTGACTCATGGTTTCAGAGGATAGAAGGCTTGTTTCATCCCAGGGTAGGTATCTTCTGGCTGTCCAGCAATCTTTGGGGTTCCTTGGCTTTTCCATGACAAGGCAATACACATGGCAGCATCTTCTCCTTTCTCTTTCGGATTCTGTTGACTTCCGACTTCTGGCTGCTCCCTGTAGAATTTCATTCCTCTTGCAAAGGACTCTAGAAATCTGGATTAAAGTCCGACCTGACCCAGTGCAGCCACACCTTAACTGAAGAAACATCTTCCAGACCCATCTTACAATGGATCCACTCCCATAGGAATGGATTAAGATGTTTTTCTGGGGTACATAATCCAATCCCCAACACCAGTCTCATCAATTTGGGATTTTATTGGATTGCCTACATTCTGCTAATTTAATATGCATAATTTGGTTTCTCCCTCTTGTATCAATTTTTTGTTGTGGTGGTTATTTTAGGTGATGGAGGGAAATGTGAAAATTTTCCATAAGGAATTGTATCTCTTCATGTGTGGATTGTATGTGTCCATTTCTCATTTATAAGTCAGAGTCTTAATTTGTTCTTAATAAATCTTCATGAGTTCTTCATTAATCTACTTTCTTTCAGTATTTTTTTCCTGTCAAATTTTTACACGTTCATGTAATCAGTTCTATTGGTCTTTACTTTTGTTCTTTCTTTTATCTCTTAATGGCTTTAAGTTCATTAACCCACCAGAGATCAGATAATTACTCAGTTTTGTTTTCTGCTTGTTTTTCTGAAACTTTTTATTATACATATAATATTTATTTTCAGTATATGGTATCAAGGGTTAATTTCAATTATTTTTTCCAGGAAACTTAATCATTATCCCAAGGACATTTATTAAATATTCCTTGTTTTCTTCATTATTTTGTGATGGTTCCTTTATAACATTTTAAGTTCTCACAGTATGAGTAGCTCTCCTCTTCTTTTTGTTCTCTTCTATTTATTTACATCTCCATCTTTTTGCCTGTAGACCACTGACTTTCCTCATGATTTTAAATCATGCTTAAATATCTGGTAGAATTATTTTTTCTTCTTCCCTTTAAAATAATTTTTTGTTTGTTAAAATTAGCTAGTAATCACAATAGCTAATATGTAATGAGCCCTTACCTTGCGTCAGGTGCTGTGCTAAGTTCTCCATTTGCACCACCCCATTTAATGTTGGCCACAGTGTGATGCGGTAGCTATTATTACAGCTATTATTACAGGTATCCCTTCCACATCGGGACTTTCCCCATCGTGGTTTCGATATACCGTGGGTCAACATAAGAAATTAAATGGGAGTTTTGGGGAGGTTTTGCAGAAGCTGCAGACATGCGAAGGCCAGCAGACAACAGAAAAAGTTTAGGAATTCAGAAATATATGTATAGTATTGTAAAATACTTAACCCAAATTTTACAAAAAGATACTGTAAACACCCCATAAAAGAAAAAGAAAAAAGTCAGACTTCTTCTCTGGTATGAAGGGAGGGCCAAAAAATTTTATGAGGATTTTCCAGCTTGCAGGGGTGCCATGCCCCTAACCCCTGCAACGTGGAAGGGATACGGAGGCTCAGGGAGGGTAAGTAACTCATTAAAGGTCAGGCAGCTAAGGACAAAGCCTCAGTAATCTACTCTTGCAGGGAATCAAAATAGAAGAATTTTGGCAGATGCCAGGAAAGTCCTTTTTCACCTTGAAATGGGGTGGCTTTAGATCTGTAAAGCAATGAGAGAATAACTGGCATTTCATCCGGCGTGTGGCAGTCCTCTCAAGCCTGACTCCATGGTCAAGGCTGATGGAGTGGCCTTCTTTAGACTTTCCTTTATGTCTCTCAGTAAAGCCTTTCTGTTTTCTTCATGTAGGTTTTACACATGAAACGTGAGGCTTATTTCTGAGTACATTCTGTATTTTGTTGCTGCTGTACCTCACAGGATTTCTTTGGGAATGGGCACCCGGAGCATGTTACAATCTGTTTTAACTTCCACAAATGGCAGGCCCACGCCAGGTTCAGAGATTTCCTTCTCGTGACCCCAGCCTCACTCTGAGACAAGGCACATTTCCTTTTTGTGGTGACATGGATATTAACATAAATTATGTTCCCTTCCCACTGTCTCTTTTTATGGGAAAACCAGGTTTTCAGGCTAGTGTGAATAGAGAGCTGGGGAGGGTAGGGGGCAGAGGGAAGGGAGAGGAAATGCATTTTACAACTGATCAGGAAATGAGTAGGGGCATTACATGTTTAGCCAAGGAAAAGTGGAGTGGGTTCAGGGACCCCCAGCACAGGGGAGGGAATACTGCGTTTAATTTGATTTATTTATTTCCACCCCCCCACACACCGTTGTTTGCTCTCACTGTCTGCTCTCTGTGTCTGCTCATCTTCTTTTTGGGAGGCACCAGGAACCAAACCCAGGACCTCCCATGTGGGAGGGAGGCACCCAATGGCTTCGTGTGCTGTGTTAATTCCTTGGGATTGGCGTCCTGGATACAACCACTTATTTCTGGTTGGAAAAGAGTCGGTCAGTCAGTCAGCCACTTAATTGAGTCCATTCTGGGACCTCAGCTGTAAATGAAAGTACTGCTCCTCCCCTAAAGGAATGGATGTGACTGGGGCCTCTGGTTTTTGCTTTTTTTCAGGGAGAGAATGTGTCTTAATGAACAGTCTGGAGCATAAGCAGCCCTTTAAACACTTCCCAAGAAGGCTATTCAACGTACAATAATGAGTACCTTTTATAGCAGAAATCCTTCTATCATTGTATAGAAGACAGAGACGGAGAGCAGAGGGTGGGCAGGACAGCAATAACACCGGGCCAAAGCTGCGTGGACAAGCACACCCGAATCACTGCAGAAACTCTACAGGGCCAGAACACGGATTCACCACACCCCTTGGCAAGCTTCACACACGCACTGGTGGTGGAGACCGTGTGGACTCTGGGCTCTGTCAGAAACGCTGCAAGTTGGTTATTTTGGGTGAGCTTCTGTTTCTGCAGTTACAAAGCAAGGGATTTATTAATACAAGTAATGGGGGGGCAGTGAAGTCAACATAAGTGCCTGACTGACAAGGATTTTGGAGGCTTGTGTCCACTTCGATGTGCTGACACTTTAAGGCTGTGCTGTCCAGGACAGTAGCCACCGGCCACATAAAAACTATTTAAATTTAAATTAATAAAAATTAAATAAAAGTTAAATTTCATGTCCTCAGTCCTACTAGCCACATTTCAAGCATTCAATAGCCCCAAGTAGCCTGGTGGCTATTGTGTTAGGCTGTGCATATATAGAACATTTCCTCCAGCAAAGACAATTGTTCTGGGCTTTAGAGTAGGGGGTCAGCAAACTTTTTCTGTAAAGGGCCAAATAGTAAATATTTTCGGTTTTGTGGGCCAGAGGTCTCCGTGGCAACTATTTAACAATGCCATTGTCTGAAAAAGCCATAGACGATGTTTAAACAAATGGGCATAGCTGTGTTCTACTAAAGCTTCAGTTACAAAAACAGACGGCAGGCTGTAGTTTGCCAAGCCCTGTCCCAACATGGTGGCTTTTGACTCTTAAGTCTTTTTGAAACTTCTAGTTCAGCCTGGATGCTTGGACTGTGAATGATTCCATAGAATCCCTATTTATGGAATGCTTGGGCAGGAGAGATAACGCATACCTCTAAGGAATGCCACCTTGGCTAAAATTCATCTATAACAGTAGATTACACTGTTTTCTGGCAGCCTGTGGGAAATGTTCCAAACAGAACTTCACTCCTGTTTCTAATCAATGTGTCAGGGCTCTTGATTGATTCATAATCAGTTCTCCCTTGAGGGACACTGTGGCAGACATTGCTAGGTGCCTACCTAGTATCTATTCTTCCTTTTTTCTTACTGAGAATACCCAGTTTTTCATAGGACAGCAATGTTCCCAGGGTGGGGATGGGGGTGTCAGTGTGCTTGGGGAGGTTCACCACCTATCTGCAGGTTTTCCTGGACCAGGGGTGGCCCTGTGACACAGTTCTGGCCAATGTGGTATAAACAGAATTAATTATGTACTATTTCTGGAAAACTCTTTAAAAGGGGACAGACTTGGACAGCAATCTCCTTTTGCTTTTGGCACATCCTCTTTTACCTGCATAGAACTTGTCAAAATACTGGAGGTGGACTAGCCTTCTTATGCCCATGAGGTGATAGGCAAACATTAAAGAGGACTGAGCAGAAAGGCAAAAATAGCCTGGGTCACTGGAAGCATTGAGGTGTCACCATGCTAATGCAGGACTTCCTAAATCTGGACTTTCTGACACAACAGAAAAATGAAACTCTCATTTGAATAAGCCATTGTAAGTTGGGTTTTCTGTTCCATGCAGCCAGATGCATTTCTAACTGATACAGAATCCTTACAAGGAATAGAAAGGAATCACTTCCCTCTAAAGAGAGCATGAAGGTAACATGGAAGGAGCAGAAGCTTGGAAGCCAGATGGACCTGGGATTGAATTCCAGCTTGGACACCTAAGATAAGATACTCAATTCTTGAGCCTAAGTTTCCTCATCCCAAATTTTGGAATAAAGACTTTATCTTCATAGGATTTTTATGAGAATCAAAACAAGATAATGCAGATAGCAAGTCTGGCACATAAAAAGTGCTCAAGAACAAAATCTCTCTTGAACAAAGACAAAAAATCCCAATCAAATATTACCAAATTGAATCCAGCAATATACAAAAAGGACCATTATCAAGTAGGGTTTATTACAGGAATGCAAGGTTGGTTTAACATAATCAGTTAATATAATGCATCCATTAAATAGACTAAAAATGTATAATCTCATCCATTAAATATAATGCATACATTAAATAGACTAAAAACAGTATAATCTCAATAGATGCATAAAAAGAATTTATGCATAATTATATATTCTACCCTGATTTATTAAAACAAAACAAAACAAAACAAAAAAAACTCTTAACAAACTAGGAATAGAAGGAAATATTCTCACCTAGACAAAGGACATCTACAAAAACCTAGAGCTAACATTATACTAATGGAAAAAGCCTGAATGCATTCTCCCTAAGACTGGGAATACAATGTCTGTCTACTCCCACCACTTCTGTTTAACATTGTACTGTAAAATGGTCCTAGCCAGTCTGATAAGATAAGAAAAGAAATTAAAGAAATACTGATTGGAAAGGAAGAAATAAAACTGTCATTATTTGCAGACAACATGACGGTCTATGTAAAAACTTCTAAGAAATCCATAAAAAAGTATTAAAGCTAGTAAGTGAATTTAGTGAGATTGTAGGATACAAGGTCAATATACAAAAAATCATATTTTACTATACAATGAATAATTGTAAATTGAAATTTAAAATACTATTTATAATGGCATCAAAATATGAAACACAGGCTTAAATGTAATTAAATATGTGCAAGATGTGTACAATGAAAAATGTAAAAACATTATAATACTTTAATTTCTTTAAAAATAAAGAAATTAAAGAAGAACTATATAAATGGAGAGCTATACCATGCTCAGAGATATAAAGACTAAATATTATTAAAATGTCAATTCTCTGCAAATTGATCTATAGATTTAATGCATTTTCAATCAAAATCCCAGAAGGAGCTTTGCAGAAATTGGCAAACTGGGATTCTAAAATTTATAGGGTTAGGGTTATGCAAAGGACCTAGAGTAGCAAAACAATGTTGATGATGAACAAATTTGGAGGACTTATATTAACTGATTTTATGACTTTAAGATAAACTACAGTAATCAGGACAGTGCACACATAAAAATACAAAGGAATGTGTAGTTCTAACACTAGCATGCCAAGTGCTCAAGAGGAACGAGAACTGGCTGTGAGCTAAAAAGTCTTCGTGCATGTGAAGGGACAGAGAACTGGAGAATGAGCTAGAGCTCTGGTTTGAAATCTGCAGCTCTGAAGCACTTGATAGAATTCCCATGCCTTGGCTCCACCTTGGAAAATTCTGATACTTTGGGTCAGAAGTGGGACCAAGGGATTATATTTTTAATATGTCCCCTGGGTGATTCTGATGTGCAAGTGGTTCTCAACTGGGATTCTTCAGCTATGTGGTCGGGTGGTGCTGTGGGAAGAAAGTCCCTGCAGAGATGAAGGAAATGCTACCTGTGCCTCTGGGGCTAGTAGCCCCCCCGATGACCAGAGGAGGAAAGGGAAATAAGAATGGGGAGGGGCGGGGAGGGACATCAGGTGCCTGTAGAAGACCAGGGAAGGGACTAGGTGCCTCATTGTTGACACTTTTTTTTGTCTTCACAAGCTCTGTGGGAAAGAGAACATCACCAACAAAGACTAGGGCTAGTACCAAGAGCAGCTCTCCCTGGGCTATGGACATGAACGTGGGCTCCTGGTTGTAGTATGTTGCACATGTATGCAGCCGGAATCCTTGTTACCTTGGCTGATGTCCTAATGCAAGTAGTGAGTTTTAGAAAGTGCTAGAGAGAAGCTAGGTACAATTCTATAGGCAGCTGAGGGGTCTTGTGACTATTCTGAAGGCTAAAGATAGCAGGAGGACACACCTTTGATTTTTACCTGGAGCCAATTTCATCAGGTGACTAATTTAGGAGAAGTGGTATGTAATCTCAGGCTTTTGTGACAACATGTGCATTAGGAGGCTTGGTGCCTCTGCCTTAGGAATGACCTTTTGCCAAAGCCTCAAAAAGGGAGGTTAGGGGCTGCTTGCTCAACTCAGGAAAAGAAAATCTTTCTCTTCTAGATGGTAGATTGTTTAACTTTACTAAGCGTTGTTGTTTCTCCTCTTTCCTTCCTTCTACCCCAGTTTTTCAAATCTTTTTGAGCTGATATTGAGTGAATACAGTTTTGAGCTATATTTTTGTTTTTATAGCCTAATTATCTTTGATTACTAATTGCATTTGTCTTCTCAACACGTTTGGCTTGTTCCTATGGGGCATCTTTACTAGAAGACGAAATAGTTCTTTAGAGAGGAAGAGCTCTAAAACCCATGGTGTTTGGAGGTGAATCACATGTGGATTGGGGGTAGTTGGCAGACTTTAAATGTAGCTCTGAATGGCAAGTTGCAAGTCGCCCTAGGCGAAAAGATGAGTTGTCATTTATAAGAGGTTCTTAAAGATATCCGGCTTTATTGCAATTCTTATATATAAGTTACCTCACATCTGTTCTCCTTTCTCTGCTTTCCCAAGGCATTATACAGAAAAACATTGTATAAGATATTTGTTTTTTAGGAGTTTTATCTGTTTCATCTTTTTTTTTTTCCTTTGTATCTTTGCTCAAAATTTGAAATTGGCAACTTTATAGTTCACCTCCTCTCTTCTTCACCATGAAACGCCTCAGCACTCTATTTAACGTGCACAATGGGCACAGAATGAGGATTTTCAGGTTGATGGTGCCGGGTGATTCTCTTTGGAATTTGGTCCTCAGATTTAGAAATTCAGGCCTCCCCCGTTCTACTCTGAGTCAGCTCAGTCAGCTCTCCTGAGCCAGCTCTCCTCCCAAGCCCAGGTCTGCATTTTAGTCATGTCCTACAAGCCTCCGTTTCAATATTCCTGGAGCTTTGCTGCCTTTTTGTTATTGTAAATCTCTAACAAGAAAGAAACCACTTACGGGGGTGCCCGACTCCACCAAGGAACCACAGGGCAAGAGGTGGTTTGGGTCCTGCTGTGGTCATTCATGGAGCTCCAAACACCAGTCTTCTCCGGCCTAAAATTAAGGAAACCCTCGAAGCAGCCTCAGACAAGAAACCAGGAACTCGGTGGGGAGCCCGAATGGGCTATGGGCTTCAAACCAGGAAGACAGAGCTGTTCTGTCCTTCCTCACAGTTGGGAGGGGCTGAGGAGAGGCAGCCAGGCTCCGGGGACAGAGTGGGTCCACGTTTAGCATGCTGTCCAAGAAACAGAGCTGCAGGCTGTGGACATGCTTCAGACAAACCCAGCCCTTTCCCTGAAAATCCCTCCCACTCCCAGTTTCTGCTAGTGCCGTGGGTCAGTGGCTCTTTGTCTGCTGGGCCTCCTGCGAGGATGAGGGAGGGTCTTGCTTCTTCTGACACATACCCCACCCCCTCATGCCCACTAATAATTATGTCAGTGCACTACACTGGCAGCGTCGTGTTTTCAACATTTTCTCCAAGGACGCATGCATTTGTTTTCCAGTTTGGAAAGTTAGCCAAGATCTGACCCAGGCCACTGCTTTCTGACTTGGTCAGTTTGGGGGTCTTGCTTCTTTGGACTGCGAGCGTTTTGCTGAGTGCCAGTGCAGTACTGTGACCTGAAAAAGCCCTTTGGCAGGCATCTGGGCTCATGTGTGGTGGTGGTTACGCGAAAGAGCTAGTAATTGCTCCACACTGTTTCCTGCCCTCACCCACAGTCTGTCCTTGGCCCCAACCCACATGTGTTGCCACGTTACCTGCCAGCGCTTGCGTTTCTCAGGTCTCGTCCTCACAGCAGCTGTTTGGGTCAGCAGTTGGGCCTGCTGCCCAGCTGCTCTCCCACTCTTCGGGGTGACTGAGCAGCTGCTGTCCTCTTCCAGGCACCAGTTTTCACATCACTGACCTCCCTGAGCTCAGAATCAGCTTCTAGGCTTATTCTCATGTAATTGGTCCTCACCTCATTTCTCTACTCTTCCACTCAGATTGTTTGTATCATTTGTTCCCTTTCGATGGCCCAAGGCTTGAAGTTCAATTTTAACTTCCAGGGGGTAGTGTCAAGCCCTGTGAAACTTGCTTTATATGAAATAAGAATTATATTCATCTCATAAAAGTAGTCCTGGTGTCTAACTTCCAGATCAGTGCTTGCCCCACTCCTGCAGAGATAAATCTGTTGGAGAAATCTAAAAATTTATCCAGGGCTTCCCGAAGCAGTTTTTAGTTTCATGAATGTTTTGAGTTTTTTCCTCCCTTTAGAATCATCAGAAATGATTGATGCATATTCTTTCTTGAAATCATAATCCTCTATAATGAAATTACAAACATCTGTTCAGTATCTAATAGTTCTGTGATGAGATGAAGTAAGGATTGAAGTACTACTGGTGAGAGAGTGTCTATTGTCATGTAACATTTCTCCACTTATTTGAATTTACTTTTTAAAAAAGGCCCCCAAAAGGTTTTATAAAGCCAGTGCACTTCTTGAAGAGTCAGACAGGCCTCAGACTGAGGCTTCCAGATCCATCCCATCCCCTCCCCAAGGGTCTCTCTCAGAGCTCCCCTCCCCTGGTCTCCTCTGGGCTTCACTGCCACCTCTCCTTGTTAGGCCCCCTACCCCACTCTCCATCAAGCTCGTGCTCATCCCCTAGGAGAGCTCAAGGGTCTGGATTAGGGAAAAGAGCTCCTCTTCTCTTACAGAAGGTCAGGGGCTCCTGGTTTAACTCATAATAGAGTTTCCAGGAGGAACAATTAATTAAAGATAAGAAAAAAAACCTTCAGAGGAAATTGCACTGGGTAATTTTCCTTTTTCTCCTAGCAGCTATGAGAAAAACAGATCAGTAAGTTACTGAAATGACCCAGTTCACACTGAGCAGCCTAATGACATACAGGAAGGCTGGCCTGTGTTATTTTGTGTTAATGTGAAATCATATGGTCTAGAGTGAAAAGGACGGGATTCATTCACACAAGCACCCCAAAATTATGACCAGAAAATATAGAAAGGTGTCGTTAGTTATTTTTACATGAAGAAGAGAAAGTAAAACTGAAATCAGACTTTAAAAGAACCTTAGGGATGAGAGTGATGTCATCAAGATGGTACAGTAAGACATCCCCCAAAATGTTTCCCCTTAGAGACAAATAAATAAAAGGGCAGATTCAGCCTGCTTGGAACTCTGAAGGATGATAGAGACTGGAAAAAGACTTCACAAATGCTGAATTTAGGAAAAAGAAAATACACACACACACAAATAATAAGGAAGGAGAGCTGTAGCTCAGGTGTGCCAGTCTGGATCCCTCCCCCATGCTTAGTCCTGCGTGGCTTAAGAGTCACACAGTGGTGGGGCCGAATGTGGCTCAAATGGTTGAGCGTCTGCCTCCCATATGGAGGGACCCGGGTTCAATCCCCGGGACCTCCCGGTAAAAAAAAAAAAAAAAAAGAGTCACACAGTGGCAGCACACTGGTCCAGTCACCACTGCTGTGGTCACTGTCCACTGAACCGCTGGGAGCCCCACGCAGTTTCAAGTATGGGGATCCAAGGCCACATAGACCTAAGATGGAGCCCAAGCAGTTGGTGAGTGTGTGCATACAAAGCGGTCCCCAGGGAACAAGAGCAACGCATGGTGGGACCCTTGGCTAGTTGTGCACACTACCAGCCCAGTCCCTAACTCTTGGTGTATCTAAATTTAAAAATTAGACATTTTTGAACACTGATCTTATCTGGTTCCATAGGGAGGGTTCCCCTAATGCAGAAGTTACTGGAGGCAGAGAAAATGCATGGAAAAGGGAAAAACCCCAGGGCAGGGCAGACCCAGGACTGAAAGCTATTGTGAAAAGGCAGCCCTGAGTGTGGGAGAGCAGTAGAGGATATCCTAGTTGCTGGAGAAGAAGACTTGCATAAAAACAAAGAGAACAGCCCAGGACTCCTGAGGAAGAGCAGAGGGAAGGAAATCCTTTCCTGGAGGGGAAACAGTCACATATAACGGTAATCTTAAAAGTTGCTTCGCTTGTCCAGGGCAAGAGACAGATGTAGAAAGACCCGAGAAATTCTAAACTGTGAAACATGGCTGTTCTGAAGGGTCATTATAAACTGGACCAAGTTTTGAAGAAAAGTCTTAACAAACAGGCAACCTATAATAAAACCCTAAGCAAGAGGAGAAACTGATTTCCAGTGTTAGCATATCAAAATAATCAAATGCCCTGACATCAACAAAAGATTATAAGCCATACAAAGAAACAGGGAGAAATGGTCTATTTAAGGGAACAAATTAACACTTCAGAGGAAACACAAGCATAGAGACATTGCAACAACTTGTCAGAGAAGTTCAAACAAATCTCCTAAATCAATTTAAGGAGCTAAAGAAAACTGTGTATAGAAATAAACTAAATATGGATATAGAGCTAAAGGATACTAAAAGACAATGTGTGAACAAAAAGAAGAATTAAAAAGTTTAAAATGGAACATAGAGCGTATGGGATGAAAAACACAATAATGGAGATTAAGTACACTAGGGACATATGACAGCAGATTTGAACAGGCAGAAGAAAGAATCAATGAACTAAAAGACAGGACAATGGATATCATATAGTAAAAAGAGCAGACAGAGAAAAGAATTTTAAAAAGTGAGCAGAACCTAAGGGACTCTCAGGACAACATGAAGTGTACCAAAATATGTATTACAGGAGTCCCAGAAGGAGAAGAGAAGGGGATAGAGACAGGGAGAGTACTGGAAAATAATGGCTGAAAATTTCCAACTCTTAAAAAAGATGCAGTCCAAGAAGCACAATGTACTACAAACAGGATTAGCACCAATAAACCTACTCAAGACACACACTAATCAAAATGTCAGATGCCAAAAATAGAGGATTCTGAAAACAGCAAGAGAAAAGTGATTCGTCACTTATAAGGGATCATTAATAAGACTAAGTGCCCATTTTTCACCAGAAAGAATGGAGGCAAGTGGTATGATGTATTTAAAGTAGTGCAAGAGAAAAACAGCCAGCTAAAAATTCTTTATCTGACAAAACTGTCCTTTAAAAAATGGAAAATTTAAGACATTCACAGAAAAACAAAAATTGAGAGATTTTGTCATCCAAAGACCTGTCCTATAAGAAATACTAAAAGGAAATGACAGGGGATAGTGGCTTGGAGCAGTATGAAAAAATGAAGCTCTTCAGTAAAGGTAAATCCCAATAGTACTGTATCCTTGGTATATAAATCTACCTTTTATTTCCTATAAGATTTAGAATACAATGGAATAAGAGATAATCATATTGCCTAGTAGTGGACACACAAAATATAAAGAGGTAATGTGTGACAAAATAACATAGAGAGGAAATGGGGGTGTATAGGAGTAAAGACTGTGTATGCTATTGAAATTAAGTTGGCATCTTTTTGAAGTAGTATGTTATAGATTTAGGTTATTTAATACAAACCCCAGGGTAACCACAAAGAGTGTATTTAAAATATACACAGAAACAGAAATGAGAAAGGGATTGTGATGGTTTATGAGTCAACCTGGCTAGGCTAAGGTGTTCAGTCAGTTATTTGATCAGACAAGTTCTGGCTTGATTGTTACTGTGAGGATATTTTGTGGATTTAAATAATCAGTAAGGTGATTACATCTATGGCTGAGTATATCTACAATCAACAAAGAAGATTTTCTGCAGTAATGAGTGAAGTCTTGCCCAATCAGTTGAAGGCCTTAAAGGGAGAACTGATGATTTCAGCAGGTGGAGAGAAGAATTTCTATCCGTATTTGGCCAGCCAGTTTCTTCTGGGGACTTTATTGAAGAGTTCCGAGCTTGTGACCTGCCTTACGGAATTCGAACTTGCCCATTACCACGGTCCTGTGAGCCAATTCCTATAATAAATCTCATAAGTTTTACATTATATATATATATATCTCCTGTTGATTCTGTTTCCCTGGAGGATCCTGATGCATACAGGGATCAACCAGCTCCATCTCAAAAGGTAAATATACACAAAAGAAAGCTGCAACAAAGAAAAAGAGGGAAAAAAGATATGATATTAAAAACAAAGGACAAAACCGCTGAAGTAAGTCCTGCCTTATCACTACTTACACTGAACATAATGGATTAAACTCCCCAATCAAAAAACACAGATATGTAGAATGGATAAAATGCATGATCCAACTATATGTTGCTTACAACAGACTCACCTTAAACCCAAACCCACAAATAGGCTGGAAATGAAAGAAAAAAATTCTATGAAAATAGTAACAAAAAGAGAGCTGGGGTAGCTATACTAATATCAGACAAATATTGGTATGTATTGTGAAAATTTTGATTTTTACCCACAATAAAAAATAAATAAATAAATAAAAATAAAATTAAATTAAAAATAAAAATAAAAAAATGGAAGATGTCTCACTGATCACAGGAGATTAGGCACTGACTAATCCATAGTATGTAGAAGCCTAACATGCCCATATTATTTCTTATTTAGTAAAAATTACCCTTTGTTTTATTTTATACAATAAAATGAAATTAAGATGAGGAAAAACAAAACAAAACAAAACAAACAAACAAAAAAAAACCTGTTATAAGAGCCAGAGAGGGACAATATATATTAATAATAGCATCAATAAACCAGGAAGAAATAACAATCATAAACATTTAGACCTCTAACACAGTGCACCAAAATACATGAGGCAAGCATTGACAAAACTGAAGGGAGAAAGCGACACCTCTACAATAATAATTGGAGACTTCAATACACCACTTTTATCAATGGATAGAACATCTAGACAGAAGATCTGTAAGGAAATGGAGAATTTGACATATGCAGAATACTACACCCCAAAACTGCAGAATAAACGTTCTTCTCAATTGCACATGGATCATTCTCCAGAATAGTTTATTCTCCAGAATAAACTACATATTAGGAGACAAAACAAGTCTCAATAAATTTTAAAAGATTGAAATTATACAAAGAAACTTCTCTGACCACAATAGAATGAACCTAGATGCCAATAACAGACAGAGGACTGAAAATGCACAAATATATGGAAGTTAAACAACACACTCTTAAACAAGCAATGGGTCAAGGAAGAAATCACAAGGAAAATCAAGAAATGTCCTCAGGTGCATGAAAATGAGAACACAACGTATCAAAATTTATGGGGCATAGTGAAGGAAGTGCTCAGGGGGAAATTTAGAGCCCTGAATGCATACATGAAAAAAGGAGAAAAAGCACCAGAGACCTAACCATAAAACTGGAGGAACTAGAAAAAGAACAGCAAACTAAATTCAAACTGAGCAGAAGAAAGGAAATATCAAAGATTAGATGAGAAATAAATGAAATAAGGAATTATAAAACAGCAGAAAGAATCAAAACCAAAAGTAGATTCTTTGAAAAGATCAATAAAAACAACAAACCCTTAGCTAAACACAAAGCAAAAACTAAAATAAAAAATGAAAGAGGGGATATTACTGCTGATACCATAGAAATAAATAGGATCATAAAAGGATACTATGAAAAACTGTATGCCAACAAATTAGATAACTTAAATGGACAAATTCTTAGAAGCATACAAACTTCCTACACTGACTCTGAAAGAAATACAAGATCTTAACAGACCAATAACAAGTAAAGAGATTGAATCAGTCACCAAAAACCTCCCAACATAGTAAACCCCAGGAATAGATGACTTCACTGGTGAATTTTACCAAACATTCAAAGAAGAATTAATACCAATCCTGCTCAAACTCTTCCAAAAAATTGAAGAGAAGGAACACTTCCCAACTCATTCTATGAGGCCAGCAGCACCCTAATACCAAATCCAGATAAAGATATTGCAATAAAAGAAAATTACAGACCAAATCCTTCATGAGTTAGATGCAAAAATCCTCAGTAAAATACTAGCAAACTGAATCTAACATATTAAAATAATTATACACCATGATCAAGTGGGATTTATTCCAGGTAAGCAAGAATGGTTCAAAATAAGAAAACCAATTAATGTAATACACCACATTAATAGAATGAAGGAAAAAAACACAAACATGATTATTTCAATTGATGCAGAAAAGGCATTTGAAAAAATTCAGCACCCTTTCCTGATAAAAACAGTCATAAAACTAAAAATAGAAGAAAACATCTTTTACAAGATAAAGGACATATATGAAAAACCCACAGCTAACCTCATACTTAATGGTGAAAGACTGAAAACTTTCCCCCTAAGATCAAGAACAAGACAAGATGCCCAATGTCACCACTGTTATTCCACATGGTACTGGAAGTTCTAGCCAGAGCATTAAAAAGAAATAAAAAGAAATAAGAACCATCAAATTGGAAAAGAAGAAATAAAACTTTTCCTTATTTGCTGATGACATGGTCCTATACATAGAGAATGCTGAAAAATGCACAACAAAGCTATTAGACCTAGTATATGAATTTAGCCAAGTGTCTGGGTACAAGATAACCTGCAAAAGTCAGTGGTGTTCCTATACACTAGTAATGAACTTCCAAAGAGGAAATCAAGAAAAATATTCAATGTACAATAGCAACTAAAAGAATCAAATAACTAAGAATAAATTTAACCAAGGATGTAAATTAATTGTACATGGATAACAACAAAATATTGCTGAAATAAGCTAAAAAGAAACCACATAAATGGGAGGACATTCTGTGTTCATGGATTGGAAGGCTAATTATTGTTAAGATGCCAAAGTGATGTACAGATTCAATGCAATTCCAACTAAAAGTCCAAAAAACTTCTTCATAAAACTGGAAAAACTAATCATCAAATTCTTATGGAAGGATAAGTACCCCCAAATAGCCAAATCATCTTGAAAAAGAAGAAAAAAGTTGGAGAGCTCACAGTTCTTATTTTAAAACTTAATACAAAGCTACAGTAATCAAAACAACATGGTACTAGCATAAGGATAGACATATAGAACAATGGAATTGAAATGAGAGTTCAGAAATAAATACTTACACCTTTGGCCAACTGTTCTTTGACAGAGAGGCCAAGTCCACTCAGTGGGGAAAGAATAGTCTCTTCAACAGATGGTGGTGGGAATACCAGATATTCATTTGCAAAAGAATGAAAGTGGACCCCTACCTCACACCACATTAAAAAATTAACTCAGAATGGATCAAAGACCTAAAACTATAAAATTCCCAGAAGAAAACATAGGGAAATACTTTAAAGACCTTGTGTTAGGTGATGGTTTCTTAGACTTTACACTAAAAGCATGAGCAACAAAAGAAAAAAATAGATAAATGAGATTTCATCAAAATTAAAAACTTTAATGCATCAAAGGACTTTATCAAGAAAGTAAAAAGACAACCTACAGATTGGGAGAAAATATTTCAAAACCATATATCTGATAAGGGTTTACTGTCCAGAATTTATAAAGAACGTGTATAACTCAACAACAAAAGGACAAATGACCTAATTTAAAAACAGGCAAACATTTGAATAGATGTTTCTCCAAAGAAGGTATACAAATGGGCAATAAGCACAATAAAGGATGCCCAAAGTCCTTAGCCATCAGGGAAATGCAAGTTAAAATCACAATGAGATACCATCTCACACCCATTAGAATGGATAATATTTTTAAAATGGAAAACAACAAGTGTTGGAGAGATGTGGAGAAATAAGAGCATTCATATATTGTTGGTGGGAATGTAATATGGTATAGTCCCTGTGGAAAACAGTATGGCCATTCCTCCCCAAAATGAAGTTAAACAGATATTTGCACACTGATCTTCATAGTAGCATTATTCACAATTGCCAAAAGGTAGAAGCAATACAAGTTTCCATGAATAAATGAATGGGTAGCCAAAATGTGATCTAGACAGAAAATGGAATATTATACTGCCATATGGGAACCCCTTATCTTTTTTATGTAACATTTTATGTAAACTAAGTATCTTTTAGAAAAAATAAAAAATACATTTAAAAAAAAGGGAATGCAATTCTGATGCATGCTACAACATGGATAAACCTTGAAGACCAGAAACTAGAATACAGATTACCAGGGGCTGAGTGGGGGTAGAGAATGGGGAGTTAATCTTTAATTGGTGTGGAGTTTCTGTTTGGAGGATCGAAAAGTTTTGGCAATGGATGATGGAGATGGAGGCACAATATTGTATATATAATTATCACCACTGAATTACATATTCAAAAAGGGGGGAAAAAGGAAATTTTAGGTTTTATGTAATTAGCACACACACATGCAAACCTATAGAACTGTACAACACAAAGAGTGAAATCCAATGTAGACAGTGGGCCCATAGCATAATTATAATAATATTGTTTCATGAATTGTAACAAAGGTACCACACTAATGCAAAATGCTAGAAATAGGGAAAACTGTGGGTAAGAGGGGTTAATATGGGAACATTCTGCATGCTGTAATTTTTTTTAAAGTAGAAAAAAAAAAAGGTGTATCTTCAAACAAACAAACCCTAGGGATATTTAGTCAGTGGGTTTCAAACTTAATGTGTATTGAATGCAGGATAAACACAGATCGCTGGGCCTCACCCCCAGTTTCTGATTCAGTGGGTCAAGAGTGGGGCAGAGAATTTGCATTTTGAAGACGTTCCCAGGAGATGCTGATGCTGCCAAAGACCACTGGTTTGAAGAATTTTCTAGCCCTGTTTTCCCTTTGTCATTTCCAACATTCCCACTTTTTCTCTCCATAACAGTATATTTATGAAAGCAAAAATCATGCCCCCTTCATTGACAGGCTCTATAAAATTATACATAACACGTCCCCACCCCAAAACTTACATTTCAAAAGGGTGTCATTGCACGCAAGTCAAAAGAACTGTTACCATGTGTTTTCAGTAGAATCAACACCAATGGGATAAGGTGGCCTTTACTTGAATTTGCATCTTTAGCTATAGAGGTTGTTTGGATAATATTAGTAAGTAAATAAATAACCTCAATCCTATCGCTTTATAGTGATATTTAGTCAGCACCTTCTCTATTTCCATGGAAGTCCCTGGAGAGCAGGGGCTGCATTTACTAATTAATCTCTACACTTATTTCTTCTGGCATCTTCCTTTGAACTCAAAACAAATGGGCATTGAGTGAGCCCCGGGATTTGGTGTGTGGTTCAGGGTGTGTACATGGAGATGTGAGCTGGGGATGGGGACATTCCTTTTTTATTTCCAGTTCACTGGATGTTTCCTTCATCAACCCAAACACATTGGAAAAGATATGTTTGCAACCAGCATTGGAAGAACCTTTTTTATTTCTTTTAAGACTCAGAAACCATAACTTTCAGTCATTTGGCTATTCATTAAAAGATTTTTAAGGGACAAGGAGAACCTGGAGAACAGATATTTTCCCCTTTGTCTTAGAGGTAGTAACAATTTTAGTTCCAATATGAGGTTACCAATTGAACCCTATGCCTTGGGCTATTGAAAGGGAATGACATAAACAGAATCTGAGTGGAAGAGTAGAGAAGTAAAGTGAGGAAAAAGTACCTGAGAAGAAGCCTAGGAGCTGATTCTGAGCGCTGGGAGGTCAGTGATGTAAAATCTGGTGCCTGAATGAGGACAGTGGCTGCTTAGTGACCCAGAGACGGGGAAAGCATCTGGGCAGCAGCCCCACTGGTGAGCTGAAAAGCCACTGGGAAGGGCTTTTGATTCTCAGGCCTCTGGACAGAATACACTGCATATAACCTTGGCGAAAAAAATATTTAACACTAGAGTAAAACCAAGAAATAGCACCAAAAAAGAAACAAAAACAAAAAACAAAACACTTCAGGGAATGAATGCCTCAACTCCAAGAGAAACACATTTTGGTCTGAAAAGGTGAAAATGTGCTGTTTCCCTCCCCCCACACACACACATACACTCATGCATGGTCTACCAGCACGGGATGGTCCTCAAGTGAGCCTGGATGGTGACACTGTCTCAGATTTGGGACTTCATTGGATTTCTCGGAGGCTGTCAGTGCCTTCCAAGCAGGAGGCATCCACCTCTGAAAAGAACTGAAGGCAGAGGAGGCTTTGTTGGGATGCAGCTGTCACATCCTATTAGTGCATGGGTGGGTTTCACCAGGTACAGGAGGTATGACATTTATAGACAGAAATTGCATAATTAAGCTTGATAGAATGTTGACACTTTCTTGGCAGTGCAATTTGTTCGTCAAGCACAAAGCCTTTAGAAAGCTGGTCACATGGAATTTGGAACTCCAGAGTTCAAGACTAGGTATCTTTCATGAGTGGAACTTAGAACTCTCCCAGCTGACTAAATCAGAGCAAAAAGAAAGGCTTCAAGAAAGACCTGCTTTTGCCTCCAAGCTTCTGGCCTCACCAGCCCAGGATTGAATTGGAAAAAGGTTGAAGATGAAGTCAATAATAAAGACTTCAGGGAAGGGAGTGGATATGGCTCAAGTGGTTGAGCACCTGCCTCCCACACGGGAGGTCCAGGGTTCAGTTCCTAGTGCCTCCTGAAAAAGCAAAAATGAACAACAAGCAAAACAAATGAAAGAACCAACTCAGGGAAGCTGATGTGGCTCAGTGGTTGAGTGCCGGCTTCCCACACATGAGGTCCTAGGTTCAATCCCCGCACCTTGGTACCTCAAAAAAAAAAAAAAAAGGTATCAATAAAATTGATTTGTTTAAAAAAAAAAAGACTTCAGGAAAGACCTGTGGGTGATATGCATTGCCTTCAGTTCCTCAATATTCATTTCCTTAATTTTTTAAAATTGTGAACTATAATTCACATATGGAAAAATACACCAAACACAAATATATAGCCCAGGCAATAATCACAAAGTAAACACCAGTGTCTCCACCATTGGTAGACATTTAAATGTCACCCAAGGGGTTTCAACAAACAATATGTATTCTTTTGTGTTTGTCTTCTTTTGCTCAACACTTTGCTTGTCAGATTTATCTGCGTTGCATGTAGCAGTGTTTTTCATTTTCATCGTTGTGGATAATTTTATTGTGTGACTAGACCTCAATGTACCTTATTCTATAGTTGATATATATTATGGTAGTTTCTACTTTTTGGCTATTATAAATTGTGCTGCTATGAATTTCTTGTACATGTCAGCATATTTGAAGCATGATAGAATTACAATACTGGGCTCTACCTTGGAAAATTCTGGTTCTATATGCGTGAAATTGTTGAAGGGTAGTGTATGCATTTGTCCAACTTTGGTAGATGATATAAAACTGTATTTCAAAGAAATTGTAGCAGTCAATCCACCACTGAAGTCATAGTCACTGTATTTAGTATCTGACGTCTTTTATTACTGTCGTGCCATCATAGGTTCTCCACCTCCAGGTGACCCCTGACAAAGGTGTATTGAAAATTATGGCTCAGAAAGAAGACTCTGCTCTGCCTGCCTTTGATCACAGATTTTCAGAAATGCCTCTAAAGGCCTTGTTGGGATGACTTTGTCTTAAGAAGCAATCAGAAAACAAAAATGGTGAGATTTGATGCTTCACTTGAGATTTTAAAAATGTCTTTCAGTGGTTTTCTAGAATTTAGCCATAAACAAATTCATATTTGTCTAGAAGCTGATGAGAAAAAAAAAATCCTGTTTTGAACTGCAAGAGACCTAGAGTATAGAAAGTATAAATTTCAGGCAAAATGGCATTCTGTAACGCTGTGGAAAACACCACATTGGGCCCTTTTTATGCCATTATGTATTTTTTTTATCAAAACAAAGGATGGTGAGATGAAAAGCAGTAGCGCTCTGGGCATCCCTGGCCCCTGTGTAGGTTGTCATCCACGTGGAGAATAGGTGACAGGGGCCCTTTTCTCTACCCCTCAGCTCTTTCCTAACACATCCAGATGTTGAGATTGGCATGGATGGGTTTGCATAGATATTCTGTGTATTTAGCCAAAAAGATTTATCCCCCCTCTACACAGACACACTCCCAACTCCACAGATAGCTTCAACAACTGTATGCTAACATCAAACAAAACGTCAACACCATTTTTGAATTTTCAGGGAAGTTGTGTTTTTTTGCCTCTGCATCATTGGGATGAGAAAGGCTGAGGATTTGTTTCACAGCACCCTTGCATCGCACCAGCAGTCTTTCCATTATAGTGGCACTTACCACTTCCACGTGAGCTTTTGGCATGTGATTGTGTATGTGCCAGTCTTCCAGCTGGCATTTTAATTTGAGATTGTATTCCAGCCAAGATGGGAAAGAAATCTAAAAGGCAGCTGTTGAGAAAGAGGATTCATCGGGTAGTAGAAGGACACCTCTGCAGACTTTCAACAGGCCAGCTTATCCACCTTGTGACCCCAAAGCCTGGTAAGACCATGAAGAGAATTTTCTCTGTGCTGTAAAAGGTGCCAAAAAATCAGGTTGTTAAAAACATCCTAGGGTATGTGAAGACCACACTACTGTCATAGCTAAATTAATTCCGCTCCCACATGCTCCAAAGAGAAGGGTAATAGGGTTTCCCAAAATAGGTTGCTGAGCTAAAGAAACTGTAGCTTTTAAATATTATAGCAAATTCCATTTGGGCTTGAGTGGTTAGGAGTGACAAAACAGTGTATATGAAAAGTACTGGAAAGCAGCGTTGTGCAGGGTTTCAGGGAAGAGGCTCTGGAGTTAGATGCCTGGGATTGAACCCCAGCATTCCTAGCTGGGCAACCTTAGTAAGTTTCTTAACTACTCTGTGCCTTAGTTTCCTTACCTATAAATAAGACTAATAGTAATACCTGCTTTACAAGGTTGCTGTGGGCATTAAATGATAATGGTAATGCCTAGTGTGAAGTAGGTGCTTAATAAATGTTAGCTATTATTGTTCAACACGACAGCAAGAAATCTGTAGGTGCTAAGGTGGCACTGGTCAAAGTCTAAGGGATAGCTTTCCAGGGGCCCTCTGCTTGAAACTCACAGAGCCAAGTTCATGATGATAAAGCAGGACCCAGATGATTTGAAGACAATGTACAGTTTTCTGACATCTTATCCAGTGGCTTCTTGGATAATTGCCCCTGTAACTGTCCACCAGGAGACTGCTAAGGACAAGGCCAACACCCATTTCCACAAGTCTAACCAGGCTGTTAACTTTTACCACTCAGAAAGGGACCCCACCAATCTTCCCTCAACCCTTCCTTCCTCCTCTGAACACCAATCTCTTTTGTTTCTAAGCTTCCCTCTTGCTTTGCTCTATGACTTGTCATTCATTTACTTAAAAGTATTAACTGAGCACCAGCCATGTTCCAAGCACAGTGATAGGCACTGAGAATATGATGGTGGGCTTTGCATTCTTGTTGAGGGAGACAAATAAAACCCAAGTTAGTAGACAAATATAGAAAATAAAAATAAATGGTGAGAGGTATTGTACTATGAAGAAATCCAGCAAGGGATTGAAAGAGAGATTATCAGGAAAGGAGCAGAAAAGGGGTGCTAAAGTGGACTGGATGCTCAGAATAGACCTCCCTGGAGAGGGTGGCATTAGGGCAGAGACCTCTCCAATCAAGAGCAGTAGTGTGGGGAGCGGATGCAGCTCAGTGGTTGAGCACCTGCTTCCCATGTACGAGGTCCTGGGTTCATTCCCTGGTACCTCCTTAAAAAAAAAAAAAAAAAGAGCAGCAGTGCCTGAGCCAAGTGGGGTGAGGGTGGGGACATCCTAGGCAAAGGGGTTACACGGTGAAGGGTCAGAAAGGGGAGCAAGCTTGGCACCTAGGAAGAACAAAGGAGCCAGTGAGACAGGAGCAGAGTGAGCGAGGAGGAATAGTAGGAGATGAAGGCACCGTGGTGGGCAGGCTCCGTCATGGGGGCTTTGGAGGCCACGGAAGAGAGATGGGCTTTGTGTAAGGTAACTGCTTAGCCCTTTGGGCAGACAGGATGCACTGTTTCTCTTTATGGATCCTTATCCCCATCCCTTCTCTCCCCAAACTGGCCCCATCACTTATCACAATGCCATAGACATACCAGATATAATAAATAGTTGCAGAATATGATGGTAATCTCTGGTGGTTTAGGTCTACATTAAAGGGTAAATTACTCAAAAGACTTGAGAGCTGGTAGAGCTCCTCACTGATAATTCGTCTTTGCACTTGGTTTTATACTTGGAAATTTCTTTTTCATGAATGTAAACACTGGATTTTGCCAAATGTAGGAGATGATTTCCTGAGAAAGCTTTGTATGAATTCCATTTTACATATGGTAAGGGGGCTGGCAGATTGAAGAAACCCAACTTTGGGTCCTTTTCTATAATACAGGCCTATTATGAAATGTGAATAATGAATCCACCATCATTCAAATGCAAGTCTGTAGTTTTGTAAATGTCCAATTCATGATCTGGTCCCAATGTCTTCCGGCCACCTTCCCTGCCCAGAGCTGCCCACTGTATCCTCTACCTGAGTATGACTCTCCCTGACCAGGGATAGGTGGGAATTGCTGCCTTTTACAGCAAAAAGCTGGCAGTGAAGAATCTTCACTTGTTGCCACATGAGAAGGCAGCTTGATTTAAAAACTATTGTGTATTGGGTACCTACAGACATTGTACTGCATGCATTATATACATTGTCTCATTTCATTTCTTATTTAGCAATGAGGATACTCAGAAAGATGAAGGTTGTTGTCTAATCTCACAGTAATTTCCAAGGGGTGGTGCATCTCCACTTTTAATATTCTGGCACAAGCATGGACACACAAGTTTACTAGGCTAGAATGTTTAAACAAGACAATGCTAAAAGCTAGGGGATGACAAAAGGAAAGCAAACACAGAGAGGAAGCTCATTTCCCAGCCAGCCTCCTAAGGCATATGACAGTTTTCTTCTACCACCCAGGCCATCCTCAGAGAGCTTTGTACTCCTAGAAGACTAGACTCAAGAGAGAAAAGAGTTCCTTCTCCCACTGAAATCTGTTTGCTGATGAGGGCAATTTTGACCTCTTCAAGGGAAATAGCATCCATTCTTCAGGCCCTAGCTAGATAATAATCATTTCACTATAACATAATCAACCCAATGTTCAGACAAGTGTCATACTTCAGGGCATGGAGCTAAGGCATCATAGTGTCAGCATAACCCAAAGTCCAGAACACCCCAACCTCCTCCTCCTTCTGAAAAGTTGTCTGTCTGGGGCTCCATTCAGTAGGGGTCCAGCCTGCTTTCTGCTTCTGAGGCTGGTAAACCAGTCTGTTGATGTGTCATTGATTTTTGATACATCTAGATCAGCATTTTAATAGCTTAATATTCCTTAATACCTGAAATTTCAAAAATTCTCTAAGCTTATTTCTTCATTTACAGAAACATAGGATGGTTTTAGAGATTAAATGAGATTACTGAAGGAGTAGGCTGGTAATTGAACTGTGATCCCTAGGCAGAGGGAGGAAGAGCCAACCAGCAGGAAAAGAGATTTTCAAGCCATTACCCTAATTAATAATCAGCCAATTAACGCCTCCCAGTTAGCATACTCCATTAACATAAAATGCTAATCTAGCCTCCAAAACATAGCCAATGCTCTTGCGTGGAACCTAGTGATTAACCAATCAGAGCTTCGCAACCTAAGGCTCCACCCCCAGGGCAGCTGCACAGTGAACCTACATATAGCACAGCGTCAAAGCCTGGAGAACTTCTTCCATCCTTGCCCTGGCCACACTAAGGCCCGAGCTGCAACGCTGAGCTGTGCACCTCCACCTTCACCCTGGATGTGCTTCCATCGTCACCTCGGCAAAGCTTGAGCCACAACACTGACAACGCGTCCACCGTCGTCTTGGCCAGGCTTGAGCTGCAACACTGAGGAAGCGTCCGTCGTCACCACAACACTGAGCTGTAACCAAATAAATGTCTGGTCACTGCGCTGAAGTCACGTTTCTTCATTCTGAAGTCCATCAGAATGGAAGAACGAAAGTGGCTAAAGCAATTGCATATCCAAAGCTTTTAAACTTGACTGCATATTGGAATCCTCTGGGGGAGTTTAACAAAATACTTATGTCTGGACCTAACCCCCAGAGATTCTGATTTAATTGGTGTGAGGGTGGGCCTGGGCATGGGGAGATTGAAGAGCTCTCCAGATGATTCTAACGTGCAGCCTGGGTGAGAACCAGTGATGAGTCTGGCTGATGCCTGACCCTATTAAGTGGATAATCAGGAAGGTTGATGAGAAGGTGTTTGAGCAGGACTGACCTTCAATGTCCTACTGACAATTTGGAGAATGATCTCTATTCTGCACATATAAAACTAATTTTCTAGGCGGTTCCGAACAGCTTTTGAGGGGACTTTTTAAAAAAATCATTGACCACATTTACTAACTTTTCGTTGATCACATTGGTTAATCTATTAAATGTCCCCAAGCTCATGTAATGAGAATTGACCTTACCAGTAGGTCAAATTGCAGGCCTCAGGGGAAGAGTGAGAGAGGGAACCAAGAGGTGGGCACGTTTGAATTCTCAGAGGTACCTGGTGCCCATAGCTATTCATTAATTCTGAATGAAAAAAAAAAAAGTGATTGTAATTCCTGATTGCAGATCAACTTGGTTTGAAATGGATTCCCACTTTCCCCCAGGTCCCTGAGCCCCTCAGGCTGGTGTGGCCTTGCCTGGAGCGTGCCCTGTCCTGCTGAGTCACCCAGGCAGGTCAAGCTCCTGCAGATTAGCAGGAGAATTTTGGCCAAGTGGAATTCAATCTGCAGACTGATTATAAGTGGATGTAATGGGGATAATATCCCGCTTGTGGTGCGTGAACAGAACATTTCCCCCCAGCTTCTTAGTCTGTGATTGTCAAAGTCATCTTTGCAGATTTGGCTCCTTTTGCACTTGCTTAGTAAGGAAATTGCTTCCTACTTTTTGATTCGGAGATTTTTGTTGTTGATGGTTGATGAGATGACAGAGAATTAGAATAGTCTCTGGCAGAAAGTGCTTTTCTATGCAAGAGGTATTAGAATGACTATACTTATGATAAGAGTAAACTTTCAGGGTTTGGACCCCCATTTTCATGACCAAAAATACCTGAGGAGTCATGAAACGAGTTGCAGTGAATGTCACTGAGGAAAAGTAAAATTCTTAACAGCGTAACTTTTCTGATCTTAACCACATTTCAGTCAAAAGCAAGTCGAACATTCAGTATATAAATAGGAAAGTCATCATGAAGCTTGAGTGATGCGAGCCAACAGAACAAAAGGGTCTCATGACAAGGAGTTTGCCTTTTGGGATTTATTTAAATGCAAGTATAAGATAAATATTCATGGGGCTTTATTTTAGGGAGAAAAGTTTTTCATGGCAAGACTTATTTAACGTAAGTTTTATCTCACATGTCCACGAGTCTCTTGAATCCTTTTGGGAACAAGGTAGGGGTATAATTATACATTTTAAAATATGCAGTTGTATGTGTGCCTTGGTTAGCCAGGACTGCTGTAAGAAAGTACCATAAAGTGGATGGCTAGACCAACAGACATTTATTGTCTCACAGTTTTGGAGGCTAGAAGTCCACAATCTGTAAGGGACGAGCTTTCCTTGTCTCTTCCTAGCTTGTGTGGGTTGCCAGCAAGCCAAAGTGTTCAGTCTCCACTTCAGCCACTTCATGGTGTTCTCCTCTGTGCTCTGCCTGTCTGTGCATAACGGCCCCCTTCTTAAAAAGACACTGCTCAGTTAGGTTAGGGCCCACCCTAATACAGTTGGGCCTCATTTTAACAAACATCTTTATTACCAAATAAGAACACATTCACAGGACCAGGGGTTAGGACTTGAACATGTCTTTATGATTCAGCAAGTGAAGAGTACAGACTGTTTTGTGCCTGGCATCTTTCATTCAAGTTAATAGTGTAGATATGCATCCGTGTTGTATGCATTAGTCGTTTGAGAGACTTAAAACAAGAGATATGAATTGTCTCACACTTTGGGAGGCAGGAGTAGAAAGTCAAGGTGTCAGCAGGGCCGTGCTGCCTCTGAAGTTGTTGCCTCTCTCCTGGTTTCTGGCAGTACCTTGTCAGCAATCCCTAGCATTCTCTGCCTCACTTGTCACATGGTGTTCTCCCCTATGTCTGTCTGTGTCCAATTCTCCCCTTCTTGTAAGGACACTAGCCATATTGGATTAGGGCCCACGCTTCTCCATCTTTGAAGACCCTATTTCCATGTAATATGGTCACCTTCCCCCCAGGACAGGGGTTAGGACCTGAACATGTCTTTTCAGGAGACACAATTCAACCCATAACAGTATGCTTGTACCTTCATGCCCATTTCCAATGAGAGTCAGGTTTTGAATCATGGTCAGTTGCCATCTTATGAGGGGGCCTGGTGGCTTAGAAAATCACAATTATTACATAGAAATCTCATACCTACATACCTGTGAATTCCTTAGACCTAATCACATCAAGTGGCAGATGGGACAGAAGTTGCCCAGGGACCACCTAGAAGCTGTGGGCAGGGGACTCCCAGTCACCAGCACTGGTCCAGGTTCTAATGAGAAGTCCATCAGGCCTGGGCACTTGGACCAGGACTGAACGGTGTGAACCATATGTAGATGTTTTCTAGTGTAGACAGTTATCAACTCACGGCCCTTCTTGCTTCACTCAAAATAATCTACCCCCATTACCAGATATAATATTAATTCATGAAAGTTTTCTGTTTTTTAAACCAACACATAAACAACCAATTGTTTAAAAATCAAAAGAATTAACCAATCACTATCTAGTTATAAACTGTTAGGTGGACAAATTCAGTGGCTAGAGGAATCAAAATGTTTGGCTGATTTAATTTTTTTTTCCTAAATAGATGGTATAGTGAGAGACAAACGCTGTTTATACACTCCTTTGAACATAAAGTATCAAAATGCTAAACCAGCTCTAAATTGGAAAATGATAAATACTAAACCTAAACTTCCAGGTACATCTCTCAGGAGATGTGTTTCCAAGGCCTCTGGTTATCCCACAAGACACATTCAAATTTCTCATGCCTTCAAGTTCAATTTTATGATTATTGCATTTTACAGAATATGAAAATTGTTATTTCACTGTTTTAAGTAAGACTGTAGAAGAGAAATTAGGATAATTGGCAAAATTTGTGAAACTTTTGTAAGTTTTGCTAGGTGTTGAGTATGTTAGAATATATTTCTCAATTTTAAAATGATGTTTGATCTTTTCATTTGACAAGCAATCCTTTTATGCACAATTTACATTTTGAATTGTGTTCGTAAATGGTGATTGTGTCTTAAAAAATCCTTTCATTTTTGCTTTAATAGTTATGGAACTAATTAATCATTACTGGTTTAATTAAAATATAATTCATGGGGAAAGCAAAAATTAGTTCTCATTAATTTGGACAAGCTAAGGCTGTCAGGCTGAATTTTAAATATGTTTAAAGAAATGCTTTTTTTCTTGTACAATTTTTTTCCTTTATTAGAGAATTTGTGGGCTTACAGAACAATCCTGCATAAAATACAGGGTTTCCATATAACACCCCACCAATAACAGCTTGCATTGGTGTGGAACATGTGTTACAATTGATGACAACAGATCTTTATAATTGCCTATTAATTAAAGTCCACAGTTTAACTTAGAGTCCATTGTGTAGTGTAGCTCCATGGATTTTTTTTTTTTTTAATTCTTTTACCATATATACAATCTAACATTTCCCCTTTTAATCATATTCAGATATATAATTCAGTGCTGTTATATGTGCTCACAATGTTGTACTACTGTACACCAACTATTACCAAAATATTTATATCATTACAAATAGGAACTCTGTACATTTTAAGCCTTAACTTCCCATTCCCTATCTCCACCCTGTCCCCTTATAACCTATATTCTAGATTTTGGCTATATGAGTTTGCTTATTTTAATTGTTTCAAATCAGTGAGATCATACAATATTTGAAATTTTGTTTCTGGCTTATTTCACTCAACATGATGTCTTCAAGGTTCATCCATGTACCAGGACTTCATTCCTTTTTATGGCTGAATAATATACCATTGTATCTATATACCACATTTTATTTATCCATTCATTTGTTAATGAATACTCGGGTTGCTTCCATCTTTTGGCAAATGTGATTAATGCTGCTATAAACATTGGTGTGCAAATATTTACTTGAATCCCTGCTTTCAATTCTTTTAGGTATATACTTAGTAACAGGACCAGGTCATATGGTAGTTCTATACTTAGCTTTCTGGGGAACGGCCAAACTGTCTTCCACAGTGGCTACATCATTTTACATTGCCACCAGCAATGAATGAGTGTTCCTATTTCTCCACATGCTCTTTAACAATTGTTATTTTTGTTTTTTTTAAAATGACAACCATTCTAATGGGTGTGAAGTATATCTCATTGTGGGTTTTTTGTGTTTGTTTGTTTGTTTTAAGTACTGGAGGTCGGGAATTGAACCCAGGACTTCTTATGTGGGAAGCTGGTGCTGAAACCACTGAGCTTCATCGTCTCGTTGTGGTTTTGATTTACATTTCCCTAATAGCTAATGATGTTGAGCATCTTTTCCTGTTCTTTCTGGCCATTTGTATATCTTCTTACACTTGATCTTAGCCAAAAGGCCGAGAAGCGATGTATATCTTCTTTAGAGAGATGTCTGTTCAAGTCTTTTGCCCGTTTTAAAATTGGGTCATTTGTCTTTTTGTTGTTAAGTTGAAGGTTTTTTTTTAATATACTGGATATGAATCTTATTAGATATGTGGTTTCCAAATATTTTCTCCTCTTGGTAGGTTGTCTAAAGATAAAGTTCTCTGAGGATCAAAAGTTTCTATTTTTGATGAGGTCCCATTATTTATTTTTCCTTTTGTTTCTTGTGCTTTGGGCATAGAGTCTAAGATATCATTGCCTAATACAAGATACTTCTCTACATTTTCTCTAGGAGTTTGATAGTTCTGGCTCTTACATTTAGGTCTTGGATCCACTTTGAGTTGATTTTTGTATATAGTATGAATAGGAGTCTTCCTTCTTTTTTTCCTTTTTCTCAAATGAAGATCCAGTTTTCCCAGTTCCATTTGTTGAAGAAAATATTCTTTCCCAACTGAATGGTCTTTGCCACCTTGTCAAAACTCAAGTGTCCATAAATGTTAGGGTTGATTTCTGAGCTCTCAGTTCTATCCCATTGACATATATGCCTGTCCAAAAACATAGGTTTATCATTAATTTTTATGCATTTGAATTTTAGCACCTGTATGAAGTAAGAAGCAGAGTTGCATACCAAACAATGCAATACAATAATACTGGCATTTATAATTACCTAAATGGTTACTTTTATCACAGGTCTTTATTTCTTTATGCTGCTTTGAACCACTGTCTAGTGTTCTTTCCTTTAGCATTGCTTGTAGTAGGCTATTGGTGATGAACTCCCTCAGCTTTTGTTTATCTAAGAATGTCTTAATTTCCCCCTCATTTTTGAAATTGAGTCTCACCAGACATAAAATTCTTGCTGGCCAGTTGTTTTCTTTCAGCACATTAAGTATTTCAACCCATTGCCTTCTTGCCTCCATGGTTTCTCATGAGAAATTAGCACTCTCGGACTCCCTTGTACATAACACATTGTTTTTCTCTTACAGCTCTCAGAACTCACTTTTTGTCCTTTACATTCAATATTGCAATCACTATATGACAGGTGTATTTTTTTTTTCATATTTATCCTGTTAGATGTTCTATGGGCTTCTTGGAGGTGTATTTTCATGTCATTATTTCTTTGACTGCTTCTTCTGCCCTTTTCTCTCTTCTCCTTCTGGGACTTCCATATTGGTGCATTTGATGGTTTACCATAGCTGTCTTAGGCTATTTTCACTTTTTAATATTTCTTTTTCCTTTCTTTCCTCTACCTTACTCATTTCAAGTGTCTTGACTTCAAGTTCACTGATTCTTTCTTCTGCCAACTCCATTCTGCTCTTGAAACCCTCCTGGGCATTTTTCATTTCAGTTATTGTGGTCTTCAACTCCAGTAAGTCTGTTTGGTTCCTTTTTATAACTTCTAGTTCTTTCTGAGACTCTGATATTGCTCATTATTTGTTTCCCTGATATTGCTTAGTTCTTTCTCTGTACTTTCCTTCATCTCCTTGAGCATTATTAAGATTATTTTTTTAAAGGACTTTGTTCAGTATGTCTACATTCTCATTTTCTTCATTGGTGTTTTCTGTATTTTTATCCTCTTTCTTTGGGTGGGCCACCATTTCCTGTTTCTTAGTTTGTCTTGTACTTTTTTGTTGCACACTGTACATTTTAATATTTTTACATGTTAATTCTGGGATTTGCTTTCTTGATTTTGTAACCAGCTGGTGATAAGACAGATTTTCTTGAGCTTCAGCCCTCCTTTCAGGGAAGTCTGCCCAAAAGCAACTGCAGTGTTCAGGGTTTTCCCTGTCTTTCTGGGCCTCTGTCTTGTCCTAGGCTTTTTGCTTGTTAGCTGTTTTGTAGTTCTCTTATTTACAGGAGTTTAGTTGCCCCTCTGTTTCCCAGGAGACAGACCTCCCTCACCTGTTTGAAGCTGGCAGGCCTTTGTCCCAGACTGTATGCCTCTATAGTTTTTTTACACTCCTTTCATTGTCTTTAACTGCTTTTTCCTGGAGGTCAAATTCTGGGAGGAGGGCACACTAGAGGGGACTATTCCAAGTCAGTCCTTCCCAACCAAAACATGGCCAGGGCCCCATGAAGGGGGCACAGAGCAGTTCCAAAGTTCCCTGGGGTGGGGTGAGGGAATAGGAAGGGCATCAGAATCTTCTCTGATGTAGCCCTTCAGCAACCTTTCCCCTACAGCCCTGGGAAAGTATTGTGTCTTTAAATCTCCACTGCCTCTGCCTTTGTCCAAGGTGGGTTGAAACAATTGTTGTCCGCAGAGTCAGGCCCTCAGTGATCTGGGTTCACTAATCAAAGCGGTGATCAGCCATGCCCACCCCTGTTGTTGGGGAAGAGGATTTTTATTTCCCTTTCTGTCACCAGCGAGCTAGTCAGGAACTGGATCCCAAGCAGCCTGCCTTGAGAGTGGGGTATGTCTGACCCTGCACAGAGAGAGCAATTTACTATTCTTTACTGTAGTTTATCAGCCTCTTTTTCCTACATCAGAGATGCATTTTAATACTATATTCAGGTATATACATTGAAATTTATACTGTATTGAACTGTTTCCATATTGAGCAATGAACAGAAAATATACATTTGAATTGAGTAACTTCTATGAACAGAAACATTTTTGAAAGCTTTATTTATATATTTTTGACAAGCAGATTAAATTATTGCTCTCGTCTTATTTCTGTTATTAATTTACTTGACAAACTCTTTGTAGGTTTTACAAATGAAAATTTTTTGTCTTTCCAATTGGGATAGATTTATCAACAATTCTGAATCAGGATAATGCAGATTAATGACAATTTAATGTACAAAAAAAATTGCTACCTGGAAACTGGACAATAAGTCATTTGCAGAGTCAAGTTTTCTGGATGGAGGTTTTATCTTTTGAAGTAAATTGGGGGGGGAACAAACTTTCTTAGTTTTTATGGAACATTTTCTAAAATAATCCATATATTTCCATTGTCTTAAGGATAGTTGATCAAGCATCATTTGTCCTTTTCTAAATGATTCAAGGCTATATTTTTGAAAAACCATTATTTCAATGTTGTTCAAATGTCTCTGGAGAGGCCTGGGGTATTTTTTTATCTCCTAAAATCCAGTCTCAGGAAGTGTGTCTGTGCATGTCTGTGTGCACATTCGGGTGGCTGCATGTTCCTTACCTGGCAGCTCTCACTCTTGCTGCTGCATTGTGTCCACCTGCAGTGAATGACATCCCCCCCCCCACTGCCCAGCTCCTAACGATGTTTTCTTATGACTTGGAAAGCCAGATAATCCGGCTTATTAGAAAGATGGCTAAAGTGAAAGCAATGTGGCTCTCTACAAGGAAATGCTGAACTCTCTGTGAATGGAGTCCAGGAAGGGAAGGGAAGGTCTATAGTACCTCCTGCTTTGGATGCTCAGGGCCTTTTTCTGCTCACTTCCTTGTTCTTAACTGGGCCCCAATAGGTAAGGGCTTATTAGAGCAATAAGCAGTGCTCTAAGCTGAAGCGGTGTTCTTGTGTTAATGTTGTTCTTTATAACTTGCAGTTCCTTTTAAGACTAATCCAAAGGATGCTTATTAGAATCTGTTATGTATCACCCTAGTTAAAAGAAATGCATGCAGGATGTGAGTGATGGTTAATTCTGAGTCCCAAGATTAAAATACATCCACATTAGCAATCAAGTTCAGATGACTCAATTTAATCAATATTTTCATTTGAAAATACATATTTTTATCATTAAAGAAAAGTTCTTGGCCTTCACAACTATGAGACAAATGCTGATTTTATTTTAAATTTTCATCTCGGAAAGAAAACATAATGAAGCCCTTAAGAAATGGGTCCTCCTTAATTTAGGCACTATTTTTTCTACATTATGGTATAATTGTCATAGATATTAAGATACTTTTATTAACTAAAACAAAAACATTTGCTTTCCAGCTATTTTTAAAATATCTGTTCATTTTAACCCACTAGAGAATTTTGGAATGCACTGTGTAGTGTGATGAATGATGCTCCCCAAGGCTGTCCCTGGTCTTAGTGCCCAGAAGCTGTGAGTGTCACCTTCTATGGCAAAAGGGATTTTGCAGATGTGATTAAGGATCTCGAGACGGAGAGATTATTTTGGATTATCTGGGTGGGCCCAATGTAATCATAAAGGTGCTTATAACGGAAGCAAGAGGGTCAGAGTGAGAGAAGAAGGCAATGTGAAGATGCAAGAAAAGGGAGAAAAGGTGATGTAGAACCGCCAGACAATAAATTTGCATCTTTTAAGCCACAAGTTTGTGGGGCTTTGTTACAGCAGCATCGGGAGATGAATGCACACAGGAAATAAAGATAAGCAGACATTAAACACAAAAACCATGCAGTTAACTCGGATTTTACTTTCCTCCTCCTGTTTATTCTGAAACACAACAATAAACGTGAGCTTTCCTGTCTTTCACAATTTGCAAAAGAGCTCTTACTTTAGAATTAATTAACCTAACAGAAGGAAACATTTTAAAATCCCATAGACAAAAATTGGCCTTTCATTCCAGTGGGCTCTGATGTATCTCTGTTTCCACTATTTACTGCCCAACTTTCTGTAAATCCCCATCAGCAAGCATAGTTTTGAATGACTCATCCTTAGTCCTAGGATGTTTTGAAGGGTGGTTTTTCTTATGGAGAGATGATTGCTGCGAGCCCACGCCTTCCCAGCTCCTTGCTACAGTGATTAAGAGTTGATTAAGAGTTGACCCTGCTACTGTGTATTGAGAATCCTGGCAAGAAATTGAACTAGAGATTTGGAACAAGAGGCTAAGTACTACCTTTATGGCTTTTGTAAGAAGGTCACAATATCATTTTTTTTTATTGCCAGACAATAAATCCCCCATTTTATGCTTTATTATAAATTAATTTATTTTATTATTAAATGTGCCACATCACAAATAATTTGGAATACAAAGAAAGTTTTCAAAAAATCAAACATACCCCTATCTTAACATAACCACTGCCAGGATTTGGTGTATCTTCTTGCAGATTTTTACCCTTTGCAAACACAGTTGTTGTTTTGCTTGTTTGTTTTTAACCCAAATGCACTTATTGTTTTGCATCCTTAAAATTAACACCCCACCATGAACTTGAAATAGTGATAAATGATATTCTTGATCTGAGGCTGTACCTGGATTTGGCCTCTGGGCTGTAACTACCAACCCCTGGATTACAGTAGGGTTCATGGGCTCTATTAAGACAGGAAACTGCGTGGTGGTGGTTTGGAGCTATATGTACCCCCCAGAAGAACATGTTCTGAAATTTAACCCATTCCTGTGAGTGTGAATCCATTGTAAGTAGGACTTTTTTGATGAGGTTACTTCAGCTAAGGTGTGGCCCACCTCAATCTGGATAGGTCTTAATCTTATTACTGGAGTCCTTTATAAGTGGAATGAAATTCAGAGAGAGAGAGAGAGAAAGTCACAGGAAGTGAGAAGCTGAACATCAACGGAACCTGGAAGAGAAAGGAGAGATGAGAAGATGCTGTCATGTGCCTTGCCATGTGACACGCTAAGGACCAAGGATGACCAGCAGCCAACTCCAGAACTCCAGTCTTCAGGAAGAAAGCATTGCCTTGATGACACCTTGATTAGCCTCAAAACCATGAGCAAATTAAATACCCATTGTTTAACCTAACCCATGCCATGGTATTTGTTTGAGCATGGTATTTGAAAATATATAAAAATAGGTTATATATTTTCTTAGGAGCTATTTGGTTGCTAGAAACTTATCCTATTTGAACTGCTATAGGTAAAGTCAGGTTTTTAAAATAAGATACGACAGGAAACTCATCTTCTACACAACCAAGGATGGGAAACAAAATTCAGCCAGGCCCACAAATACCAGGTCCAGGGAATCAGAGATAAATTGCTCCTTCCAACTGTAATGGAGCCACATGTCTACTCCATTCTCCTGATCTTCTCTCTTAATTGATTCTCCTTGCTTAAGTATCAGTGTGAAAATTGCTAAAGGTCATTGAACCGGTCCAATTTTTATTTTATATGAACTTTTAACAAGTGTCCACCATCCAATAACTGTCTCTTTCAGTGTCCTCATTCCAAGTTCTTGGGAGAAAGAATAGGATTGGCTCAGTAGAGATTAGATGTTCACCCTACTCTAATCAGCTGTGACTTGCAGGGACCAATTCAGGTGGTAAAACTAAGGAAGCCAGAGTAGGAAGCAGATGTCAGGGTGAGACCACAGCAATTAACATTGTTCCTGTATATATTCTGCTATATGGGACATTCCAAATACTCACATGTCTGTGATACTGGAAAATTAGTACACAGATAAAAGTATTCTGGAGGGTAATATGGTACTTGCTAATTGGTTAAATTAATTAATCATTTGACTCACAAATTCTGGGACAAATGACCAGCAATTCTGCTCTGGGTATAGAATTCAAAGAAATGATCAGACTGATCTATAAGGGGACATGCTTGAGAATGTTCATTTTGATATTGTTTATGGTGGTGGTAGGAAGTTAGAGGCCATTGGGGTGTCCATTACTTGGAGAAAGGAATATGTTGGAAGAATACACTGAACCATGGCAGTGCAAAGCATAATTTACATGTACTTAAAGCTGTGGTGCCTGTGTTGAGAGAAAAAGGAAGAAACAATGTGATTTAACCTAACACCATGAATGTAAATTTAAAATACATGCATAGAAAACATAACCCTCTACAAGAAAACATCCAAACAAAATGATACACATTAAAAACATATGAGAGGGAAGCAGATGTGGCTCAAGTTGAACACCCACCTCCCACATCAGAGGTCCTGGGTTTGGTTCCCAGTGTCTCCTAAAGAAAAATAAACAAAAAACAGGCAACAAGCAGACAATGAGCAAAACAAACAAACAAACAGAAAACAACAAGTAGATGTGCAAAAACAACAAGCAGGCAAGGAACACAAACAACAAGCAAACAGACAAGGGAGCCATCTGGGGCAGGGGAACATATGAGAGACTTCTGACTATGATGGACTAGCATGTAATAAATCAAGCCTCCCACCAAGAATAACTAGAAAAGCTGAATATATTCATATGTGTACATATGAAGGTAGCTGAAGCTACAAAGAGAACCAGGACTTGAGGGTCCAAAAGTTTAAAAAGAAGGAAAACTCATTCAGGAGTTTATCAAAAAAACAAATTTGACTTTATTGATTTCCTTCATTTACATTTGTTTTCCAATTCATTAATTTCTGCTCTAGAGTCTCTTTGAGCTTAACTTGTTTTTTCTAACATATTAAATTGATATCTAGATTATTGATTTTTAGCCTTTCTTCTTTTTAAATATTAGAATTTAAAGCTATACATTTTCCTCTAAGCATACCTTTAACTATATCCCACAGATTTTGATATACTGTATGTTTAGTGTCATTTAGTTAAACCTATTTTATAGTTTCTGCTGTGATTTCTTTCCAAATATTTGGAAATTTTATAGTTTTGAAATTATTAATCCCTAGCTTAATTCCATCATGGCCAGAAAACATGCTCTGAATGATTTAAATCCTTTGAAATTTATTGAAACTTCTTTTATAGCCAGCATATGGTCAATTTTGAGAAATGTCCCATGTGTACTTGAAAAAGTTGTGTAGTCTCTTGTGGTTGCATGTGGTATACTTTATATGTCAAAAATTTTGGTTTGTTAATTGAGTTGTTCAAATCTTGTTTTTCCTTACTGAGCTTTTGTCTACACGTTCTATTAGTTACTGAGGGAGGTGTGTTAAAACCTTGCTTTCCATGTATGAGGTCCAAGGTACAATCTCTGGTAACTCCTTTAAAAAAATAAAAAAAACCCTCCCACTATATAATTGTGGGTTTGAATATTTATCCTTTTACTTTTGTCAATCTTTGCTTTGTAAATGTTGAAGCTAGTTAATTACATAAAAATTTAAGAATTGTTATATCTTCCTTGTGGAGTAAATCTTTAATCATTATAAAATGTCCCTCTCTATCTCTAGTAATACTTCTTACCTTAAAGTTTACTTTGTCTAATATTAATATAACGATACCATTTCCTCTTGCTTAGTGTTTTCATGACATTTGTTATTTCATCCTTTTACTTTCAAGCTTAATCTGTCTTTATATTTAAGATAATTCTCTTTTAAACAGCTTATAGTTACTTTTTTCTCCATTTGATGATCTTTGTCTTTTCATTCTAGTGTTTAGTCCATTTACATTTGAAGTGTAAGTTTACCATCTTGCTATTTGTTTTCTATTTCTCCCACTTACTATAAGTCCCTTTTTCTTTTCTTTTTTTTTAACCTTCCTTTGAATTAATCAAATATGTTATTAGTTTGTTAATCATACTTTCAAAAATACATATTCATTTAGTGGGTTACCTTAGAGACTACCTTAGAGACTACAGGTTGAATTTTTTATTTATTAGTTTTATATAATTTAGTATTATTACCTCAACATTACAAGGATTTTTGAAAACTTTAAATCTATTTTTTTGTTTAATACACAACTGTTATCATTATGCATTAAACTGTGACTTAGTAAATTATTTTACTGTTCTTTCATTGATTACCCTAGAGATCATAGCTTGCATCTTTGACTTATTACAGTCTAATTTAAATTAATACTGTTACCTCTTCCCTAACAAAGAAAAGACATTGTTAATTTACTCCACTGTACAATTGTTTTCTAATTTAAAAATTTCAGCTCTTAGACAACAAAATGTTATTGTTGTCTTACATTTAAATTTTACATATATTTTAAAAGACAAGACACTATGATTATTGTTTTGTCAATATTTGATTCTTTCCCTTACCTTTAACCTCACTTGCTAGATGAAAAAAAACGGTATCTCATTGTTTTAATTCACATTCCTTGGGTAATAGAATTGAACAGTTGATTATCTTCCTTTGTGAAATACCTTTCATATTTTGGGTCAATTTTTCTATTAGTTTCATTAGCATTTTCTTGATTTTTAGAAACCATATGTAAGATAGTAAACTCTTTGTAATATTTATTTTCAATAATTTCTCTACTGTGTTGTTTTTCTTTTAATTTTGTTTTAGCACACATACTTTAATTTCTCACGTACCAATCCTATATTCATTTCCTTTGTGATTTTGTTCATTATATTTAAGCTTAGAAAGTCCTCCCCACTCCAGAGATGTGATAGATAGGTACTCGCTTGTATTTTCTTCTCATTTTTTTAATGGAACGCATTTTTAATCTTTAACTCACTGATCTATATGAACTTAAATGAGGCAGATAGAAAACTCTTTTGACTCATTAGGCTAACAGCTTTACCTAAACTTCTTAAGATGGTAAACAACATGATTTTGTTGTTGAGGGTGGTTCTTCAAGCACTAGATAAGACATAGAAGAGGTCCTGGACTAAATTACAGGGCACAGGAGAGTTTAGCTCTGAAGTTAGGGCTGATGACTCAGCTTGTCTACTAACTCTTTGCAGGAGAACCAAGTGCTTAGCCAAAGGTTGTCATCCAACCTTTGGATGGTGTCACACTGTCCTGTGTGATACCACACAAGTCAAAACTCTTTCTCTGCATTGAGCCTTGAGAGAATGATAAGCAGAGTCTGAGATCAACACCCTTCCCCTCATCACACCAAAGGGCCAGGACTCTGCAGGCAGGATACCATCCACTACGAGCCTTGGGTTTGCAGGGCAGAGGAGAGAGCATCAGACTTTTCAAAGAGCTCCATCAACAACCTTCTTGCCAAAGATCAAGTCTAGGTCATCATGCCTAATGACTCTCAGAGCTTGTAGCAGTTTGATATTGTTTATGAACTCCGGAAATAGACATTGGATTATGATTGTGAACAGGTCTGTTCCTCTGGGCATGTTAGATTGGATTGGATTGGATTCAGAGGTTTCACTTTTACTTGATTAAATAATGATTAAGGCTTTGATTGGGCCACGTCAGTAGGACCAAGGAGGTGGGGACTCATAGAGAAAACAACATGACAGAGGAGAAAGTTAGAGTTTTGATTCTGGAACCAGAGACATAAGCATACAGAGAAGCAGATAAGTGAGGAAAGAGAGAAGGCTCCATTAGACACGAGGCCCCGGGAAGAGAGATGAGCCTGATAGTCTACAGCTGGCCTTGTGGAGAGAGCAGAGCAGCTGAACCTGGAGAGAAACGAGCCCCAGGAGAGAGACAAGACTTGTCCCAGCCTGAGGCTGAGATTGGAAGAAGCTGGGACCATGGAGCCTTAAGAGGGAGAGGAAGACTGAACCCTTGCAGACGTCGCCTGCCATCTTGCATCAACACATGGCAACAGACTCTGGGTGAGAAAGCACCTCTTATGGTACCTTGAGTTGGACTCTTTAGGGCCTTGTGACTGTAAGCTTCTACCCCAAATAAATACCCTTTATAAAAACCAACCGGTTTCTGGTATTTTGCATCAGCACCCCTTGGCTGACTAATACAGAGTTCACTCCAAGGAACCAGGGTTTTCAATGAAGCCTTGGCCCAGCTGCATTCCTAGGATGTAAAGTAGGGGCATCTTTGAGAGCAGTTGGTGGGACAGAGAGAGGCTGTAAAGACATGCAAGAGCATACCTGCGTCTGTATGGCTGTCAAAATGCCAGACACCTCATCTCATAAGGGCAAAAAATCCCAGGAGCCTTGGCTCCCAGATCTCTTTTTCCCATTTATCAGCTGTGCAGTCTTGGGTAAGTGACCAACATTCCCTAACCACCAATATCTCTGCCTGAAACCCAAGGGAGTTAGACAAGATGGCCTGTAGCTTTCCAGCCCCGACCTTCTTTGATCCATAACCACAACTGCCACCCCCGTCCCCCAGACCCATTTGGGCTTCCTTGAATGGAGAAGTTGGCTCCTTTGCAGAGAGGAAGGGAATCACAAACAGCAATAGGCTCCTCAGGGCTAAATGCAACCTGCAAAGCACAGGCAGGTTGGTTTCCACACGCACACTACATGGTATGGAAAATTCCGCTGGTTTTGTACCAGCCTGTTCTGTGACACCTGTCACACATTGATAAGATGCCACCACCACAAAAGAAGATGTTATCAGCTGTCAGCCATTCCAGTAATAAAGTGGGATGTAGTGGAAATGTGATTTATCAAAATGCGATGAAAGAAATTATTATTTAGCCATCTTTATCTTCTGCCACTATTTTCATAAACACAGTATTTGTGGACAATGTTTGCAAAACACAAATTTAACACATTTCCAGCAAAAGAAAGAATGCTATCTCATTTATTTACTGTGTTTTCCCATTAATAACAGTAATAAACATATCTGGTAGGCAATTAATTCATTTAACACAAGACTGACTTCAATATTACAGTACCAGCCCACTACAAGGCATTTTAATCATCCTTGCATGTGGTTGCACTGTGACTTAGCCCACTTTTCCTACGCATGCAGGGAGGCTCCCAGGATATGACTCTCACCTGCACACTCATTTAGCCCATAATACAGCTTCCCAAGACAACATCCCAAGGGCATCCACTGTTTGCAGGGACTAAGTGACTGTACTCAGAGAGTTCTCTTAGTAATTGTGGATCCTTCTCCCTTCTTCTTTCTACTTGCATGTGTCTTTGCAGCTACTATATTAGTTGGGAATTTTGGCTCTACTGTTTATGTAAACCTCTGGAGTTTATCCTAACAGATTCCTTTCTCATACCTGTGTATCTCTAGAAAGTAGCCCCGTTCTGCAAAGCATCCTTGAATACCAGCAACTACAGGATGTGTAGTATCTCCTCCTAGTGAGTGAGCCCTGAAAATCACAGTGTGTGATTGCTGGTTGATTTGTTTATTAGTTTTTCTGCACAAAGGATCTAGTTTGGGGAGAGTAGAAATGGTAAAATCTGTTACATTGTTATGTTGTGTTAATGTTACTCTGCTCAGGTTTTCATGAAGATCAAGGTTCTATTCGAACATGAAGGACACGAAGAACTCTTATTTTATAGCAGATTCACAGAACTCAATTTCAGTCCATTGGAAAATATGGGCATAATATTGATTTGGATTGCTGTTCTGGAACTAAATCAGCAAGGAGAAGCTTTTTCTTAACTATGTATCAAAAATTGGTATGTAAATAGCATATGTTGAATTCACGTTATTTTCAGAGCAGCAGTTAAAGATACCGAAATGGCAATTTTTGAGGAGAAAAACAGATTCAAAGACTACTGAAAACAGGTAAATTGTGAAAAAGAGTTGATGGGTACAATAGAAGAAAACTTGAAAAGCAAAATGCACTTAAAACTATGAAACCTAGAAATTCAGCCTTCGTAAGGTCTGCTTAATACTAACGATCTTGATGATAGTAACGATAATAATCATGAGAGCAGCTAAGGCATATATAACGCTTACCATGTGCCAGGCACGATTCTAACTTGATAGACCAATTCACTTGATTTTCGCAGCAACCCTAGAAAGGCAGTTACTATTATGAACCCACTGTACAGATGAGGATTTGCCCAAGGTCTCACAGTTGTTAAAAAAGCCAGAAGACAGCATATTGTAAGGTACTGTTCTCCTTTCTTTCACTCCATCTCCCTTTTCACTCCACCTTTAAATGACAGGAGCGCGGATCCAATCGGTCAGGCAACATTGGTAAATGGCAGAGAGCTTGCTCCTTTCCTCCTCGTCGGAGTAGAAGGGAAGCAATGTTACTTGTCTGTCAGAAGGCAGCCACTTCCTTCTGGCTCTCCTCTGAGGCAGCCAGGTCCAGCCTAACCATGCACTGGCAATTCCTCTCTCCCTGATGCTGTGCTCTACAGGTTTGGAAGTTTGATATTGGTTTGGCTTATTTTGTAACCATTAGTGGCAAGATCTGAGACCTGGGTTTGGGTATTGGGGGCTTAAGTTGGGCAAAGCAAGTCAAGCTTTGAACTGAGACTCTTTGTACCTGCCTGGCTTAAGAACATTGGGCAGTTTGTTATGACCCAGCCCAGCTCCTGAGAATGCTCTGCATTTGGGTTATGAACCAAAACCACAACTCTCAGACATAGCAAACTTCCTTTCTTCCTCCCTCCCTTCAGCAACTATTGATGTTGACTTGATATTGCCCCTCATTATTTCCCTGAGACTTGGTAAGGTCGTAGGTGGGATCCAGGTATTTCTGGAACCTCTGGCCACTACCGTTTAGCACTCTCTCCTCCCATATGCATATCCACAAAATCTCAACAGCACACCCAACAACATGAGCTTGGGATTGTTTGTTTGTGGAGAAGGGCTTGCGTTATGTCTGCACAATGTTCCCCTCCTGTGTGACCAGGTGCAAAGGCTGAATGAGGTTGGAAAATCAGACTCTTGTCTAGAACAGCATTTTCTTTATGCTCACTTTAAGTCTTGACTTTTTTTTTTTTTTTTAACACCATGTTCTGCTAACTGAACTCAACAGCCCCATTACATAAGTTTTATTAAAGGACCACAAACTTCAGTCTAGTCTTAAATACTTTGAAAATTTGAGTTGGAATCTTGAGAAACTCTTTTTTGCCTGTGACATGATGTTCAATTTGGGATGGCAAAGAAAACATATTTGTTGTTGAAGCCATAAGTGATAAAATAAGCTAGAACTCATCCACAGCTGATTCTCCTTTCTTTCTGGGCACTTTCTGGTGAGGCCATGTGATTAATTCTGCCCAACAGGCTATGGGTAAAGTGGTATTTATGGGCCAACGAATTTAATTGCTGGTGTGAGACCTTTCCGTGCTCCTTTCCCCTGCCCTGGTGACTGCAGAGAAGGCCTCATGTTGAGATGACAGAGCCAGAAGGTGTACGACCCATGTTACTGCATGGAGAACAGTTGGCTCAGAAAGTTACCCAGGCATTGCAGTGGACTTGTGTTAAGCCACTATGATTTTGGAGTTGTTTGCTACTGCAGCCTAACAGCCTATCCTGACTATTAAACCATGTCATATTGGGACTTTGCATTTTATTTTCATATAGTATTATTTTAAATTAACTGCTAATATACTATGGTTCTTTCTCTGACCTTTGTATTTATTAAAACATTATCGAGGTATAATTGATATACAATGAACTATACATATTTAAAATACATAATTTGATGAATTTTTACAAATGTATATGCCCTTGAATCATCATCACAACTAAGGTAATGAAAATTTCCATCACCCCCAAAAGTTTCCTTGTGTTCCTTTACAATCCTTTTTTCTCCCTCTCCCTTCCCTAATCCCCATTCCAACCATTGATCTACCTTCTGCCACTACACATTTTCTAGAATTTTATATAAGTGGAATCATATAATATATTTATTTTCTGCCTGGCTTCTTTCACTAAGCATAGTTATTTGTAGATTCAATCATGTTACTGTATCAATCAATAGTTCATTCCTTTCAGTTGCTGAGTTGCTTTCTATTGTATGGATGTAACACAATTTGTTTACTCATTCACCTGTTGATGAAAATGGTTTTGTCTGCACCTTCCTACTAAAGATTTAACTCTGCCAAGGCCCCCTTCATACTGACTGATGGATGTTTCTAACTGGGTTGTAATTAGAACCAGGATCTATTATTTCATTTCTCCAGCCATCCCCAGTCCCTCCCACAGCACTAGAAATCTTCTTCCTGTACAAAAGCCTAAGAGCTGTGTACCAGACCCCACTGTGCTGTGAGAGTGGTTTGCTTGGCCAATAATTATTATGTCCATGAATCTGAGGCTTGTATTAGACACTTTGGACATTTGTGGACAGGAATTCAAACACTTTACATTTATATACTAAAGGTTGTTTTTTCCCCTTATTTATGCAGTTCTCAATGCAAAAATAAACATTTGTACTGAATATAAAAAATTAAATTTGTTATTACAAGTAATAGAAATGTTTATAATCAATTTTTATTATAAGCTATTACAAATATAGCTGCTATGAACATTCATGAGCATGACTTATGTATGCTTCCATTTCTCCTGAGTGAATATTTAGAGAATAAAGTGGCTGGGTCATATGGTAGGAATATGCTTATCTTTTTAAGAAGCCACCAATTTTCCAAAGTGTTTGTACTATTTTATATTCACACCTGCAATATATGAGAATTCCAGATGCTTTACATCCTCGCCCATACTTGATGTAGTCTGACCTTTAACTTTGATTACCACTATCTCAAGTGTACAGCTTTATTCCCATATCACCAATTCAGGTTCTTGATACGTTTCTTGCAATAATCTCTTAAATGGCACTCCTCCTTCAGATGAAATTAAGGTTGTCATGTAGGAACTCTGTGAACTTCCTCCCACCGCCTGTAAACGTAGTTCTATCAGTACCAATTATTTCCACCCTGCCTTCTGTCAGAGCAGGGGAGCTGTGTCTGCACCTCCTCCTGCCGAAATCCTCTCCTTGATCCCAACACGGTGCCCTGGACCCTATCCTTCTCCTGTGAAGCCGTACTCTGTCAGGCATGTTTCTCTCTCGCCTACCTTTAGCTTTCCCAATTATATGGTACTTTCACTTCAGTCTAATAATATATTCAATTCTTGTCCATCTTTAAAAACAAAAAAACATAGGGAAGACTATCTTGTGACCCCCTATTTCCCTCTAGCTACTTCCTATCTTTCTCCTTCCATTTAGAGTTAAACTTAGCACGAAGAAAAACTCCCCTTTCCTCTTCAACCCACTGCAATCTGACTTTCATCCCACACTCCACTGTAGCTTCTCTTGCCTACCTCTCCAGTGACCACTCTGTTCCTAAATCAAACACATCTCAACCCCTCTTCTAATCTCTTGGAAGGCTTTGCACACTTGATCAATTCCTTTTTTTTTTTTTTTTTTTTTAGGTACAGGAGATCGAACCTGGTACCTTGAGGGTGGGAAGCCACTGAGCCACATCGGCTCCCCTGAGTTGGTTTTTTCATTTGCTTTGCTTGTTGTTTGGTTTTTCATTTAGGAATCACAAGGAACCGAGCCTCGGACTTCCCGTGTGGGAAGCAGGTGCTCAACTGCTTGAGCCACATCCACTCCCAATCACGTCCTTCTTAAAACCGTTTTTCCTCTTGGCTTTCCAAGGTTCTCCTCAGACTACACTGGATGCCCCTCCTTGGTCTCCTTCTCCTTTTGCTTTCCTCCACTGTATTTACGAGTTCCAAAGCCATAGGGCCAGCTGCTTCCACTTGGATATCCCATGGACCCTGAAATCCAATAGGTATAAAATTTAATTTATCACCCTCAAATCTGCCTCAAATCTGCCTCTCCACCTACATTCCCATATCAGTGAATCCACCCAGTTTAACCTCCTTGACTCCTAACCTGTTCCTTAACTGCCACATCCAATCACTTGCTTAGTCTGAGGTTTCTTGTGTCTACCTCCTCTCCACCCCTTCTGTCCCTGCCTTACCTTAGGCTGGCATCATCTCTCACCTGGATTACTGCAACTAGCCTCCTGAATAGTCCCGTGGCTTCTGGTCTTTCCCACCTGCAATCCATTCCCAACTCTGCTCTTCTTGATCTGGCTCCTGCCTTTTCCTCTAAATTCACCTCCTGCCATTTCCTTTCTAGATTCTGTCTTATATACTCCAGCCATACTGAATGTCCTGCATTTCTATGAATGGGCCATGATTTTGTACTTCATGCTGCCCTCTTGGACTGGAACATCCCTTTCACAAATTTTCACAGGTTCTTCTAAACTCAGCTCTCTATAGCCAACTCTAGTGGAATCTTCTACAACATTTCTCTGGCCTTCCAATGAGACCCTTTACTTCTCTGTGTATTCCTTTATTATTATCCTTTTCACCAATACTGTTCTCAGATCTCTGAAGATTACCTTATATGACAAAAGGGACTTTGCAAATGTGATTAAATTAAGGATCTTGAGATGAGGTATTGATCCAGGATTATGTGGGTGAGCCTTAAACATAATCACAAGTGTTCTTATAACAGGAAGGAAAAGGAGGATTTGATTAGAGAAGAAGAAGGCAATGTGACCACTAAAGCAAGATATAACCTGCTGGCTTTGAAGATGGAAGAAGGTGCCACAGGCCAAGCTCTAGAATAAGGAAACGGATACTCCCCTAGAACCTCTGGAGGGAGTGCATCCCTGCAGACACCTTGATTTTGGGCCAGGGAAGCTTATCTAAGACTTCTGACCTCCAGAACTATAAGAGAATAAATGTGTGTTATTTAAGCTATCAAGTTTGGGGTAATTTGTTGCAGCAGCCATAGGAAGCTAATGCACCAGGCCAGGAGGGTCCCTGCCCTGAGCCTCACGCTCTAGAGGCCCCTGCTCTAGGCCTCCTCCAGCTATGCGGCTTCTCTTGGGGGAATGGGGGTGTGTGGATGTTCATGTCCTTGCTTCTACACTAGGCTCCAGGTACTTAGGACCCTGGAATTCCTCCCTATGTAGAGAGTAGCCTGAAGGACATAAAATCTGAGGCCTGGAGACCAGATAGGAGGCTACTACAGCGATTCAGACAAGAGATGGTGATGGTGGTGGAGATGGTGAGAATTGGTTGGATTCTCAGTGTATTTTGAAGGTAAAGGCAGTAGGCTTTGCTGCCATGTTGGATGTGAGGTATGATAGAAAGAGAAGGGTTGAGGGTGATTCCAAGGCTTCTGGCCTGAATGACTAGAAAGAGAACATTGCCATCAACTGAGATGGTAAGGAAGGAAAAAAGAGTAAGTTTGGGGCATAAGATCTGTGGCCCCACTTTAAATGTGTTAAGTTGAAGGTGCCCATTAGATAACAAAGTGGGTAGGTAGTTGGATGTTTTAGTGAGTCTTGCCTCTCTCAAAGACTCTATGCTTCCAGCAACTATTTATGGTCTTACAATAGTAAATATATATATATATATATATTTTTTTTAGGTACTGGGACCGAGAATTGAACCCAGGACATCATATGTCGGAGGCTGGCACTCAACCACTGAGCCACATTGGCTCCCTTGAGTTGGCTCCCTCATCTGTTTGCTCATTGTTTTGATCATTGTTTTGCTCGTTGTTTGCTTGTTTTTCATTTTTTCTCACTGTCTGCTCATTTGCTTGTTGTTTTTGCCTGTTGTCTGCTCTTTTTTTTTTTGCTTGTTGTCTGCTCATTGTTTGTTTGTTTTCTTTAGGAGGCACTGGGAACTGAACCCGGGACCTCCCATGTGGGAGGCAGGTGCTCAACTACTTGAGCCACATCTACTCCCCTTAATTAATATTTGAAAAGGCAAATGAATGTATGAAATTCCTCCATGGAAATGTTTCAACAACTGCTCAGTTTTATATCCCCAGATCCTCAAGTTGGCTAATGTCAAGCCTATGAGACAACAGTGTGAGCCAGGGATATTAACAACCTGATTGTTTTGTGTTTTCTTGTTCTTGGCTCTTCCAAACATTTTGATTAGGACTGGGGCTGATGTTGAATATTAATACAAGTGGATTGAAATCAGAGCCCATGGTCTGTCTGTGTCTTACTAGTCTAGTGTTGAACTCTAGGATTTGCTGATTGCAAGAAATTCTTCACTGTAATTATAAAAGTATACTAATATTGACTTTGTTCCATCTCTGAAATTATATTGTTTTCCCCACCTCATATTTTGGAAAGTTGACAACCAGAGTTTTTGTTATATCTTTCCCCTGAATGCATTCTGGATGCGAATGGGACCTGAAACAGTATCTAATGATGTTGAACAGTCTATTAAGGTTAATTCCCTAGAAAATTTTAATTTGATAACAGCAATAATGCTGAACTGCCACGCTCTAATTTTACAGACACAATAAAACAATGTGTCTATAAAACATGGTCACAGTTCATCTGTGAGCTCAAGGAGACTAGATTGTTCTCTCATTCTCTCTTCAAGAGAGAATTATTTACTTTTTTACTTTCAGTATTTTTTTTATTAGAGAAGTTGTATTTTTACAGAAAAATCATGCATAAAATATAGAGCTCCCATTCAATACCCTGTATTATTGTGGTACATTTGTTAAAACTGATGAAAGAACATTTTATAATTGCAATAATAATTGTGGATTTCATTAGAGTTCATTGTTTGTGTTGTATATAGTCCTATTTGTTTGTTTTTTAAATTTTATTCTAGTAACATTTATACAACCGAAACTCTCCCCTTTTTAACCATATATGTAATTCAGAGCATCAATTAAATGCACAAGGTGGTCCTAACATCACCTAATTCATTTTATTTTATTTTTTATGATAAAAATTTTTTATTTGTAAAATGATATATAAATATATTTGTATATATGTGTGTTTGCTTACATAAATGTAATTATATATATATATATATATTTTTAAAGGTGCTTAGATTACCTAAATGTATCATAACTTTTTAAATCCTCATTTTACTTACTTTCTAAGCAACATTTGACCAGTTACTACTCTTTCCTTATTTAACCAACTTTTTCTACTTTATTTGGGATCACTGTGCCCTCTTGGCTTCCTCCCACCTCATTAGCCCCCTCTTCTCTGCTTCCTTTGCCTGATCTTCCTTGTTTTCTTGATTTCTAAATATTGAAGTTCCCTGGAGCTCAGTGCTTGGCCTTCTTCTCTTCTCTATCTGTTGATACTCCCCAGTGATCCCATCCATTACCATGGCTTTAAATACCACTTATATGTTATACGTCCCAAATTTAAATGTTGAGATTAGCTCTTGCTCCTGAACTTCAGGCTTGTATAGCTAACCTCTTTGTGCCTCTGTTTCCTTATCTGTAAGGTGGGGATAATAGTACTTACCTCACAGTGTTAGTGCTATTTGCACCTCCAGATCCACTCTTCATCCTTCTCCACCCTGCTTGGTTCCCAGAGAGCTGACCTATATGGACTGTACCAAGGAACTATCTTGCTCTCTGGCTTCTGGTTGGGTTTAGTTAATGGAAGGAACCACCTGGAGACAAGATGAGGGAGGAGAAGGTGTTCCTGTTATTTTGTCTCCCACCTCCCTCCCTGTCAGGTTGCGGTTGGCAGTGGGTGCCTTCTACTAAAGGCCACATCTCCCTTTCATCAGCCAACAGCTACAGCCCTCTCTCTTGGTTCCTGTGATTGCTCTCTCCCCTTTCCCCTTCTGGTATCCCTGCTGGTTTCCTTAATCATGCTTACACCTTGATAAATAGTCCCTTCATGGAACTCTCTTCAATTACCTGGCTTGAGTGTGCCATTTGTTTCCTGCTGGGACCTGACCGATGCAGGATTTTTATGGTGATTAAACGAGTTAATATTTGTAAAGTGCTTAGAGCAGCATCTGACAATAGTAAGGGCTACAGAAGTGCTAAATAAATAAGTGAATAAACTGCCTATATGACATCCCCATTTAGGTATCTAAAATGAAATGTTTACTTCTCCATCCCTCCCAACATAACTCCCACAGTCTATCCCTGCTTACTAAAGGCCCCTTGCCTCTACCCATTTCCCCAAGGGAACAATCTTGGAGCCATCCTGATTTTTTTCTCTCATACCACCTCACATCTAATCTATCCTTCATCGTATTTCTAGAACCCAACCATTTCTCACCATCTCCTCCACTGCCACCCTGCTCCAGGCCACTGTCATTTCTCATGGGGATTAGGCTTAAGGTCTCTATATCCTGCTCCCACTCTTACCCCCAACACCCACCCCCTCCCCAAGACTAGTCCCAATAATCAGCCAGAGTGATTCTTTAAAAAAAGAAAAAGAAAAAAGTCAGATCGTATCACTTCTACGTGACTGAGTAAATCTTCAGTGTGTCACATAATCTGGCCCCAGCTCCCTCTCCAACTTCCTTTTTTTTTTTTTTTTTTTTTAATCATTAACATTTATTGATGGGATGGATAAATACAGATTGAGAAAATCCAACTTCATTTCATACCTCTCTGCCCCTTGCCCATCCTGTGACTGCCATATTGACCTGTTGTTGCCCTCGGACGACAACTGGAAGCCTTTGCGCTTGCTGCTGCCCCACCCGGACATTCTGCCCCCACGTACTCTTATGTCTCACACCCTCACATCACTGTGATTACCTCCTCAGAAAGGCCATCCCTGGCAACCCTAACCAAGGCAGCACCCTCCACGACGTGCCAGCCCCTCATCCTGCTTTATTTTCCTTCAGCCTGGCATTATGTATTGGTATTTGCTTGTAGTTTCTCTCCCTGACTAGAATGTAACTCCCGTAAGTACAGAGACTTTTTGCCTCTTTTGTTCGCTTATGTATCTCCAGCCCCAGAAGACTGTCTAGCATACAGTAGGCACTCAATAAATATTTGTGAAATGTATAGCTGGATTTGCTTATGCGTGCTTTCCTAAGGCCTAAGACCAGTAGCTGCTTGTAGTTTTGCATACATTGTATTGTGGGCATATTTTTCACAGTGCCCAGAGCATGTCCACACAGGGTATTATTTATCCTCTATTTAATCCTATAAGGAGAGGAGGAGGGGAACCACTTAATACAACTCACACCCATTGGAGGAATGGGAATGTTTAGTGCTTGAGGATCTTAATGCCTCAAAGAGAGCTGCTGGCCATGTCTTCATTTACCCGTGAACACAACGCACCTCAGAATCCTGCCTTGAAAGCACTGACTCACTTGGTAAGGGTGAGCATGCTGCCATAAGACCTGGCCAGCAACAACATACGAAGTTAATGTGGATTTTCAACATTTAAAATTCTTCCCAGACAAGAGGAGCTACAGCTGGGAGTTGTGTTTTCAGGATTCACGAGTGTACATGTGGTGATGTACACTTAAAGGAATGGTTTCAGACTTCCTCTGGAGCTTATCTTCCAAACCCAGAAAAAAAAAAAAATGGAGTCTTAATTTGCACTACTAATACTAATAAGCCATTAATGTCTTGTGAATACTGTCATATAAATTCATTTTTCCCTTCCTGCCCTCTCCCTCCCAGCGTGACCCAGAGAAGATAATTCAGTGAAAATTTGTAAACGATGTGCAAATGTATATGTTTTTTTACCTTAAGATTTTCTGAAGAGGGATATGATACATAATAAATTTTAAAGTAATAATTCAGCTTTCAAATATTAATTCAAGTGTCAGCCACACACCAAAAATTACCTTTTTATGTGTTTATTTGTGTACAAAATATGTTGTCATTTATTGATGCATGTGCAGCAAAATATTCTATCACCTACAACAAAAATACACCTTTTATTCTTTCCCCTGCCCTTGAAAATGGCAACACTGTTTGGGCAGTTCAGCAGCTAAAAATAAAGTGCTATGATTAAGCAGTACTGAAATGTCTTCACTTGACAAATGTGATGTACAAGTTGAGTATACAACCCCTCCTTTGTTAGTTTTTCACAGAACAGGAAGCTCCACATCCTGAACACCTCCAGAAGATACAAATATTTGTATATATATGTACACATGTATACACTGTATATGTAAAGTGCCGACAAGCCTCTTTGTCCTTGTGAGTTTGTGGCATTTATTTAGCTTTCTCTTTTGATTGTTTTCCATTTACTCTTTCTTCCTTTCCAAAGTCAGATTAGTACAGGTGGGATCTCAGAATTCATCAGCAGTTACTGAGAAGCTCACCAAAGGCTGGCTTGTTGGGGAGGTGCTGTTGGTGAGAGGACTGAGGGCGCCTTCAGACCTCACTGGGGGACCTGGAACGGAAGGGCACTTTGGACTGGAAACAGCCACAGAACAAGAGCCACAGGGCACGCTGGATCTCCTGGTTGCGGAAGGCATAGATGATGGGATTGATCATGGAGTTGTATGTGGCGGGCAGCAGGGTAGCATAGGTGTAGACAGAGGGGTCCTCGCGGCTGCCCACCACGCAGTAGATGGCGAAGGGCAGCCAGCTGGCGCCGAAAGTGCCTAGCACTATGGCCAGCGTACCCACGCCCTTCCGGGTGGCGGCAAGATGCGGCGGCGCCAGGCAGTGTTGCTGCAGCGCGATCTGGTGTGCGTGGCGCCAGACCACCTGGCAGATGCGCACGTACAGGTGCAGCATGATGCCGAAGACCGCGAAGAAGGCGGCGGAGAGCAGCGCCACGTGGCTGCGCGTCAGCGGGCGCACCACGCTGCAGGCAGCGCGCTCGGCCAGACAGTTCCAGCCAAGCACCGGCAGCAGCCCGAGGGCTAGGGACACGGTCCAGGTGGCGGCCAGCAGGAGGTGCACGCCCAACAGCGTCCGGCGCGAGTAGTAGGTGAGCGCGTTGTAGAGGGACAGGTAACGGTCCACGGTGATGGCCAGCAGGCTGCTGACCGAGGCGGCGAAGGAGGCCACAAGGAAGCCCACGGTGAGCAGGCTCACGGTCTCCGAGGGCACCACGTACTGGAAAACAAAGTGAAGGATGAGGCCGCAGCCCGCCAGCAGGTCGGCGGTGGCCAGGCTGCCCACCAGCACGAACATGGGCGTGCGCAGCGCAGGAGTGGACGCGATGAGTGCCACCACCAGCGCATTCTCGCCAGCGATCACCGTCCCCGACACGCACAGCAGCACGTCCCACGGGTTCACCGCCGACAGCAGCAGCCCGGACGGCCCCGCTGGCAGCTGCGACGACAGCTCCAGCGACGAGTTAGCCCCGCTGCCGCCCCCCAGGGCCGCCGCCGCTGCAGGGGGCCCCCATTCGCCGGTGTCCGGCGTTCCCGCCGCAGTCGCCGCGGCAGCCGCTCCCTCGGCCGCTACTGCCACCACCTGGGACTGGTTGAGCGGGGAGGCGCTCGCATTCATTGCGGCCAGAGGTTGAACCTGCGAGGAGGCGGAGAGCAGGTGTCAGGTGTGCGAGTCAGGCTGCTAAGGAACTTTCCTGCGCGCAGGTGCCGGGCTCCAATTGCGCATCCCACCCCAGCAACCCGAAGCAGAGCTGGGAAGCAGGGGCTAAGTGCTAGCCAAAAAGAACTAAAGACCTGTTGAGTGCGCAAAAGGCACACGGGTTCCCTCATGGACACCTGAGGTTTTGCACAGATACACACATGGGTAGCGTGCGCTCACATGAACACAGACCCATTCTGTACGTGTGCCTGTAGATGCACGGGCTCCCGAATACACCGAGTCAGCGGTGTTAGCCTGGGCTCCTCCCGCCTGGGCTCCGGCTGACCCGTGCCAACTGCGCTGGGCGGCGGAGTCGCTGTCTGAGGTGCTGAACGCGGCGTTTCTGAAATCGCGGAGCCCAAAGGTCCCCGGAACCCACAGAAACCCCTGGCTGCCCTTCTCCAGCGGGAAGGACCCGTCCCTGGCCACCCCTCGCTGCTTCCCCTCTCCACATCCTCAAAGTTCCCTCGGGGAGCCCGGCCGCTCACCTGGGAAGTCAGGACTTCAGGAAGTCTCTGGTCATGGGCGCCGTGGCGAGGCGCGGGGTTGCGCTCCCCGAGCGGACAGAGCCGCTGCTTGCGGGAGGCGGCCGGAGCCGGGCCGCAGCGGAGCTCAGGGCTCCTGTAGCTGTGCGGGAGCCGCCGCAAGTGAGAGATAGTTGGAGAAAAGGCAGCTGCAAGCAGTGAGCCCGCGGGAGATTGACAGGCTGGGAGCGGTGACGTCAGGCTCCCGGCTCCGGGGTGCGAGCCCGGCACTTACTCTTCTCCTCCGCCCATCCCTATCCCTCATTTCTCCTCCTCTAAAAGAAATCTCAAAGGGTTCAGGAGGGCGGAGAAGGTGCGGCCAGCTCCAGTACAGAACCTTCAGCACCGGGCTGGGAGAGAGAGGAAAGAGAGAAAGGGGAGCGAGAAAGACCCTGAAGCCGGGCTAGGGGGTGAGCCGGGAGTAGAGGAGAGAGGGATGAGCGGCGCCGGGCCCGCAGCAAAAGTCATGGTCAAAAATCAGTGAGAGGGGCAGGTCGGAGAAGCAGCCCTGGTAAGAGGCTTGGAGAAGGGGGAGGCTGGGGCAAGGGGGTTTGATGACAGAGTTTCTACTTGTAAGAAAAACAGTGCGTTTGGGGGAGAGTAATGCACTGGGAATCGGACTGGAAAAGAAACGGTCTTCTTTTAAGGGTGTTTTGTGGCAAATATATTAGTTGAGTGGAGCCTGGGGAAAACGGGGAGTTGGGGAGCAGAGAAAATATGATTCAAAGGAGGATATCTGGGACCTCTGAGGAAAATAATCTCTTCCCTTGGAGGTTACCTGTGCAATCCCCTCTTCCCTCCATTCCTCCATCTCTCCCTCGTTATTTTTCTTGAACTCTATACAGCAGGTTTTGTCATGCTCTTCTATGCAGAATGTCTCCCAATTTCAGTGGCTGATAGTGCCCTTGGAAGTGCTCTTTAATTAAAGACCAAGTCTGTGTCTTGTTGGAAAAGAAGAAAACAGCAAAATGTGATTTACTTTCCTGGCAATAGACTTTGCCCTGTTAATTAGTACCCTATAAAACAAATTACAGGATGAAAATAGTGATAACTCAGCTGTACCAGACTTCAGCAGGCAGTTTTATTTTCAGCCCAGATAAATCATCCTTTTGTTTTAAAGGTGTTTTGTTTTGTCAGCAAAATACGAGTATCAGACATTTTTTTATCAGCCAGAATCCCCAATAGCTGCAGTCTTGTACATTGGTAAATGCTCTGGACAAACTGAAAATAGGCAATATTTGTTATTAATGCTTCTCTCACTTCTTTCTATGCACCCTCTTCCCCCTCCTGGCTTCACTTTGCCTCAGGGGAAAAATACACTCAGATTGTCCACCAGCTTGGGTGGGGGGTTTTCACTCTGGTCTGTTCTCTGTAAACATGGTTCCCAAGTCCAGACTACTCCTGCCTCAATAGAGCTGAACTTAACCAGAGGAAAGAAAGGCATGGGACAGTTCAATTTTTGCTGTGTTAAGTAAAATAAGATGGCCTCCTACATTAGCGAGAAAGAATTTTCCAGAAGACAAAATAGTTGACCTTCATTCAAATTATGGAATGTATCCTACAGAATTGCAGATAAGCAACACCTGATATTAAACTAGTTTTGGTCCAGTAGGGATAGCTGGTCAGAATGGACAAGCATATCATACTAATCAATGTATATCTGCTCCCTCCTTTGTAAGCCTCCCCATGTAAAATGGAAACTTAACTGTCAGCCAAGCAGAATATTTTGCCACATGCTTCCATTTGTTGCCCTATATCAGCTTCCCCATCCCACACCAACCCCCCAATGGTTTCCACACACAGTTTGAATACTGCCCCATTAATGAATTGTAAACTGCTCAAATTAACTCATGTAAATAATCTTGTCTAGTATTTTACTTTTAACAGCTGAGATAGTCAATGTTGGACCATAAAATTAGCTTATACACAATATCTCCATTTGGGGAGTTTATAAAATTCACACACCATCATTTTCATGAACCCAAAAGTTGGCTGAAATTCTAGGTTTCTGAAAAGAGACATTTTGGGTTAGTTAATACAAGATTGTCACCTAAAGCCAAGAATGTTATTTCAGAGCTGTTGAGTGAAATGTCAAACCACTGTAATAACTTGTTAGCCACACATTTTTTTCAAAACCATCAGATAAATGCCCAAGGGGAAGGGAATTCTCCTTAATGTCTAAATATGTTACATCTTTAAATGCCACAATGCTGAGACAGCATGGGATTGAAATTGGATCCGCCACAGGATCTCTGATTGGACATTCTCAGGCTTTCACCATTGCCAAGAATGGACCTCTCAGTGGCTTCAGGAGGAAAACAACACATGTAGAAACATGTACATAAATGCTGGTTGAGGGTTTGTAGACTGTCTTTAGGTCAAGCCACCTTCTGAGATTGTCTATCTCTGATGCAAGACAGAATCCAGAGAGCAGAGAGGGGACATGCTTTCAAACGCTTCCTTATCTCTCCCATGCCCACCAATAGCCTGCGAGGCAGAAGATGGGATAAAAGAAAGGTGTGTGGTTAATGATTTACAGACATATATTAGATGTACTTTGTTGCCTGCCTTAACAGTGGTCTTCTTGAATGTTCAGCCTGTGAACCTTATGGTATTTTTCACCCCCAGTCTGGCTTATGGGAAGAGACTGACACTTAACTCAAAGTAAACAAGGCCAGCCATCCTTGCTTGACCAGTAATCAGATTCCCCTTCTTGAAAATTTGAACTAAGAGACCTCGTGACTATGGGCAGTCAGTATTGGGCCCTGGAGATGAAAGATCATGATAAGTTAGCACTGAAGTCCTCATGCTGGACCTTGAGTATTCAAAGGAAGCCAGCTGCAATGGGAGAATGAAACCGATGTGCAGAGAGGAGCAGAGACAAAGGAGATCCAATGGCTGAAATATGGGAGGTGACCTCAGTCCCCAAGTGTCTGGTTCCTGGCTCTGGCATTCACTTGCCCTGAAAGCCATAAGATTTCCCCTTGTGTCTCTACTACAAACTTCCTTGTTCTTGAGCAACTTTGCAAGGGTTTCTGTTCTGTGAATCCTTGGTACTTGATCAAAACACACAATCAAGTATATTATGGTTAAGTTTGGTTTCTGGAGCAGTCACAGATAAAGCTCATTATTGCCGATTCTCTGACATACCCACCATGTTCTCTGGTGCCTTGGTTCTTTATCTTCCAGCACCCCCCCCCCCCCACACACACACACGAGGACATGTTCCTTGTCTCAGGTTATGCCCAGGAATCACAGCCTCCCAGTTACAACCCTTTCTCCGCTTTCCTTTGGTATCTTTTGCTCATCTCAGTCTAAGCAGTGATTCTTAACCTTGGCCATACATTAGAATGACATAAAAAAGCTCTTTAAAAAACTATCCATTCTTGGCTCCCTCATCTAGCAATTCTGATTCATTTATTCTGGAGGGAGGCCCATGCATTGGTATTTTCTAAAGACTGATGAGCAGCCTGGGTTGAGAACATTCATCTAAGCTCTCATACAATCCCATGTCAGTTTAGCGTGCAGCAAAACTCCTGACATGGTGTATTGGAGTTTACAATTCCTTTACAATAAAGGAATTTTAGCTACAATCCAGCTTCAAGTCACTCGGTGTAATTTCAGGTTTAAGATACTAACCAGACCTCCTCTGCAGACCTTTAGTTTTCCACACTCACCCAGAATCTCCTTTCTGGCCCAAGACAAGGGCTGACACTTGGTTTTCTCTTGACCCTGATGAACTCAGTGGCCCAGCAGGGAGCTCTAAGCTCTGGTTCTGGTTCAGGTTGTCCTGGGCCTTCTATTCCACCACAGAGCTCAGGATACTTCAGCATCTGCCTCCTTTCTCAGTTCTAAGTTCAAGGCCACTTCCCAGGTGTGCCCCATTCTGGCCCAGATTTTTGCTAGTTAATTCTGTTTTACAAAATCAGAACTGCAGTCAGCTAAGCTGTATGGACCCTTATAAAAGTAGGTTAGAAAGACCCATACTAGCAATTCTGGCCCCTCTCATTCTGGGCATCTGTAGACACACTCACTCTCCCTCTAATTGGTTCTTAGGGATAAGTTTTCTCCTGGGAAGTGTAAGTATCTGGTGGTACACAGGTACTTGTGCTGACAACTCAGGAAGAGAGTAGCAGGTGCTTGGGGAGATGTGAAAAACTGTTTAAGAAAGGCTGTTGCTGAAAGAGGCAGAAATCACAAAAGACCGGGGAACACTGTACATTGTCTGTCCAGATCCAAGGTGTTGGATGGAGTGTGACCTTTTTAGTACACATGCAGAGGCAGATCAATGATACACAAAAGGTCTACTTTATTCTGCTCCAAGGTTTCCTCTCATTCCTCAGGCATCACCAATGTGTCACAACGTCCAAGGTGACCTACTTCCTTAGCATGCACAAAAGACATCAGGGATGTTCCTGCTTCATGCCAGGTGAGCAGTCTCTTCTCCAGAGAGTTGCTACCCTGGGAGGTCAGCATCCCCTGATATTCCCACCAAATTCAGATAAAGAGCAGACCACCATTATTACCCCTGCTTGTCCACAGGATGCAGAATCCTGTAGGACAGTCAAGAATTTTTATTTAACGCTGTTGTGAACACCGTCTTTTTGCATGAGCAACAAATCAGGAAAAATAATAGCCTTTAAGGGTGTATGCCTTTTCCATAAAGAATGAACATAACTTTGAGTTTCATGAAAAAGCATACAGTCTTACAACTTACACTCTACTGAATGTGAGAACATTTCTTCTATTTGGTACATTTGAAAAGTAATGTGAAGACCGTCTTCTCATCCTTCAGGCCCTACATTTTTCAATGGGCTTTGCAGCTCACAAAGTGATTCACACTCATTATCTCATTTTATTCTTTGAAACAATTACATGGAGTTTGGCGTTGATATATTTGCAGATGGGGCAACTGAGGTTCGGAAAGGTGAAGTGAGTTGCCCAAGGACACATGGGCCATCAGTAGGAGACCTGAGCGTGGAAGGGATTCATGCCATTCAGTGCCGTGTTTACTAAGGGCTGCTAGGATGCCAGTGACTCTGGTACGTCCTGGAACTGTAGGGAAGAATAGAATGCCCCTTTCTCTTCCCCTCCCTAGGCCTGGCCTGCCTGCCCCCTGGTTGCAGGTTCCCTCTTTCTCTATCTGGACTATGTGGGCAGGTGAGCCCCAAGGAGTCATAGAAGGAGAAGGAGCACTGCTGTTATCATCCCCCGCCTCTGGCCCCAGGGTAGTGTGGGGAGGGGGTCCCTGTGTGCTGGGGCAGGTGCCTCTGCTCCCCCAGCTGTCCCTGAGGACACGTCAGCATAGGTCTAGGGATGAATGATTCCAAAATAGGTTCCTCCCCACACCTGGCCTGGAGACCCCCACCTCACCTTACCCCAGTGCTTCTGCTGTGTATGGGGGAAAAAGCTGTCCTTTCCACCAGATGGCAAAGTCAGGTCAGTCAGGGGCTGCTGTCACTTGTTTAGTTAGACAAATTTATTGAATACAAGATATTGACCGTTTCATAGAAAACAAGATGATACTTTGGAGAGATGGATCCAAAATGATGAAGGTTGAATTTTAGAACTTCATTATTACTATAACTTGCATTTATAGATAATCTTTTTCCTGTTTTATAGGCTGCTTTAAAATGTATTGTTTAAAAAATGAAGGGGAATTTTGAAAGGAAAACATCCAACTATATTTCTATCAGTAAGTCTGTTTTCTTGTTTCTCTAGACTGTAAACTTCTTGAAGGGATAGACCACTACTAATTAATCTTTCCATTAGCTGCACAGAGTAGGTGACTATGACTAGAATTTATCCACATGCAGATGTGTTTCATGTAGATATATGGCATGGTATATATACAGTGTGCAGTTTTTCACTTAGTGATAAAACATATGTCATTGATCTTTTTTATGTTACATTATAATTATTTTTCATACCTTTGCCTGTTCATTCATTCATCCATTCACTCATTCAGTAAATATGTATTGAGCACCTACTACATGCTAGACGGTGCTATAAAATGAAGATGCCCAAATATGTCTCTGTCCTCAGAGCCAAGTAAAAGAATTCTTAGAGAACAGTGTGCTACATGTTATGGAAGAGTTCATCACATGGGTAATGGAACACTCAGGAGAAGACACCCACTAAGCCTAAAGGAATCAGGGAGGACCTCTCAGAAGAGGTGATGTCCAAGCTGAATCCTGAGGGATGAGTAATAGTCATCTAGTCACAGAAGAGATGGAAGGGTGTTCCAGACAGAAGCTGTTGCATGTGCAAAGGGCATGAAGTCCGGGAGCCTGGGACATGTCGTTAGGACTGTGAGTAGTTAATTGTGGCTGGCATGTAAGTCCAAAGGGCAGTAGCAGAGATACACCAGGTATGTGGGGCCAATTCATGAAGGGTCTCCCATGCCATGGCAGGAGCTTGGATTTTATCCTGAAGGTAATGGAGAGCAAGTGAAAATTTTTCTTAAGCAGGGGTGGCTGACATAATCACACATGGAGGAGTAGGTGGATCCCTCAGATAATTTGGACTTTATACTAGTTGAGGCAATGTTACCTGCTGTAAAAGATAGATCTCCAAATCTCAGTGATATAATGCACTAACAGATTGTTTCTTACCAATGTGAAGTTCAAAACAGCTTTTCCCAACTGGTAGGCAGCCCTTCTCATGGTCAGTCCAGGGACCCAGCTCCTTTCATCTTGTAGTTCTGCCCTCATTTAGGACCTCAGCATTGTCAGCATTCACCATCTCAGCATTTCACTATTCCAGTGGTTGGAAAATTAACTTGGGGAATTCCACTTGAATAATTTTATAGAACATGCCTAGAATGAATAAATAAATAAATGGAGACAAGGTATTAAGGATGAGCCAGCTTTAACATGTGAGCATGAGTGGGACAAGGGTAGGGCAAAATTATTTATGCAATTGTGGTCATATTGATTTTGAGGTAGGACATCCAGGTGCAGATTTCTAGTATGATGTTTTTGGGGTTGGTCTGAAGCTCTGCAGAGAATCTAGGCTAGAGAAGTAGATTAGGATATCACCATCAAATAATAATAGTAACAACAACAAGAATGGCTACCATTCATTGAATGTGTAGCATTTACTAGGCACCCCTTGGGGTGCATCCTATTATTATCCCCATTTTACAGAAGAGAAAACTGAGGCATATGGAGGCAATGTAAGTTGGCTCCATGGTTGGTAAGTGAGAGAGTCAAAATTTGACCCCCAGTTGTCTGGCTCCAGTTGAAGGGAGCCTAAGAAGAGGACCAGTGAGAGTCCTTGGGGAATACTATCTCTACAGGATGGGTGAAGGGAAGACGCAGCCACAGAAGAAGTTGAGAAGAGCAGACACAGAGGCAAGACTTGTTATGAAATCTCAGCCTTATGGAGGGACCTGGGTTCGACCCTGGTAGAAAAAAAAAAATCTCAGCCTCTGTCAGAGAGGAGAGGGTCCAGTGTGGAAATCAAAGGAAGAGTGAGTTTACAGAGGGGAGAGTCCAATTATACCGTGAGAGGTCAAATAAGGTAAGGTCAAGGAAAGGTAAGTACTCAGTCAACTTAGCAACTAGGAAGTTATTGATGTCTCTGAAAGCCTAGGGGTGCTGGGCAGCCAGACTCAAGGGAATGGCATGTAAAAGAGGGGTGGGAAACGTGGTGCACACATCTCTAACAAGGTTTGCTTGAAAGGGGAAGAGAGTAATAGGGCAGTAGCTAGATAGAGATGTAGATTCAAGGGGGAGCCTTTCCTTGAAATCAGAAGAGATGTGAAGGAGAAAGAGGTGGCTGAGAGAGTGAGGTTGATTTCAGAGAGCAGCTATCTGAGGGGCAGAGATGCTGGGAGACAAAGACAGAGAGGGACTGGGAGACAGATGGAGAGATTAACCTGAGAAAGGGGCAGGGCCAGAAAGGCTGAGGAGGGCAGATGGGGATTTTACGTAGGGAGCCAGGAAATCAAAGGATCACCTTCTTGATGGCCTCTAAGTCCTTGTGAAAATTGAGGGTGAGGACATCAGATAGTAGTGAGATAGTAAATGGAAAAGTCTTTATAATAATCATTTTGATGGCTACACAGTATTACATTGGGGACATGGAGCAATGTTTAAGTCCCCATTCTCTTACATTAGATATTTAGATTGTTTTATACATTGGCTATTGTAGATAACCCTACAAAGACTGTTTTCATGTACATAATTATTTTTGTTTTGTATGATTACCTTTACATGAAAATTGACAGTGAAAGGGCAGAAACATTTTCCTGGCTCTTGAAATGCACTGCCAAATTGCTTTTCAAAATGAATGTAATAATTTACAATGGCAATAGCACTCTATGAGTGTACCAGTTTCTCTGCAGCTTTTATAACACTGGGTTTTATTATTTTAAAATATTCTTTCAGTTAAATGGGAATGAGTGGTACTTCACTAAAGATTTAATTTATATTTATTTGATTACCACAAAGGTTGAACATTTGTCTTAAAATTTTTTTTTTTTTACACTTTGAATTTCCTCTTATTTGAATGATCTATTCTTGACCTCTGTTAGGACTTAATGCTATTTTTATATATCTGGTGAAATTTATTGTAGATATTAATCCTTTTCCTATTTTTCTTTTTTTTTTTTTTACCTTTAGTTTTGATTGTCCAGGAATATTGCATTTTAATGATGTTGGCTTTTAAAGAGAATACAGAGTGATGCTTCTAGCCTCAGAAAGGTACATACATTGCTTTCAATTAGAGTTTTTAGGTCACTTATTAGAGAAAAGAGAGGGCAGAAATCTGGGCAGAAACGTCCTTAGAGTGGGGACTGGACCCTGGGGCTGCTCAGTCTCGGCTGAGGGTGGGAAAGGCGACTCCTGGCGATGGCCTGTGTGATTTACCTGAGGAGGCTATTGGCACACGAAGGACTTCAAGGCCTTGGGAAGCAGGCGGAGTCCGGAGCCCTCTAGTTCTGGCAGATTCCCCAGGGGGTCAGGGATTAGGACCTCAGCATGGAAGGGATGCCAGCAACAGAGGGAGCCAGGAGCAGAGCAGCCAGGAACCTGCAGCATCCAGCTGAGCCGAGAAGGGGCCTCTGTTTAGACAGAGGGAAATAACTGCAGGAGAAAGGGGTGGAAAGAGGAAAGTTACAATGGCTTAGACCCTTGCCATGGACCAGGCGCAGCCCAAGGGAAGTCCTGCGCATGAGCTCATTTAATCCACCAATGCCCGGTGGAGCAGTTGTTATTATTCCCCCTTCAACGCGTGAGGAAACAGAGCTCAAAGGACTTGGCATTCTATGTTGCACACAGATAGAGTCCTTTGATTCCCGGAGCCTCACTTCTTTAAAATAAGGCCTCCGCTCTGAAAAGGAGATCTGAGGTGCCCTTGGCTTCAGCGCAGTGTGTGGGTCAGGGAGTGGGTAAGCAGATGACAGAGGGTGCTGAAAGTGAAACAGAGGAGTTTTATTTAGTGCAGGAGGAAACAGGGACCCATCCAGAGATTCTGAACTCGCTTCTCAGAATCCATCAGCAGGATTCTGAACAGAGAGTTGACAACCAATTGATGCTTTAGGAAGATAGCGAAGCAGTGAAGAACAGAATGCAGGATGTTCTTCTATGACACACTTGTAGGCCCTATGCAAATAAAGCCAGCCTATTAAATGAAAGCAAACAGGAACTGATATTTCTGAGTTGCTGCTAAGATAAGTCACCAATCTGGATGCTTATCTGAAATGTAACCCCTTGATCTTTTGAGGAGTCTAAAACCTAGGAGAGGTTGCTAAGGGAATAAAGCCCTAAGTACTATGCAGAATCAATAAAATAATTTTCCCAAAATATCAGGAGCTCGATTTTCTAGCCAGCAGCACTTGAGAACTTGGCTGGAGATGAGGAGGAAGCCAGCATCATTGTCCTTTCCTCTGTGTTCCAGATTTCTTCCTCTGGACACAGAAGGGTTCATTCTTTACATTTGCATTCTTAGGGGTTCTACCCCCCCTCTTGGGGATTCTCAACTCCTCCCATCTTTTTACTTGATGTGGAATTACCAAATGATGCATCAGCCAAGAATTATTGATTCAAATACCTTGAATAACATGCCTATTTTATTACATGGAGAAGAATTCGATTTTTCTTTTGAACTTTTAAAAAACTGATATAGATAGGATTATATATGTATGTGTGTATATATATGTGTGTGTGTGTGTATATATATATAGTTATAAAATTTTTCACAAAATACCACAGGGTCAAAGCCAAAAACAGGGCATACAGTATGCATTAAGTTTTGTAAAGAAATTATATTTACATATACATCTAAATGCTACATATCAGAATGGTAACAGTGATTGCCTCTGCGTAGAGGCTATTTTTTAAATGTGTGGCAGAAACCAGTAACTATCTCCCAATATCTGTTCTTCCTTTATACTATTGTAATAGAACCCCTCCATTTTAACTTGGTGTATGTCACTTAGAATACCACATTTCTAGGCCTGCCTTGTAGCCAAGTGTGGTCATGGGACTAAGTTCTGGTGGTGAGATGTAAGTGGTTGTGTTGTATGGCACTTCCACAAAGTGTCCTTGAAGGGAGAAAGCAAGCCTTTCCTCTTCTCTCTTCTCTCTTGCTGGCCAGGAAGTGGCTGGAGCTGGAGCAACTATCTGTACCTTGAAGTGGAAACCATATGCTGCAGGTGCTGGGGCAAGAAGAGAGAAGAAGCCTGGGTCCCTGACGATCATGGAGCCACCATACCAGACCTGGAAACCTACATCTACATGACAGAGACATTTCTCCTCTTCTAGCTTAAGTTGCTATTATTTTGAGTTTTGTGTCACTAGACAGCTGAACTGAATCCTAGCTAATACACTTGTATATTTTTTAAAGCCATGAAATATATAAGGGTATATTGGGAATTCAAGTTCAAGATTCTCTACTTTACTGCATATGGAATAATTTTTCTAGCTGTAAAATTTTTCAATGGAACCACTTGGACCAAGTTTAACTCATATCAGCTCTCATACTCCATTCAAACCATTGTATCAATCATACCATGCTTAGTTTTTTTATAGAGAGGACATATTATACTATCTCTGGTCCATGAAATGTCTTGATTTTAATTCAAAGGGCTTCACAAACTGTATCGATTGTGGCTCCACAGTGATGATTTGGGGATCAATGTGATAGCCTTCTAGATTCCTGGAGACACTGGCAGTCGAGGCAGCCCTTTTCCCAGCCTAAGTGCTGTTTCTATCAGCATACTGAGGTTGGGGTCGTGATGCCCAAGAGAAAAGATGGGGCATGTATGGGGGGTACAGCTGTGTGATGCATATATTCTATGTGGGTGCATGGTGCTTGTGTGCTGTGTGGTGTTGGTGTTGGGTATTCCTGAGATGTGGGTGCTCATGTGTTTCTTGGGGGCATGCGTTTGTGGAACCCGAGGGTTGCATATAGGTGGATGTATGTGGGGATGTGTGTTGTCTGCCTGTGTTTTCTCAGGTGACATGTAGGGGTGTGTGTGTGTGTATTACGTAGGTGTGAGTCTGTGGTGTCTGTGTGTGTATGAGTACGTGCTCACATTTGCGTGTAGTAGTGGTGTGTGTGTGGGGGGGGCAGTTATAGAGCAGTGACAGAGAACAAGCCTTGTGTTTCTGGGTCCTAAGAAGGTTGCGGTTGATTTAGAAGCCAGGCCAGAATCAGTCACATGGGAGAACGCCACCCCCGCCACCCCCGCCACCCCCCCCATACCTTTCTAGAACACAGGCTTCCCCATTCCTTCCTAATAATAATGCAATATTGTCATCATATTTGGTTACCTAAACTGTACCAGCCATTTAATTTTAAGTTAGCTTCAATTCAGCTGGTACTTTTGCTTTTGCTGCTTCAAATGACAAGTCATCTTTCTTTTTTTAAAGGTATTTTTTTCCAGGCATTGGCTTACACTCTGAGGGTGAAAATTAGCCTTAAACATAAGGAACACTTAAAATAATAAAATAAAAGAGAAGTACCAGACGAGGGAAAACAGATATCAATGAAGCATAGTGTTGACACTTCAGCCATTCTCACACATTTGCGTGAAAACTATTTTTCGGCATCTCACACGTCACCACTATATCCCCACAAAGAGTTCATAACCATTGACTTGTTGGTTCACTTACTACAGCGGCTGTTTCTTCTGAGCAAGTCTGGGTTATCAGGGACCCTCTAAAAGAAAAAATGAACCTAGCGGAGTATTCACAGCTTACCTCTCTATGCATGGAGAGATTCCTGACTCCACAGGATCGAATTGCCCTTCTGAAGTTTCTCTCACACAGAAGGGGCCTCGGGAGGTCCCTGAGGTGCGCCTGCCCCCGACCACGCAGGAAGTGGGAGTGGAGCTCCGGGCTCGCCTTCCAGACTGCAATGGGGGAGGGGCAGGCTGCCCCTAGGGGGTGCTGTTGAGCACTCTCGTGGCGGCGTACCTGGCACATTTGCCATAAGAAGGAAGTGGGCGTGCGCCTGCGTTTGGCAAGTTTCTACAGCTTGGTGTCCTTCCTGGTTGGTCCTGCCATATCTGAGAACGTGCCAGCACTAAAAGTGCAGAATTACTAGTTTGCCCAATATGCAGCTAACCCTGTGACAAACAGATTATTACCCACCTTTTAAACCGAGACTTGGAGAAGTTGACATCTCTTGTCCAAGGTTACACAGGTACTAATTCTCTGTATTGGGATTCGAACTCAGGCAGTTTGGTTCCCGAACCCGACTCTTAATCAGGGCTCCCTGCTGAGCAAGTGCAGGACAGGCCCTGCAGGAGCCAGGTGGAGCTGGGGGTTTTACTGAGGCACAGAACTGACTCCTCTTCTGCCAGGCTTAGTGTGTGCCCGGTTTAGCCAGCAGCCCAGCATCTTGATGTGACGGTGTCTTAATTAGGAATAACCCCTTGAAGTGATGAAAACTCTGTCTTTCTAGAAACCAGAAAAAAAAAAATTTTTTTTTTTAAATATTGACTTGTGGTGCCAGGAGAAAAATGGTCCTCTCTATTTCTCTCAGATCTCACAAGAAATGAAAGCATCCATCAAGACATCCTTTGGATTTTCAAAATACAACCAGAAACTGACCACTATTTGCCTCCACCATCCTCTCTCACCTGAATAGGGAAACAGAGGTGTATTAGTCAGGGTTTCCCCCTGGGGAAACAGAATCAGCAGGAGATATCTGTGAATAATATAGAACTCTAAAAGAGTCTCTCACGCGACCGTGGGGACGCACAAGTCCAGGTTCCTCAGGCAAGCTGCAAACCAGTGGCTCCGATGAAAGCCCGATGAAAGGTCGTTGATGAATTTCTGGGAGAAGTTGCCTGTCCAACGACGAGCTGGGAAATTCTCTCTGAATGTTGAAATCACTTCCACTTTAAGTCATTCAACTGATTGGATAAAAGCACCACCCATTGGTAATGTAATCTCCCTGATTGATGCAGATGTAATCAGCCATCCACGCAGTAAACTCACTGGTGATTGAAGTCCATAAATGCTCTTGTATTACAATTAGCCCAGTGCTTGCTGGAACAAACACCTGGACACAACTACTTGGCCGAGTTGACACATTAGCCTAACCATCACAAGAGGCCTAACTCATCTCCCTGCTACTACCCTTCATTCCTGCCTTCTATTCTCAACGCGATAGCCAGAGTAAGCCTTTAAGATGAAAATCAGATCCTGCCCGTTCCCTGCTCAAAACTCTCCTTGGCTCTCTTCTCCCTCATTGTCAAGGCCGAAAGCTTTGCTGAGGCCTGGCAGGCCCTCCATGGTCTGTGCTTTCTCCCCTTTCCTATCTGAACACAGCTGAGGCTTTCTTTTTCCCTGTACCCCAGCCACACTGGTCTCCCTGCTCTTCCTCAAACACACCAGACATGCTCATGATGCAGAGCCTTGCACTGGAATGTTCTTCCCATAGATATCATGGCTTCAAGCCACTCCCTTCATGTCTTTGCTCAAAGTCACCTTCTCATTGAGGCCTACTGTGACTACTCTTAAATTTAAAATTGCAGCTTGGGCCCCTCCACCGTTTCCTTCCCATTCCCCTTACTCTACTTTATCTTAGGTCCATGGTTATATCAGCTTCCCCCCATCCCATTATATAAACCTTTTTATTAGACTTAGACTGATGAGTCATTTCCACTTGAATACATGAAATAATAGTATTTCCTATGAAAAACAACTCCTACTGGCCTCTCTCTGGATATTATTTTAAATTTTATTAGAATACACATTTGCACAGTGAATGTGTTTCTCTGTGTTATAGTGCAGAATTCCCTGTAAATCATTCTGTGTCCAACTATAATTTTTAATATAGCTCATATATTAATTAATTTCTTTATTAATATTCCTTACTAGTTTTTTTTAACAAATCAATATTATTGATACATATTAATAAAGCATAAATCCATCCAAAGTGTACAATCCATGGTATTTGTATTATCACATAGTTGTGCATTCATCACTTCAATCATTATTAGAGCATTTTCATTATTCCAATAATAATAAAAATAAAGAAAAAACAGAAAAACAACCAAAAAAACTCATCACCTCTCAATCTCTCAATGCTTCTCCTGCCGTACATAGTTGCTTTTCTGTTTCTATCTCTCTAGATTATTTGTATTTATATTTTGTAAAAACAGTCTTATATATGCATTTCTTATATTTGTATTTCACATGAGATTTCACTGTTATACAGTCCCATGTTATATTTTTTTAGCTCTCCTTCTTGTAATATACATGTCCTTAGATTTTCCTTTTCAACCACTGTCATACTCATACAACAGCTCTTCTAGTTACAAACACCATCATGTGCTTTCACCATTTCTATTCACTTCCAAAGATTTACAAGCAAACTTTCTACCAATTCTGCACAGATTAACCCTCAGCTTTCCATCTCTACCCTCATTCTATTTTCTGGTGACCTATATTCTAATTATTAACTCTATGAGTTTACACAACATATTCAGTTCAAAATAGTGCACTCATACAGTATTTGCCCTTTTGTGTCTGGCTTGCTTCATTCAACATAATGTCCTCCAGGTTCATCCATGCTGTCATATGCTTCATGACTTTATTTCTTCTTACAGCTGCAAAATATTCCATGGTGTGTATACACCACAATTTGTTTATCCTTTCATTGGTTGATGGACACCTGCGTTGTTTTCCTCCTTTGGCAATTGTAAATAACACCACTATGAACATTGGTGTTCAGATGTCTGTAAGTATCACTGCTCTCTGTTCTTCAGGGTATATAACTAGTAGTGGTATTGCACATGGCAAATCTATATTCAACTTTCTTAGGAACTACCAAACAGTCCTCCAAAGTGGCTGTACCATTCTACATTCCCATCAACAAAGAATAAGTGTTCGCATTTCTCCACATCCTCTCCAATACTTGTAGTTCTCTGTCTTTTTAATCGTTGCCATTCTGATAGGTGTGAAATGATACCTCTTTGTAGTTTTGACTTGCATTTCCCTAATTGCTAGTGATGTTGAACATTTTTCCCTGTGTTTTTTTACCATTTGTATTTCTTCTTTGGACAATTGTCTTTTATCCATTTTTTAATTGGGTAGTTTGTCTTTTTATTGTTGAGTTGTCATATCTCTTTATACATTATGGATAGTAACCCTTATCAGATATGTGATTTTCAAATATTTTCTCCCATTGAGTTGGCTGCCTTTTCACTCTTTTGACAAAGTCCTTTGAGGTGCAAAAGTGTTTAATTTTGAAGAGGTCCCATTTATCTATTTTTTTCTTTTGTTGCTTGTGCTTTCAGTGTAAGGTTTAAGAAACTACCACCTACCACAAGATCTTGAAGATGTTTCCCTACATTTTCTTCTAGGACCTTTATGGTTGTTGCTTTTATATTTAGGTCCTTGATCCATTTTGAGTTGATTTTTGTATAAGGTGTGAGATAGGGGTCGTCTTTCTTTCTTTTGGATATGGCTACCCAGTTCTCCCAGCATTATTTGTTGAATAGACTGTTCTGGCCCAGCTGGGAGGGCTTAACAGCCTTGTCAAAAATCACTTGACCATAGATGTGAGGGTCTATTTCTGAGTTCTCGATTCAGTTCCATTGGAACATCTGTATGTATTATGCCAGTAGCATGCTGTGTGGTGTTTTGTTTGTTTGTTTGTTTGTTTTTTAACCACTGTAGCTAAGTAATATGCTTTAAAGTCAGGAAGTGAAAATCCTTCAACTTCATTCTTCTTTTTTGAGACATTTTTGGCTATTCAGGACCCCACATCCTTCCAAATAAATTTGATAATTGGCTTTTCCATTTCTGCAAAAAAAGCTCTTGGGATTTTTATTGGGATTGCATTGAATCTGTAAATCAGTTTGGATAGAATTGACATCTTAGTGATATTTAGTCTTCCAATCCCTGAACATGGAAAGTCCTTCTATTTATTTAGGTCTTCTTCAGTTTCTTTTAGCAATGTTTTGTAGTTTTCTAAATATAGATTCTTTATGTCCTTGGTTAAGTTTATTCCTAAATATTTGATTCTTTTAGTTGCTATCGTAAATGGAATTTTTTTTCTGATATCCTCCTCAGATTGCTCATCAGTAGTGTATAGAAATGCTATTGATTTTTGTTTGTTTGTTCCCACTTGAGATGGTTCCCTCATCTGTTTGCTCGTTGTTTTTTTGCTTGTTGTCTGTTTGTTTTTTCTTTAGGAGGCACCAGGAACCAAACCTGGGAACTCCCATGTGAGAGACAGGCACTCAACTGCTTGAGCCACATCTGCTCCCTGCTCATTTTTTGTTTTTTGTTTTTGCTCATCTGCTTGTTGTCTACTCATTGTTTTTGCCCATTGTTTGCTCGTTGTTTGTTTGTCTTCTTTAGGAGGCATGAGAAACTGAACCCAGGACCTCCCATATGGGAGGTGAGCACTCAACTGCTTGAGCCATGTCCACTCCCTGATTTTTGTGTATTAATTTTGTATCCCACAACTTTGCTGAACTCGTCTATTAGTTCTAGTAGCTTTGTTGTGGATTTTTCAGGATTTTCTAGATATAGGATCATATCATCAGCAAATAGTGAAAGTTTTACTTCTTCCTTTCCTATTTGAGTGCCTTTTGTTTCTTTATTTAGCCTAATTGCTCTACCTAGAATTTCTAGCACAATATGGAACAACGGTAGTGACAGTCAGCATCCTTATCTTTTCCTGTTCTGAGACACAGGATTTAAGACAACTAATGAGTGATAATCACACAAATCTCCTAAATCAATTTTAAAAATTGAAGGAAAATATGACTAAAGAGATAAAGGATATTGAGAATACATTGGGTGAGCATAAAGAATAATTTGAAAGCCTGCAAAAAAAAGTAACAGAGCTTATGGGAATGAAAGATATGATGGATGAAATTAAAAATACATTAGAGGTACATAACAGCAGATTTGAATTGCTCAAAGACAGAATTAGTGATTTCTAGAACAGAACATCTGAACTGGAAAAGGCAAGAGAATAGAAAGAGAAAAGAACGGAAGAAATGGAAAAGGGTTTCAGGGAATTGAATGACAACGTGAAACACATAAACATACGTGTTAACATCCCAGAAGGAGAAAAGAATGGAAAAGGGGAGGAAAGAATGTTTGAGGACATAATAACCGAAAACGTCTCAACCCTTATGAAAGACATAAATATCAATATCCAAGGACAACACACCCCAAACAGAATAAATCCAAGTAGACCTACCCCGAGACACTATCAGAGATAAAGACAGGATTCTGAAAGCAGCAAGAGAAAAGCAAAGCATCACATACAAGGGAAACTCTATAAGACTAAGAAACCATGAAGGAGAGAAGAATGTGGTATGATGTATTTAAGGTACTGAAAGAGAAAAAAAGCCAACCAAGAATTCTGTATCTGGCAAAGCTGTCCTTCATAAATGAGGGTGAGTTCAAATTCTTCACAGACAAACAAAAACTGAGAGAGTATGTTACAAAAGACCAGAATTAAAAGAGATACTAAAGGGTGTGCTGCAGCCTAAAAGGAAAAAAATAAGAGCAAGAGACTTGGAAAACAGTATAGAAATGAAAATTATTAGGAAGGGTAAATTAAAGGGTAAAAAGACAGACAATAGTAAGATATGACAACAGAAAGCCAAAGAACAAAGTGGACAAGGTAAGTAATTCCTGTACAGTAATTACATTGAATGTTAATGGCTTGAACTCCCCAATCAAAAGACATAGACTGATAGAATGGAGAAAAAAATATGAGCCATCTATATGCTATCTACAAGAGACTCACCTCAGATATAAGGACACAACCAGGTTGAAAGTGAAAAGTTGGAAAAAGATATTCTACACTAATAGTAACCAAAAAAGAGCTGGAATAGTGATACTAATATTGGACAGAATAGATTTTAAATGTAAAACTGTTATAAAGGTTCAAGAAGTCATTATATATTAATAAAAGGAAATTCACAAAGAAGAAATAACTATAATAAATATTTATGCACCTAACCTGGGTGCCTCAAGATACGTGAGGCACATACTGGCAAACCTGAAGGGAGAAATAGATATCTCTACATAATAGTTGGAGATTCAATACACCACTCTTAGTATTGGATAGAACATCTGGACAGAGGATAAATAAAGAAACAGAGAGTTTGAATATGACAAATGAATTAAACCTAACAGACATTTATAAAACACAACACCCCAAAACAGCATGATATACATTCTTTTCAAAGCTCATGGATCCTTCTCCAGGATAGACCGTGTGTTGGGTCACAAGGTAGGTCTCAATAAATTTTAAAAAGATTGAAATTATACAAAACAGCTTTTCTGATCATAATGGAATGTAGCTGGAAATCAATAATGGACAGAAAAAGGGAAAATTCATAAATATATGAAGATTAAACAACACACTTAAATAATCAGTGGGTCAAAGAAGAAATTGCAAGAGAATTGAATAAATATCTCGAGAGGAATGAAGATGAGAACATGACATATTAAAACCTATGGGACCCTCAGGATTGGGGGAAGAACTATGGACTAGAGTGGACTTAATGGTATTCTGTTGTACACATATGGTGATTCTAGCAATGGAAGAAATTATAACAGTGAGGTGGAGCCGGTGGCCACTGGACACTTTTGGGGCAGGGAGGAGATGTGCAGTTGAAATACAGGGGCTTTTTCGGGACTTGGGGGTTGTCCTGAGTGCCGTTGTGGCAACAGATGTAGGCCATTTTAAATCAGCACACACCATTCAGAACTGTGTGGGAGAGAGTGTGGTCTACGATGTGAACTGTGGTCCATGGTTGATGGCAAGGCCACAGGATGTGTAAGTCCATTGAGGGTGATGGGCCACACTTGTGGGAGGTGTTTGTGTGGGATGTGGTGGGAAGTGTGGGAGGTGGGGAACATGGGAATCCCGGTAGGTTCCATGTAATATTTAGTTAATCTAAGCACCTCTTAATATATATATATATATATATATATATAACATTTTTGTAAGCAAATGCACATATATGCATATATATTTATATATCATTTTACAAATATTGGTATGTATTGTGAAAATTTTGATTTTTACCCACAATAAAAAATAAATTAATTTAAAACAAAAAACAAACAAACAAACAAAAAAAACCTATGGGAGACTACAAAGGCAGTGCTAAGAGGGAAATTTATAGCTCTCAATGCTTACATTTAAAAAAAAGAGGTAAAATTGAAGATCTAATGGCACACCTGGAGGAACTAGAAAAAGAACAGCAAACTAATCCCAAATTAAGCCAAAGGAAAGAAATAATAAAGTTATGAGCAGAAATAAGTGAAATCAAGAACAACAACAACAACAAAACAATAGAGAAGACAACAAAACCAAAAGTTGGTTCTTTGAGGAGATCAGAAAAATTGGCAAAGCCTTAGCTAGACTGACAAAGTGAAAAAAAAGGAGAAGAAAGAAGTAAATAAAATCAGAAATGAGAAGGGGGACATTACCACTGACTCCCCAGAAATTAGAGTGATCATAAGAGGATACTATGAACAACCGTACACCAAAAAACTAGACAATGTAGATGAGATGGACAAATTCCTAGAAAGACACAAACAACCTACACTGACCCTAGAAGAAATAGAAGACTTCAATAAAACAATCATAAGTTGAAGAGATTGAAACAGTCATCAAAACCTCCCAAAGATGAAAAGCCCAGGACCAGATGGCTTCACAGGTGAATTCTACCAATCATTCAAAGAAGATCTAATCCAATCTTGCTCAATATCTCTAACGAATATAGATGCAAAAATCCTCAACAAAATACTTGCAGACGAAATTCAAAAGCACATTAAAAGAATAATACACCAGATCAAGTGGGTTTTATCCCAGGTATGCAAGGGTGGTTCAACACAAGGAAATCAATTAGTGTAATACACCACATTAGTAAATTGAAGAAGAAAAATCACATGAACTCTCAATTGATGCAAAAAGACATTTGACAAAATATAGCATCCTTTCTATACACTCCAGAAGATAGGGATAGAAGGAAGCTTTCTCAATATGGTAAAGAGTGTATATGAAAAACCTACAGCTAGCATTGTACTCAATGGTAAAAGACTGAAAGCTAGTTTTTTCTTTCATGGCTCTTTTTAAATTTTTGGTTCAAATTATTCTAAGTTTTTTAAATTACTGTCTTCAGTTATCAAAATTGGGCTAGGGACTCACTAATGGGGCACTGATTTTATCTGAGGGGTGGGGCTCAATAGAAACCTAAAAGCAGTTTTTCTCCTTGCAACTTCCTGGTCTGCCAGCAGATGGCGCTTATAAGCAAGCCTTTCTATGGAGGTGTTTCTTTCAACCCCTGCTTTCCTGTGTTTCTGGTCTGGCCAGAGCCAAGATTCAAAGCAAGCTCTGCTGGCCAAATTCACTGAAGAGAAGTCCTCCAACTCACCTTCCCTCTTCCCTGTAACAGCTGAAAAGGAGAAAGAAGCCTGTTCCCCTCTCAGTCAGCTGCAGTGAGCCAGGGGTTTTATTCAGGCTTAAAGGTCTTGAAGGTGGGAGATAGGAGCCCTTCCCAGCTGCCATGGGGGTTCAGTAACTCACTGTTGTTTCGGGTTCTTCATCTCTATGTTCCTCACCCTCCTGGGAGTTGCACAGCCCTGTCCTGATCTGCTGACCACCAAAGCAGGTCTCTCAGACAGCTTTTGGCCCTTTCCCCATTGTTTTTGTGAGAGAGTTGAGCCCTGCCTGCCTACTCCAATGTCATCTTCCCGGAACTCTTATCAGCTTTTAACATACTATATCCTTTAGTTATTTATTATGCTTATTGTTCATTGTCTCCAACACACATGCTAGAATGTAAGCTCTTTGAGGGCAGGGATCATTGTGTTGTTCACTAACAAAATCCAAATGCCTTGAACTGACACATACCATGTGATCAGTAAATGTTTACTCAGTGAATGAGGAGAGAACCTGAAGCCTGCAAATATTCTCCTCTGTAGATTTGGGCTCTGTGGATGTTTCAGGAAGTCTGTCAAGGTCCAGATGAGTGATGGCCCAGTGCTGGTGATGGGAAGGTGACAAAGCTTCTGTGTTCTAGTTGGAGGCCCCCTGCGCTCTGTACAAGGACAGGGTTTGGCCGCACCATCACATCCTCTGAGCAAAAGCCAGTGGCTTTCTCACTGCATCTGATATATTCAAGTGTCAGGAAACTATTGGCAAATGCTATTTTGCCTTCCTCGTGCAGACGGTGCTGGACAAGAGGCTACATGTTAAATCTCAGTGAAGTGCTTGGCACCTATGAAGTGCTCCATAAAGGTCAGCTGTTCCCATGGTTACCTCTCTGCTTATAAAATAAGGGAAGCCTGGTCACTGCTGTGAACACTGCCCCTGGCTTCACCAAAATAGCTCCCTTTCTGCCTTCCTGCCTTTGGAACCAGCCTTGGGCTCAGCAACCAAGTGCTCTATAGAAAGCGACTTAGCTGAGCTGCACTATACGTGAACCAGCCAGTCTGCTGAGAATGTTCTGCTCTGCCGAGGGAGAATTGTACAGCCAGGAGGCAGTACTGGGGAAGCATATCACCTCTTTCAAAGCCCAAGGGAAGCATTTGATAGATTGCTCCCTGGCTCTTGGCCTTCTAACAGCCTGAGGGACTGAAAGGAAAGTGGGCCAATTTCTTCAGCATCTGCAGATTGTGTTCTTTTCACACATCCTCCACTTAAAATATCTCTCACTCTGGACCATTTCTAGGTATTAGATCAGATGGCTTGGTAGCCCAATCAACTGGACCTTTCCCTTTTTCTAGCTGCCTGCTTCATGTGTTGGCACAGGCTCACTCTGGGCTAACAGGAGCAACAGAGAGCTCCATTTCCAGGATGTTTTCTGTTGATAGGTTTTAAAAAGGTATGATTTAAAAGGGTGAGACTTAAATCTTTGGTCTGTTCATGTGCCAGTTGGGCCCTAAATCTCAGCAGAATTGCGACACCTACTCTCCAGTTCACTGGACTCACCCAGGACAACTAACAAGGTGATGATGATGGACAATGTCCATCCCAAGGAACAGAGAGAGTCTGCAACTGCAAGCAACATAGGTCCATCCATCTGCCCCATGGGATCTAAGTCCCCTCTCAATTAAAGGCACAGAGGACATCACCATCCAAAATTCCTCAAGACTGGGGAATGAACATTAGACTAAAGTAGACTTAATATTTTTCTGCTATAGATTTATTGTTATTCTAACAAGGGAAGAACTTTTATCATTGATGTGGAGGCAGTGGGCACCAGATGTTCTGAGGAGAGGGAGAGGAAAAATAGGTGTATTATGGGGGTATTTTCAGGACATTGGAATTGTCCTGCATGATGTTGCAATGATGAATACAGGTCATCATATATTTTGTCATAACTTACAAAATTGTGAGGGATAGAGCATAAACTATAATGTAACCTATAATCTACAGTTAGTGGCAATTCTTCAATATGTGTTCATCAATTGTAACAAATGTACCACACTAATGAAGGATGTTGTTAATGTGGGAAAGTGTGAGAGAGAGAGGGAATGGGGTACATGGGAATCCCCTATATTTTTTATGTAACATTTATATAATCTAAAGTTTCTTTTAAATTAATTAATTAATTAATTAATTTAAAAAGATATGATGAAATGATTTTGCACAGAGTCCTTCTACCCCGATGACTATGGCATCTTCTACTAAGGGGAAAGTGACATCCGTCCTCAGTTCAGGTGGCTGGAGTTCAGGAAGGGCCCTCCTTGAATGCACAGGTGAAAGGCACCAGCTAGGCCTGGGCAGCAGGAGGGGATTCTCCATCCATGAGACAAAGTGAGGGAGTACAGGGCAGGGTGTTCAGTCACCTCCAGGACTCTTTGTCTGGAATTAGGGCCTTGCAGGTGAACCGCCTATTAAAGGGCAAGTCTAAGTGATGGAGAAGCAAACTCTGACTCTAGTTGTCCACGGCTGTGGTGAATGGAAATGGGAAAGAGAGACTGGCACGCCCCTTTTTGATGATTAAACTATAATAACCAGAAATACAAATTCCAAGAGTGGCATAGGCTGGGATATGCCTCTACTTCTCAGGACACCCAGGGGTTTCTCTGTCCTCAGCCCACCAAAGTCACAGTTGCTTTCCAGTGCTGACCCAAGTTCATCAAGAATAGGTGAATTTGAGCTCTCAATAAAGAGGCTGGAGAGTATGCCATGAGTTTAGAACTCTCCATCAAAAATAGTTAATAGGGAGTGGATGTGGCTCAACCAGTTGAACACTTGTCTCCCACATGGGAGGTCCCGGGTTCAGTTCCCAGTGCCTCCCAAAGAAAAAAAAACAAAAAGGCAATGAGCAACAACAAGCAAAAACAACAAGCACAAACAATGAGCAAAAACAACGAACAAACAGATGAGGGAGCCATCTAGGGATAGGGGGTGAATAGTTAATAAATAAAACTAGAGAATAAAACATGGGATTGTATAACACAGTGAACCCTGGAGTGGATGAGGATTGTGATTAATAATACAAATATAAGAATGTACTTTCAGGATCAATAACAAAAGTATATCACTAGTACAAGGTGTTAATAATAGGTGGTATATGGGGGGGAAAGCAACTAAAGCAAAATATGGATTATATTTTAACATCCTTGCCTCAATTGTAACAAAGTTACCCACCAATGTTAAATGTCAACAATAGGGGGGATATTATGGAAATGTTGCATTTTTTATTCGTAGAAAAATGGTATATGTCACAGAAACAACCAAATTTCCTTGTCACTTATACTGTTTTACTCTGAGGCTTCTCTGAAAGTATATGCATATGCACCTAGCTGCAGGTCAAAGCTTCATCTTCAGAAAGGAGAAGGAGAAGGAGAAGGAGAAGGAGAAGGACTTCACACGAGAAGCAAGGCAAGTATATAAATTATGTTCTACCTGTCAATTAACATAACCCTGGTACAAAGGTAAAGGTGGGACACCTCGACAGACAGGCCTTTTGAACATCTTGAATGTTATATAACTACATACTCGTATGGGACATAAATGTGTCCTTGTTGCCTTAGGTATGTTTTCTGGATTGATAAAGGCCCTCACAGTAACTAACAAAATATTAAACTTCCCTTCTGGGGAAGTCCTGCTGCTTTCTCAAATAAAATAACCAAAAGCTCTGAAACATATAAACCTGGCCTAATAAAAGACAACAAGCTAATAAACCAAGCCCTTGATCTTAATTCTTGCACTTCTGAGCCTTATTCCTGTAATAATGAAACCTAATTATAATTAATGCCTAAGAGTTGCCTCCTGAAAACCTCCTTGTTACACAAGTGTGGGCTCTTGCTAAACCAAACTCTGCAAATAAACTCACTACCTCCCCACAATGTGGGACATGACTCCCAGGGATGAGCTCCCCTGGCACCAAGGAATTATTACCAAGCATTAATCAGTGATGCATTTGGAGAAAGACCTTGATCAAAAGGGGAAAACATTAAATAGAATAGAGTTTCTATGGCTAAGAGACTTCAAAGTGAGTCTGTAGGTCATTCCAGAAGTTATGCTTAATGCAGGTCTCAGTCAGACTTCACAAACTGCCACAGCAAACAAAGTCTCAAACAAAAGTGCTCCTGAGAGCTGTAGGCATATTCTGACACCATAGACCAGCCACACGGCCACATGAAATCAAACCCCCCTCAGAGGACTCTATCTGGGAATATATGAAAAGCTATTTCCCCAATATAACATAATTATATTCATTTATAAATCCCCTAATGATGATTCTTCTATTTCTTTTATTTTTATTTTATTTTATAATTTCCAGTTTACCTGTTAAATATATTTCTCAGAGATTTAAAGCCTTTGGATTGTTCCTACACCCGTTGAGCCCTGAAATCCAGCAGTTATGCAGCCAACTCCTACTCTCCAGTTCTTGGGGCCTGCCTGGAACAACTAAAAAGTGATGATGATGGTCCATCCCCATCCCCAAAGCAAGGAGTAACTTCAACTGCAAGCAAAACAATTCCATTCCTCTGCCACGTAACATCTGTGTCCCTTCTTAGCCTGAAGCAGTCAGAGTGGACATTGTCCTAAATTCCTGAAGACTGAGGAATGAACAAAAATAAGGGGGGAGTATAACCACTGACTAAAGCAGATTTATTGTTATTGTAGCTATTATCTTGTGTTAACTGAGTAACTTTGAACATTAATACAAAAAATAAAATTTTAAATAAAAAGAATGGTTAATATATAAATATTTCAGTGCTGAAAGCTACTGAGAAATCAACTACCCAGAATGGTACATTGCCTGAGAGTACCTGATGCCCAGTGTTCTTCTGTTCTGTGGGAAGTGGAAGTGAGCAGAGAGGCTTACTCAGGCATGGTGTTGCAACCAGCCACATCTTGTGGCCCCTGGCTGACACTCTGACATATTTTTGAAGGTGTTCTCAAGCTGTAGAAGTTTTGCCGGTGCTAGAGGCTAAAATCCCAGGAGTTCATCCTGAGTCTGCCTTTTCACTTCATTTCATCTCCTTCATTTATTCATTTAACAAATGTTGAGTGCCTACTGTGCCAGGTATTATGCTAGTGCTGTGGAATATAACAAATAGCAAAAATCCCTGACTTTGTGGAGCTTATGTTCTAGTGAGGGAAGATAATAACAGATGGAATTACATGATATATAAGAAGTGGTACTTTCTATGAAGAAACAGAAATAACAGGGAAGAGGTGCTAAGGTTACAGATTTAAGTAGGATGATAAGGCAGCCTCATTAAAAGGTAATATTTGAGCAAACACTTGGAGGTAAGGGAGGAAGCAACTGTCTTAGAGAAGAACATTCCAGACAAGAAAAGAAATTGCAAAGGCCCTGAAGCAGGGTGATGCTGCATATGTTGTGGCAAAAGCAAGGAAGCCAGTGTGGCTGGAGAATGAGAGGGAGATAACGGGAAAAGGTCAGAGATTGAATGGGACAGATCACAGAGGGACTTATAAGCCATTGTAAGGACTTTGGCTTTCACTATGAATCAGGTAGGGGGCCTTTGGAAGATTTTGGACATAGAAGGGATGTGCTTATATTTTAACATGATCACTCTGCCTTCCAGATTGAGGAAGCAAGGGTCAAAGCAGAAAGACAAGTTAGCAGACAATTTTAATAACCCAGGCAAAAGACGGCTCAGGCAAGGAGACTCTAGGTTCATATTTTAAAGGAAGCACCAACAGAATTGGATGTGGGTTATGAAAGAAAGAGAAGTCAAGGATGATTCCAAGGCAACCAGAAGGCTCCAAATGCCATTAACTGAGATGGGGAAGATTTTGAGGGGAACTGGTTTAGAGATGAAGATGGGGAGTTCATTTTGGGAAATGGTAAGTTTAAGATGCCTATTAGACACCCAAGAGGAGTTTTTGAGAAGGAGTTGGATTTACAGGTCTGGAGATTCCATTTGGGAGTAGAGATGGCATTTAAAGGTCACAGGACTAGATGGCATCACCAGAGGATGAGAAGAATGGATAGAGAAGAGAATAAGTGCAAGTCTAAATTCTGGGGCCCTTTCATGTTCAAGGGCAGAGAGATAAAGAAGAAACAATTAGGGAGACCAAGAAGAAGAGCCAGTGAGGTGGGAAGAAAACCCAGAGAGTGTGAGGTGCTTGAAACAAGGAAAGGAAATGTTTTGGGGAAGGCATGAGCCCCCGGCTCCTTACCTAGATGTTTTTCCCAGCACTTCCTCCTTCCTTCCCTCTACCCCTCCCTTTTTATCACCCCAGAAACTCACACCTGTTTGTGATTTAACAAACTTTGCTATTTCATGCCTCTGTGCTATTCCCTCTGCCACAAGTCCCTTTTCCTCCTTGTCAGCCTGGCAACCCCACCTCCTCTCTAAACCCTGTCCTGACTTTTCACAGGCAGACTTGGGCCTTCCCTTCCCCACATGTGGTGAACTCCCATCCACTAGAGCCCCAGCCCAGCGCATAGCAAATCCCTGCCTCTGTTATAATTATTTCACCGCTGGGTTGGGGCCATTTTTAACCCATTGCTGGGTCCTCAGTACTGAGCCCCTCTGGGCACAAAGTAGGCACACAACAAATGCTTATTGAAGGGTAGGATGCAGTCTGCTCCTAACACCAGGTGAATTGTGTGACATTTTTCTCTCCTGGGGTTGGAGGTGTGGGGTGAAGGGCATCCTGAGAAGCCTGGATGCATCAGAAAATGAGACGAGAGGGGAGAGCTTTGCAACCACCCGGCTTCCCTGTGGCTGGCCCTGCTTTGTTAGTGGATGCCAAGGAGGGATTTCTCTTCCCTTTGCTGGAGTAGATTGTATTAAGACTTGTTCTCAATCTTAATCCAGGTTCCTGTGGGTGTGACCCCATTTGAAAACAGGGCCCTTGGAAGATGTATTATCAGTTAACATGTGGACTCATTTGTGAGTAGGATCTTTTAAGAGCATATTTAGGTGTGGCTGAACTGAAGGAGGGTGGGCCTTGAGCTTTAGGACTCAGTGCCTTACTGAGAGGAAATTCAGAGGCAGCCAGAGGTCAGCAGAAACAGAGAGATGGCCCTGTGGTGGGAGGCAGAGATGCAAGCCAAGGGACCCCAAGGACAGAGGCAAGCCAGCACCAGAACACTACAGACTTTTAGGAGAAAGCATGGCCTTGCCTACTGTCTTAAGTCTGGACTTCTAGCCTCCCAAACCATGAGATAATAAATTCCTGTTGTTAAGCCAACCAGTGTGTGTTATGTGTCATAGCAGCCCTGGCAGACCAAGACACTTGTGTTTAGACAAAACTGAGATTTGACTTAAGCATTTCATTATTCTCTCTTCTGCCTCCATTGTTTTTTTTTTTTTTTTTCCTTAGAATTGTCTTTTCTGGGAAGGAAATGCTCACAAGACACAACTGATCACAAAGAACTTAATAATCCTTCCTTATTTCTTCACTGGGGGTGGCTCCTTGGCCCTGCAGTGTGTTGTACACGTGCGGGAGTGAAAGCCTCTAAACCACTGTGTACCCATGGGCCTTCTCCTGCCCATGGCGCATGCCGTGGATAAGGAGGAAGTGTTGTCATGTAGGTGCAGCTAAACTGGCTCGCCCACCTTTCCACTCGACCTTGCCAGAAAACTGTGTCAGTAGGATGGCTTTTGTCTTGTTTTGTTCCTCTCTAAATTGTTTTTAAACAATTCCATACCCAGTGCTTCCTAAAAACAAAAGAACAGCCAACAAGAAAACAAATGAAAAAAAAAGCAACTCAGGGAAGCCAATGTGGCTCAGTGGTTGAGTGCTGGCTTCCCACATACAAGGTCCTGGGTTCAATCCCCAGCCCTGGTACCTAAAACAAAGCAAAACAAAACAAAGCAAAACGAAATGAAATGGAAATTTATTCTGGAGTCCAGACGTCCAATATCGTGGTTTCAGGGCCATTCTCCCTCCTAAGGCTCTGGAGGAGAATCCATTCCTTGCCTCTTCCAGCTCCTGGTGGCTCCAGTCATTCTTTGTCTTACGGACACCAATCTCTGCCTCCCTCTTCACGTGGCTTTCTGCTCTATGTCTTCTCTTCTGTCTCTTATAGGGCCACTGAGTTTAGAGCCCACTCAGATAATCCAGGATGATCTCATTTCACAAATGATTATATCTGCAAAGACCCTGTTTCCAGATAAGGCCACAATCAACAGTTTTAGATGTTAGGACATAGATTTTTGGGGGGAAGGCACCCTTTAACCCTTTTCAGTGTGAAAAACATTGATTCTCTCAGATTGAGAAGGAGGTAGCATTTGAGCTAGTCTTGAAGAAATGAAAGGACTTCAGGTGATGGCTATGGAGCATCTTCCAGAGCAAGGCTCTGCTAGATTCCTTATTTGTGTGACTTCCCTTGGGGCTGACCAGAAGAAGAGGTATTTAATGTATTTAATCTCTTCTTTCCTGAGGAGGAAACTGAGGCTAACTGAGGTTAAGTGAATTGTCTAAGGTTAACCATTAATAAGTAGCAGAATCAGCATTTGAACCCAGGGCTACTTTAGAACATATGCTCTTCCATTATGCCAGGCACAGCTTGTATCAGATGGTAATAGTGATAATAATATCTCCCCAACAATAGCCATATGTCTGGCACATAGATCACATACACCACCTAATTTAATCATCTCCCAAAAATGAAGGTGATTATCTTTATTTTACAAATTCCAAAATGTGGCACGGGAAGGTTTGATAACTCATCTGAGGTCACACAACTAGTAAGTGGTAGAACTAGGATTTGAACCCAGGCTGGTTACAGAATCCATGTCCTTAAATTCACTTGAGTTTTTCTGACATACACAAGTATGGGGGTTGGGGAATGGCACAGAGAGCAGGTACAGGGAGGAGTGGGGGCTGGATGTTGCCAGTTGCATAATTTTAAGGTTGAAAATAACTTATGACAAGGATTGATTAACAAAATTCTGCATGAGCTGTAACAGTAGTAATAATCAGCAATGATAAAGATAGCCGAATATTTGTTTTCTCCAGAGCAACCCAATTAGGGTAAGGACAGTGGGTCTCCCTAAATCCCATCTGCACTCTCCACTGGGCATTAATCCATGGTATTTCTGTGATTGAGGCAGCTGTGCACCAAGACCAGCAGTGGGTGCTTTGGTGACTAACCGCCCCTGACGATGCTACAGAGTCCTGGCTCCTCAGCCTTTCAGCTATGTTTACTATCAAACTATATCCAAGGGTCATCTATCACTCTAGGAATGAGCACAAGGGCTATGGTGTAGCCATTTAGCAATTTGATGTAGTTATGAATTCCAAAAATATAATTGGATCATGCTTGTAAACTGATTTGCTAATCTGGGCATGATTAAGTTATTATTAGGGTGTTGCCTGGGCCACATCAGTAGGGTGTTGAGCCCACCCCTTGGTGGGTGAGGGAATCGAATATAAAAGGCAAGGCAAAGGACAGAGGGAGCAGTTTTTGAGTTGCAGTTTTGATGCTGGAGTTTTGATGTTGGAGAGAAGGCCCCAGGAGAAGAGAAGCAAGCCGTTCACCTGATAGTCTATAGCTGACCTTATGGAGGAACCAGAGGAGTCAAGCCTGGAGAGAAATGCAGCCCCAGGGAAGAGAGGAACCCAAGAAGCCTGAACCCTGGCAAACATCGGCAGCTGTCTTGCTCCAACACGTGGCAATGGACTTTGGTGAGAGAAGAAATGTACGCTTATGGCCTGGTAACTGTGGACTTCTACCCCATATAAATACCATTTATAAAGACCAACCCATTTCTGGTATTTCGTATTAGCACCCCTTTGGCTGACAATACATATGGTTTGGCTTAAACAATGAGAATTTATTTGCTTACGGTTTTGAGGCTACGAGAAGGTCCAAATCAAGGCATCATCAAGGTGAGATTTTCTTCTCAAAGACTGGCATTCTGAGGCTGGCTGCCAGCGATCCTTGGTCCTTAGATTCTCTGTCACATAGCAATGCATGTGGTGGCATCTCCTGGCTTCATTTATGGGTTCCGTTGAATTTCAACTTCTTACTTCCCCTGGTTTTCTGTCTCTGTGTCTGATTTTCATTCTGCTTATAAAGGACTCCAGTAATAAGATTAAGACCCATCCTGATTGAGGTGGGCCACACTTTAACTGAAGTGAACTTATCAAAAGGTCGTACTTACAATGGGTCCACACTACAGGGATGGATTTAAATTTAAGAACATGTTTTTCTGGGGTACATACAGCTTTAAACCACCACAGCCTCCCCTGGGTTCTAGACTTCCACTCAGGTGCCCTTCTCTACGTCCTTCTTCCCTGTGACAGAATTGGCCAGACCTGGACCAGAGATTCTGCAGAGCTCCTGAGGAGCATCTGGACTCTCCTTCCAAGGAGAGTCTCCCTGAGAACCAATCACTGACTGCCCTAGGGAGCCTTTCCCTTCCAATGTTGCCAGTTTTTGCATTTTATAACAGTAGGAATATGTGTGTTCCACAAGTAACTCACTGCAAGGGGGTTTATTAGTGCATGCTTGGCTTGTCTGGAAGTTTTCCTCTTCTCCTCTCTCTGGCTGCTTTTATCTGGTCATTTTTTTTTGCCAGGAGCCAGAGATCCCTGGGTACAGAAGAGTAACCCATGTGCCCTGATTTTACTTCTCCAGGTTTGGGAGGCAATGTGTTATTGATTGAGTTATTTTTTTTTTTAAAGCTTGAATGTGGTTAAAAGGGGAGATACTTGGTTTTATATATATATTACTAGAATTAAAATTTTTTTAAGTACCATAAGACTGTACAACACAGTGACTCCTAATGTGAATTACAGACTATAGTTAATAGTACGATTATAATAATATTCTTTCATCAATTGCAACAAAGGGGCCACACATGCAAAGGGTTAATAATGGGGGGAAGGTATATGGGAACTCTATTTTCTATATGATTTTTTCTGTAAACCTACAACTTCTCTAATTTAAAAAAAGTTGTTTTTTATTTTTTTTAACAAAAAAAAAAAAAGCTTTCTCAGTTCTGTGATCAAAGATTAACAGGTTTCAAAGCAAAGAAATAAAATATTAAATAAATGACCTCGGTCCTTTCATTGCTTATGACAAGCCAGCGTGTGGCATCTCCATCAGGAGGACCTGTGAAAGTTGCAAAGCATTGTCTGGTTCCTCTTCTGGCTGCCTTATTGGGTGTCCTCCTTTCCCTCCGGATTTCAAACCTGTTTGCATGACCTCTGGTGAAACTCAAAAGCAATGCAAGAGGAAAGAAAATGTTAAATCACCAAAGTAGTACTATTCAGCAGCCTTTGAAAAACCAATTTACTTAACAGAATCAACCAGAACCTGTTCATGGGCCTTTGCTGGCTGGATTCCTCCCACCGCTGCCCCCACAGCACCACTGCACAGGCACCATCCTTGATGGAGCTGCACTGCCCGTCAGGCGCTGCAGTAGGAGCTTTCACTACTTCTGTGCATTCAATCCCTTCAACAATCCTATAACATACAGATCCTAGTTTAGAACTGAAGACGCTAAAACCTAGAGAGATTAAGGGATTTGCCCACCATCACACAGCTGGTAAAACCTCCTGTATCTCTGTCAGTTCTTTCCACCCAGGAGAATCTCCAGAGCAACAGTGGCTTGCTAATCCTCACAGCCATCCAGGACAATTCCCCATGCCTCAGGCATAGAAAGAAAAGGAAATGGCAGGATGGTGGCCAGGGTTTCAAACCCAGGTGCTAACGCTTGCAATAAGGTGGCAAACAAAACAGAACTGACCAGAAAGTCCAGAAGAATTACCCAGGCTTAAAACAAGCCAGTAGGAGATAAGCAGGTTTCAAGGCTCTTCCATTCCTTGGATGACCTTGGAAGGATTTGGAAGTGCAGCCTTGAGGACCTCTGCTGTGTTTTCTAAAGTGGCAGATGTGAAAGCTGAGTGAAGTTTATGATACCACTTAAAACACATCATTTTTCTTTCCAAGGAGAGCTTCAGCCTGCAGAGGAAGGACTCACTGGCTTCATCCTATGATTTAGCAGTAGCAGCAGACTTGAAGTGCAGGCTCCTTGTTGCCATAGGAACCATTTTTCCTACACATTTGCTGATACAGAGGGCTGGGTAAACCTGCCATTGCTACTGCATGTATATCCCCTGGTTCAACAGGAGAAAGAATGGCCAGGTGGTCACTTACCAAAGATGGAACCTGCAGATCTCTTTCTCAACTTGAACACTAATAGACAACCCCATTTCTAATCACAGGGGTGCCTGCAGACTGGGCTGTGGCACATTCAGATTCCCCCTTCAGGCTTGTTTCCTAGGTGAGCAATGATTGGTGAAGGAGGTGCTGGGTGGCTCAGTTCAAGGAATGCATCCTAGTGGCTATGGCTCATCCTAGGAGCCCAGGTTCAGTGCCGGCACAAAGGATCTCTGTGTATACTTACTCATTCACACCATACACACACACACACACACACACAGCCCCCAATTTTATCACTGTTGTGTCCTACCATGTTCCCTTCTTGGAGGTCCTGTCACAGTTTGGTTAACAGAAATTTCTTAGGATTCTGGCAAAGGTTACTGCAATCTGCATTTAGACCCCACAGTTGACACAGAATTCATGTTTTGCTTTGTTGATCAGGGCATTTCATTTTTTAAAGAACAATGAGGATTGTTCTAGGTTGAATTTTCAAGGTGGAGGCAGCCTCAATGTACAAGGAAAAGGGGTTGGATCTTGACTCATAAGACTTGCCCTGCCACTGATCTAGGGGCATGACCTTGAGCAAGTCATCTTGCCTAACTGGGTGACATTTTTTCATCATAAGAAAGGATGATCAAGCCTTATTCACAGTGAGGTTGATTTCTTTTAAGTAAATTGATTCATTCCTTCAAGAGTTATCTAGGGATGGAGATATTTCAAATAACCCTGAGATGAGATTCCTGCTCTCATTCTAGTGTACATAAATAAATGAGAAAAAAACAATAATTAGGGGTAAATAGTATGCAGATAAATAAACAGGGGAATGTGAGAGAAAGGGACCTAGCAACTGCTTTAGATTGGAGGATCAGAGCAGGCTTCCCTAAAGAAATGACATTTAAGCTGATATCTGGAAGACAAGAAGGAGCCAGCCACACAAAGGTGGAGAAAAGCAATTGGTAGAAGGAACATATAGTGCAAAAGAAGGGAGACATGGCTGGAGAATGGAGGGTGAAGGAAAGAGGGAGGCAGGGGCCAGGCCCTGCAGCACTTTGTAAACCCAGATAGTGAATTGGGATTTTATTCTAAGAGAGATAGAAGCCTCTGGAATGTTTTGGGAAGAAGTGGAATGACCTGATTGATTTTTGCTTTTAAAAGTGTTCTCTGGACAACTAGCAAGAGGCAGCAGAATAAGAGTCAGCTTGTGCTATAGGGCAGTTGGTAATCACCCAAGGCTATCTAAAGCACCTGTCTGGGGGCTCCAGGGCACCAGAAGAGCATCCTGCAACATCCTTGAAAAAATGGAAGGAGGAGACTGCCCATCTGCAAAGAAGATTCATAAGTAGAGTACTCCACGCCACAGAAGCAGGCACCCATCCTCCACTGGCAGCACAAGCCAGCTTGGAAGCAATTCTGCGGCTGGAATTGGAAGGTCCACTTCCGAAAAATGAGGGAGGAAGAGACAATTGGGCACCAACTTCAGCTACTGATTAGTAAATTCAGCTGGCTAAAGTATAATCCTAAGAATAGCTAAACTTTGAACCTGTACAAGTCAGAAAGACGTCGGATGCCACCAATTTAACTCTGTCCCTGGCATGTCCCTAGCAGGACAGACTGAAAATCACAGTGCTGGTAGGGACCGGCTTCTTTCTATCCAGATCAGATTGCAGTTCTAGCCTAAGCCCCATCCCCACCTCTGGCAGGGAGGAAGCTGGGGGGATCTGCACCAGCTTCTCTGGAAATATACAGGCCATGCCACAGAGGCTGGTGATCATCCTACTCTGGTGGCTCAAGCTGCCTCAGGAGCTATTCTATAGCTGGAGTTGGAAGGTCCATTTCCCAAATACGGGAGGGAGAGATGGTTGGCCACCAATTTCAGCTACTGATTAGCAGATTCGGCTGGCTAAAGTATAACCTAAGAACAGCTAAAGTTTGAACCTGTCCAAGCTGGAAAGAGGACAGTAGCTGCCATTTTGACTCAACCCCCAGCATGAGGGGAAGTGGGGCTGACTGAAAATTACAGCGACAGTGGGGATTGGCTTCTTTAACCCAGATTGGACTGCAGCCCTAGGCCAGGCTTCAGTCCCACTTTAGCAGGGAGGAGACTGGCAGGCTCTGCACTAGCCTCTCCTCTCTGGGTAACTGCAGGTTCATTAGGCTGGCACAGACTGAATAGTTGAAAGTCCACCAGGGCAGCTGTGCTCATTTTGGACCTGCATGGCATAGATTGCTTTCCACACCTGCAGCTCCATCCCCACCCCAGACAGGGGAGAAAGGGGAATGAAATTTCATCAGTCTCTCTGGGCAACTAGAGTCTAGGCATGCATGACTTCTATTATTACCCACGGTTGTGGCTCTGTTCCTATTCCTGGCAAAGGAGAAAGGTAGGAGAATCTTCATCAGTTTCTTGGGCAATGTAGGCAGCTTGAGCCTCCACAGCTTATAGCACTAACTACATCTCGGCTCCTACTATACAACCAGCAAGGGAGAAAGGGCAAGAAAGCCCTAAACTAAAGAGAGAAACTGCACCCAGAATAAATACATCTAGTAAGCCAGATGCCAAGACACCAACAAAAAATTACAATCCACACCAAGAAACAGGAAGATATGGCCTAGTTAAAGGAACAAGATAAGCCTCCAGAGGACATAAAGGTGTAGACATAGATGTTCAAACAAATCTCCTTAATAAACTCAATGAGATGGCTAAAGAAATTAAGGATATTAAGAAGACATTGGATAAGCACAAAGAAGAATTTGAAAGCATACATAGAAAAATAGCAGATCTTATGGGAATGAAAGGTGCAATAAAAGAAATTAAAAATATACTGGAGGGAAGCAGATGTGGCTCATGTGGTTGGGCTCCCATTTACCATATGGGGGGCCCTGGGTTTGATTCCCGGGGCCTCCTGTGAAGGCAAGCTGGCCCGTGCATGAATTGATGGCCCATGTGGTGCAGTGAGCTGACGGCCTACGCAGCGCAGTGGGCTAATGGCCTGCACAGCATGGTAAGCTGGCACAGCAAGATGATGCAACAAAGGGAGACAAGCAGACACAGAAAAACATACAGCAAATGGACACAGTGAACACAAGCAGTGTGTTAAATATATATACACACTGGAATCATATAATAGCAGATTTGAGGAGGCAGAAGAAAGGATTGGTAAGCTTGAAGAATTGGTCTCTGAAAGCAAACATACAAAAGAAGAGATGAAGAAAAGAATGGAAAAAATTGAACAAGGTCTCAGGGAACTAAACGACAGCAAGAGATGTGCAAACATATGTGTCCTGGGTGTTCTGGAAGGAGCGAAAAGGGGCAGAAGGAATATCTGAAGAAATAATGGTAGAAATTTCCCAACTCTATTGAAGGACATGGATATCCATGTCCAAGAAGCACAACATATTCCCATCCAAATAAATCCAAATAGACCAACTCTGAGACACATACTAATCAGAATGTCAAATGCCAAAGATAGAGAATTCTGAGAGCAGCAAGAGAAAAGCAATGCATAACATATAAGGGAAACCCAATAAGATTAAGTGCTGATTTTTCATCAGAAACCATGGAGGCAAGACAAGGGTATGATATATTTAAGATACTGCAAGAGAAAAACTTCCAGCCAAGGATTTTATATTTGGCAAGACTGTCTTTCAAAAATGAGGGTAAGTTTAGAATATTCACAGATAAACAGAAACTGAGAGAGTTTGTAACCAAGAGACCAGCTTTGGAGGAAATACTAAAGGGTGTGCTGAAAAGTAAAGACAGGAGAGAGATGCTTAGAAGAGGGTCTAGAAATGAAGATTATATCAGTAAAAGTAACTAAAAGTTTGAAAAGAATGGTGAAAATTTTAAAAAATGACAAAATGGGTGAAATAAGAACTGTATTTACAGCAATAACATTGAATGTTAATGGGTTAAACTCCCCAATCAAAAGGCACAGATTGGCAGAATGAATAAGAAAATATGAGCCACCTATATGCTGTCTGCAAGAGACTCACCTCAGACTCAAGGATACCAATAGATTGAAAATGATATTCCACACATGCAGTAACAACAACAACAAAAAAGCTAGAGTAGCTATACTTATATTAGATGAACTAGACTTTAAAAGACACTAGTAATACACAATCTTAGGAGGAAGTAGGGAAAAAAACCATTTACAACAGGAACTAAGAGAATCAAATATTTAGGAATAAGCTGAACCAATGATGTAAAGCACTTATATTCAGAAAACTACAACTCATTGTTAAAATAAATTTAAAAAGACCTAAATAATTGGAAGAACATTCCTTGCTCATGGACTGGAAGACTAAATATCATTAAGATGTCAATTCTACCCAAATTGATATACAGATTCAATGCAATCCTGATAAAAATTCCACCAGCATTTCTTAAATAAATGGAAGACATGATTATTAAATTTATTTGGAAGGGTAAGTGGTCCCGAATAGCCAGAAGCATCTTAAAAAGGAAAAATGAAGTTGAAGGACTCCCACTTCCAGACTTTGAATCATATTACCTAGCTACAGTGGTAAAAAAATATCATGGTACTGGCCTAAAGACAGACACATAGACCAATGGAGCCAAATTGATTGTTCAGAAACAAACCCTCACATCTATGGTCAAGTAATTTTTGACAAGCCTGTCAAACCCACCCAGCTTAGGCAGAACAGTTCATTCAACAAATGATGCTGAGAGAACTGGATATCCATAGCCAAAAAAAGGAAAGAGGACCTCTGTCTCACACCTTATACAAAAATTAACTCAAAATGGATAAAAAACCTAAATATAAAAGCAAGAACCATAAAGCTTCTAGAAGAAAATATCTTCAAGACCTGGTGGTAGGTGGTGGATTCTTAAAGGAGATAAGAGGAGGACTGAGATGGACTACTGATGTTTAATGTATGTAGAAGTTTTAATTAACTTTATTGTAAAGGTGTGGAAATGTATAGAGTTGATGGTAACACCTTATAGTGAGTAACAGCAGTTTTATAAGTCAGAATGTGGCTAAAAAAGATAGTCTATGGATGCAAATGCCAATCAAAAGAAAGCTAGAGAATAATCTAGGTACTGAATAGTAAACCTAGAGGCAGATGAGAATTGTGGTTGATGGTACAGATGCAAGAGTGTCCTTTGTGAGCTAGAGCAGATGTACATCACTATTGCATGGTGGTGGGAATGTGGAGAAGCATGGGAAAAATACAACTGGAGTGACCTATGGACTGTGGTTAACAGCAATAATGTAATATTCATGCATCTATCCCAAAATGTACTGTGTTTATAATGGAGAAGTATGGAAAAAGTGTGCCAAATATACGCTGTGGACCTGGCAATAGTCTGAGATTATCTCATAATCTGTAACAAATGTTCCAGCATGGTGTGATAGAGGGGTGTTGTATGGGAATTCTGCACATGTGCATGATTGTTTTGTAAGTTTACAACTTCTGTCATAAAAATATATTTAAAAAATAATAATAGGGTGGGTTGTGAGGACGGGGAATACACCAAATGTAAGATAAAGACTATAGTTAGTAGGAAGATTTTGATGATATTCTTTCATTATTTATAACAAATGTCTTATAACAATGCAAGGTGTTGGTAATGGGTTGATGTCTGGGACCCCTGTATGATGTTATACATGTTTGCTTTGTAAGTTCACAACTTTTACTATACACTTATTGTTTATGTATGTTCATATATAAATGATATTTTAAAAATAATAACAGGGTGGGTTGGGAGAAAAATAGCCCAAATGTAAGATACTTTGGTTAGTAGTAATATTTTGAGGATACTCTTTCCTCATTAGTTGAAAATGTTTCACAACAATGCAAGGTATTGGTGGTAGGGTGAGGAATGAGAGCCCTGTATGATGTTATGTATATTTGTTTAGTAAGTTCACAGCTATTACCATACACTTCAATAAATTAAAAAAAAAAAAAAAAAAGAGTTCTCTGGTCACTCTAAGGAAAGTTGATTTCAGACAAGAAAACCAGGTATCAGGGTATCACAGAAGACCAGGCAGAAGATGATAGTGGCCTGAGAAAGGGACACTTCAGGACTATAGGGTCATTGTGTCTGGCTGATGGATTGGATATGTGGGGGTAGAAGGGAAAAGGAAAAGAAGAATCAAGGACACTTCAGCTTTTTGGTGTGAGCAGCTGGTTGAGTGAACAGATTTTGAGGGATCAAGAATTCTATTTTAGGGGGCGGATGTGGCTCAAATGGTTGGGCGTCCATCTGCCATATGGAGGGACCTGGGTTCGATCCCCGGGACCTCCCGGTAAAATTTAAAAAATATATATATATAGAAGGCACATGGGCTGCTAGGCTCTGTGTGCCGGTGAGCTGCCAGGCCCCGGGAGCCATGCAACAAGATGATGACGTAGCAGGAGAGAGACGCAGGGGAGAGACAAGACAAGATGCTCCAAAACCAGGAACCGAGGTGGCGCAGGTGGCAGGACACCTCTCTCCTACATCAATAGAATCCTGGTGAAGACTGGAGGAGAAGGGTGAGAAGAGATGGTAGGAAACAGACACAGAGAATTGCCCAGTGAATGGACACAAAACAGCAAATGGGGAAGGGGGAGTTTAAAATGGATAAAGTAAATAAACAAATCTTTTTAAAAAAAAGAATTCTATTCTAGATGTGTTAGGTTTGCCATATATTTTAGAGGTATGAGTAAAGATGTTATCTAAGCAGTTGGAAATAGGGTTGTAAAGTTCAGGAGACAGGTCAGACCTGGAGATAGACATGAGAACTTAGCACAGGGAAGGAATTTGAATCCATGGGACTGGAGAAGGTCACCTAAAGAGAGAAGGAAAATGTGCAAGAACTGAGCTCAGGGTCTCTTAAACATTTAGAGATGATGTTGAGAAAGAGGATCCAGCAGAAGAGACTAAGGAATAGTAATTACTGAGGTCGGAGGAAAAGTAGAAGTGTGTGGCATCCCCAAAGTCAGAGAGGAAGGGCATGTGTGACAAGGATGGAGTTGTCAACTGGGCAGCCAATCAAGATAAGAAAAGTGACTCCTGATCTTGGCAATATGGAGGCAAGCTCATCATGTGGAATGAAAAGAGCTTTGAAAACCATGAAATGCTGTTGGTGCCTCTTAAAATGGGCATTTGTGTAAAATAGGTACCCAGGGAGAGCTTTTTCAAAATATACATGCCTGGACCTCAGCCGCTGATGAACTGCATCAGAATCTTTGGGGTGTTTGAAAAGCCTCTAAAGTAGCTGTGATCAAGAGCCAGCAGGTCATACAATTGTAAGTTGTCATTACTTTCACCTCCATGTCCTACTCCCAAGTCTACTCTGTGCCACTTTCAGCCACTTCAGTGATGTCTTATGAAAATGATAATGTTTAAATAATAATCATATTCAGTGACCCTCCATTATTTTTATAGATAAAAGAGCTGTTTGCATTCTCTAAAAACCCTTGGAGCTCTGGAATGAACAACTGAAGAGTTCACAGTATGTATTGCATATACAGGTCTTCTATGAATTGATTTATGAAATTTCCCTGTTCAAAAGTAAGTTCCAATTGGTGTAGATGAGAAAATTAGTAGGCACTTATATTAGTTTTCTAGGGCTGTCGTAACAAATGATCACAAGCTGAGGGGCTTAAAACAACAGAAATGTATTCTCTCACAGTTTTGGGGGCTGGGAATCTGAAATTAAGGGGTCAGCAAGGCCATGCTCCCTTTGGGACTCTCGGAAAAAATCCTTCCGACTTATTGTGGCCCCAGGTTTTCCTTGGCTTTTGGCAGCACAACTCCAGTCTCTGCTTCCATCCTCACATTGCTGTCTTCTCCCTGCGTGTCTACATCGATGGCTCCAAATCTCCCTCTTATAAAAACACCAGTCACACTGGCGTTAGGTCTTCCCTAATCCAACACAGCCTCATTTTAACTTTATCACAGCTGCAAAGATCCCATTTCACAGCTCCTGGAGGTTAGGACTTGAACATATCTTTTGGAGGAACACAATTCAACCCTCAACAAGTGACCAAAAATGCCCCATTCGAGGCCCAGTGAACAAGGTGTCCCCAGCGATCGCTGGCAGGCAGCCGTTAGTGTGATCTTGCAGGAAGTTTGTTCCTTAACGCTCTTGTCTTCTTCCTGCTCTGTACCTTCTACTTTGTTTTCATATTCTTCCATTTTATCCATGCTGAATCAATGAGCAGGCGTTAACAGGGTGGAAGAGTAAAGGGAATAGTTTTTAAAGATCTCATAAATGATTTATTGATTTAAAAAATACAGCCTTGAAAGTAACTAATAATTATATGACAATTGCTTCTCAGGAAGCTACTGAGCCTCCAGGGAAATTGTTATGAACACATTATTATGTCAATTATCACACAAATCATCAAATGGCCTTGTTCTCACATTCATACACCTGGATATGGCTCAGGAGGATTGTCACAGGAGCCTGCTTTGCCATGATATCTTTATTAATGAGCAAGAAGGAGAGGTAAATATTGTGCTAATTAAATCTACTGTGGATACTAACCTAGAAGACACGGCTATCCAGGAAAGGCACAGATGCCACACTCACTCACTCGGAGCTTTTAAGTACATGGAAAGAGAACAACAAAATGAGTTTTGACTATAGAAAATGAAAATGTGAGGGAATAATATCCTAGATGCACAAATTATCGGAAAGATTATAGGCAGAAGAAAATATCAATGACTATCACTATTGCTCAGCAAGAACACTGAGTCAGCCTGGCCCTGCCCACAAGTTAGATCTCCAGAGAAGACTGAACTATTAGTTGAAAAATTAATTTTCAAGGACAGGAAAGAAGAAGTCAGGGGCGTTTGAGACCATGATTACTGAATGGAAGTGGTTGAGATCAGGCTTGCCGTGCCCAACTAGAAGCCAGGCCAGTTGAAAGGGGAGGAGTTAGGGGAAAATTGAAGGAAAGGAAAATGGATACGGGGCCTCTTCTCAGGGTTCTGGCCATTCACGGGTCAAGGGGAGACTTATTGGGCACAGATTGACATTAACACGTGGTGAATATGCCCAGGAGGGAAAAGGAGGACTCCATGTCTTTGCCCCCTTGGTGGCACCAGGCCCTTTTCACTTTTTATTTCTTTTTCCCAAGCTCCTGCTCCCTTAGTTCTAGCCCCTTCCACTGTAAGCCCTGAGCCTGGCCCCCAAGATAATTGTGCAGAAGATTTCCAGGAACCTAAGGAATTAACCTCTGGTTTGCTCCTAACTAGGGCCAAAGAGATAAGGCCCATCTGACACACAGGCAGAGAGTTTAGGGAGACAGAAGGGCATCAGCTCTGACATGGTCATGAGGTCCAACCTACTTGGACCTGGAGAGTCTGCACCAGGATGGGGCCCATGAGGAAGACCTGAGCCCTCTCCAGGAAAGGGCCAGCTTCATTCATTCAACTGAATTCTATTTATATTTATTAGATAATTGCTAGAGCCAGGGTCTGGGTTAGGATCTTGGGACATAAGGAAGCAGGAGTGACAAATTAACAAATCATGTCAACAAAGAGAGGTACTCTCCATAGACTGTTCATGTCCTAAGAGTGGACACTGAGGAGGATGCAAACTACTTATAGTGGGGCCTGAGGATTATCAGAGAAGGCTTCTTAGAGGAGACACTAAGTCTCAGTTCTAAAAAACAAGTCAGAGAGTTTCCCAGAAGATATGTTAGCAGAGCATGGAAGGCTGGGAAAGACAGGAAAAGAAGAGGAGAAGGGCTTTCCAGAACATAGGAACAGCATGTGCAATGTCACAGAAACTTCACACAGTAGGTTATGTTGAGGAAGCCACAAGTTTTTTGGCATACCTGGAGCATAAGGGGCATGTGGTGGACATGGCTAGTGTACAACTATTTCTGGTTCTCCTTTCTTTCCTGAGCACTTGAAAGCACACTTCCCATCTCCTCCTTTGCAGGGATATGGGGCTTGTTCTAGCCTGTTGTCACTAGTTCTGTCTATGAAGTATGAATGGAAGTGATGTGTGTCACTTCCAGGTTGAGGCAATGGAAAATTGTTGGTCTCCAGTCTCTTTCTCACTCCACCATGTATTGAGAGCACAGAGCCATGGGATCAAGGTAACCTGGATCCCTGAGTCACCCAATGGAGTACAGCTGCCCAGAGAGTCCCTGGACACCCATTGATATTTGCATGAACAATAAATAAACTTCTGGTGTGTAAAGCCACAGAGATTTTGGAGTTGTTTATTACTACAGTATATCCAAGCTTATCCTAGCTCATATGGGGCATATGGGGAATGGCGAGAAACAAGGCTGCAGAGCCTAGCAGAGGCTAGATCTTGGGTGGGGGGTATAGGGAGAGCTGCTCTCTGTGCTAAGGAATTTGGACATCCTTTGTCACAAGGAGAGGCAAAAGGTGTTTTCAATATGAGATTGACATGATCAGGTTTGACAGCAGTGTGTGATGGAAGATTTGATGGAAGAGTGTGACTGGAGGGGGGGGCAGAAAGATGTAAGGAGAAGATTGAAGCAGCAGAAGAATAATGAGGACTTGAACTAAGCCATGGCACTGGAGATGGATAAATTTAAAACAATAAAACTAGGAGGATTAGTGACTGTTTAGATGGATAGAGAAAGGGTGAAGGAGGAATGAATGTAGAAAGACTCTTTGGCTTGGGTGATTGGGTGGATGGTTTTATCAATAATCAGAATTCAGGATGTAAACAGGTTTGAGGTGCAGATTACCTTTTCTCCCTATCAATTTCCCAAAAGAGCTTGGTGTTACAACCAGTTAAAGTTTCAGTCCACAGCTTCCATTTTCCAGGTTCTTCTTCCACTGTTCCTTCCCAGACATAGTCTGGGTCCAGAACCACAGCTAGAATAATCCCCAATGAGTCTTGCATTGCCTTGCCATCCCTACTGATGGGGAAAACATTTCCCCTGGAAGATTAGGCTGTGAAATTAGGGTCTATGCAGCCTTCTTACCCCATACTTGTGACTTCTGGTGAAGTCATACCACTTGGAAGAGCAAGTAGTAATGATCCAGATCCTGTTAGAGTACAAAGTCTTGGAAGGCACCATTCACCAAGAGGGGGTGAGCCAGGTGTGGCCTTTGGTCCAGAAGAGCTACCTCCATTATTGTCATAATGAAAGGCATGTCCTGCCCAACAACCTAGGGCCTAATGACCATCAAACACCATTAGGCAGTAATTTTTCTTGATGTTGTTTGGCCCCCTCCATCTCCCCCCACCACCACCATTTCCATATATCTATGTAATCCTTTGTATTCCTTGGAATAATCAGACACCAAATCTAAGACTTTGGATATTGTTATCAATTATAGTAATAATGAATATCCATTGGCTATTGGCCCAATATATGGAGGTGCTAAGCACCTGCTATCTGTGGTCAGCTTCTGTACTAATAGGTGGGTGGGTGCATCCTAGTCCTAAGGCTGTCTGTCCAGATGGTTGCAGGGTTCAAATCAGATGTTCTGAGGGCTGTATGGGGATCGATGAGAACTGGATGTTTCCCCTGTTGGGAATGACAGTGAGGACCAAGAATCAGCTCATCAACAGGAGCATGAGAAGAGGGACAAGAAGTAAAGGAGGAAAGGTACAGCTTGGTGTTCACACAGGTGTCACATGGCTGCCTGTGGGCCATGAGTGTGTATTCCAGCCTCTGCCAACTGAGGGAATTGGCCAGCTAGGCCTGAGTGATGGCTAAACTAATGTGTCAACTTGGCCAGGTAATTGTGCCCAGTTGTTTGGTCAAGTAAGCAGTGGGCTAATTGTAATACAAGGACATTTATGGACTTTAGTCACCAGTGAGTTAACTGCATAGATGGCTGATTACATTTATAATCAACCAGGGAAATTGCCCTCAGCAATGAGTAACGTTTGATCCAATCAGTTGAATGCCTAAAAGGGGGAAGAGATTTCATCATTCACAGAGAATTTCCCAACTGACTTTGTATAGCCAGTGTCTTCTGGGAACTTCGTCAGACTCACTGGAGCCCCCAGTTTGCAGTCTGCCTGCGGAATCTGGACTTGTGCATCCCCACAGTCATGTGACAGAATTTTATAAAATCTCATACTATTTATAGATATCTCCTGTTGATTCTGTTTCCCTAGAGAACCCTGACTAATACAGCCCGTCTGCCCTGGGTTTGGGTAAAGGGGAGCCCTACGTCTGTGGGTGACTGGACATCAGTATCCATGACTGAGCAGAGCAGGTGTAGGCAGGGACAAATGGTGACTTCTGGGACTTCAATGAGAGAAATGAATGCCCAGTGCAACTTAATTACCCAGCCTAACACCCTTTCCAGAGTCCCTTTCATCAGACTAAGAAATATAGGGGAATTAGGGCTATAATGATTGCCAGGTTCTTGGAACTAGCATTCTGTGCTCCCTTCCCAATCTCAGTTTTGGGTCCTCAGTGCAGCGGTTAAGAGCATAGGCTGAATTCACTCACTTATGTCATGTTTGAAAATGGTCCATCATTTAATTTCTCTGAACCTTGTATTTCTCATATAGAAATTGGGGATAACAACACCTACCTTATAGAATTATTATTGTGATGATTAAATTAGATAATTAAGGTATAGGAGAAGATCCCCACTCCCACCAACAACTTCAGTTATTGAACAGGTGATCTAAAAAATGGACGGTGGTAGCTCCCACCAGGGACAGTTTTTGATACAAAAGAGGAACTTGGAAAGCATATGCAGGAGGTTACAGAGTTGGGCGCTAAGGCCTTTATACTTCTAATCTCCCTCTCCCCAACTACAAGTCTCCAGTATAAGTTTTGTCAGAATCTGCATCTGGAAATACTGACTCACTTGGGATTTTCTTTCATTTTTGGTTCCTGTGACTATGACCCACCTGTGACACCTGTGTGCTGGATTCTGCCCACCAGGCTCAATACATACCAATATTACCTTAGGCTGCAGAACAAGATCTCACTGCAGCTCACACAGCTTCACAAAGTTCCTGAGCTCACTCTGTGGGAAACATTTCTGACCATACCCATAGGCCCTGATGACGTGTTTATCAGACCAAACCAAAGTACCAGAAGAGGAATAAGAAAGATAGAGGCATAAACTAGCTGAAAACCCAGGTTAGCAGTAAAGCAGTCAAGTTTGTCAAGGTCCAACTGCATCAGAATCTCCCAGGTTGCTTGTTAAAAATGCAGGTGTCCAGAATATATAAAGAACTCCTACAACTCAATAACAAAAACATAAGCAACCCAATTAAAAATGGGTGAAGGATCATTGGTGCAGAGTTTCTGTTTGATGAGATGAAAACGTTTTGGTGGTGGATAGAGGGGATGGTAGCCCAACACTGTGAATGTAATTAACAACACTGAATTGTACACTTGAAAGTGGTTAAAATGGGAAGTTCTATATTGTATAGATGTTACTAAAATAGAAAAAATTTAATAGCCCATAAGTGGTGCAACACAGAGTGAACCCTAATGTGAACTATGGACTAAATTAATAATATATTAATAATTATATTAATAATATAATAATATTACTAATAATATAATGACAATATTGGCTCATCAGTTGTAACAAAGGTATCATACTAATGCAAAATGTTAATAACAAGGAAAATTGTGTGTATGGGGGGCATCTTTATGAGAAGTCTACTTTCTGCATGATTTTTCTGTAAACCCACAACTGCCCTTAAAAATGGGGGAAAGAATAGAAAAAAGAAGTAGACTCTCCCAGAATACTGAATCAAAATCTCTGAGTTTGGGATGTGGTACACTCCATTTTCAGCAAGTTCCCCAATGATTCTGATGCATACTAGTTTGAGAACCACTGTAAGGGCTAGGAAAAAAGCAAACATCCACTTTAATAGATTAGAATATGGTAAATTCTTTGTATTAATAGCTTCCTTTTTCATCCCTTCCTATTTCCTTGCCATTTTCAATTTAACTTTGCCGGGTCCTTTAACTCTGACTCTGAGCTCAGCTGTGTGATGGGCTTTGGCCAATGGACATTAGTAAACACTAAGCAAGGGGGGAGCTTAAAAAGGGACTGTACAATTGTGCAACTGTTCTTGCACCTTTGCTTCTGTCATGAGAATGCTACCTGGTCTGGCTTGTGGAGTAATGGACAGGTGGAGCAGAGCCAAGTCACCCCAATTGTCCTAGCCAAGGCCATCCTAGATCAGCTGACAGCCAGCCAACCCCTACATGTGGCCGAGCTACTCAGCTGGCCTGCAGCTGATCATAGAGACGTGAGTGAGCCCAGCTGACATCAGTGGAACCTGCAGACTTGTGAGCTAGATAAGTATCTATTATTGTCTAACATTAGGTTTTGTGGATTTTTTTAATGCAACACCATTGTGGCAATAGATAATGATACAGCTGGATTCCTACTTTTCAGCCACAGTGGAGAGAGGAAGTAGAATGCCACAAATAAAAGCTTTGACTCTAAAGCCAGACTGCCTTGGCAGTCCTCGTGCCTCTGTTTATAAGTTGGGCAGCCAAAGGCAATTTATACAACCTCTTTTTGTGTGATTTCCTTATCTGTAAAATGGAGATAATAGTAGTTCCTACACCACAAAACTTTTTTTAAAGATTTATTTTATTTATTAATTTCACTTATGTTCCCACCTCCTTCATGAGGCCCATCCCCCTTGGAACATGAAGGTGGACCTGCTCACTCCTGTCACCGCGGCTGGGGTCTGGGTCCCTGAGCTGCCACAGCTGTGGTAGGTGCAAGTTCTGTTCTCCCACCTCACCTTTCCCAAACCAGGTCACCTCAAGATGCCAGAAAAGGCTCTTTCTCAGCTTCTCGTTGTGCCCCTTGGGACACTGGCCTGGTTTTATATTCTCTCCCTCAACAGGATGAGGAATTTAGAACAATTTTCCTTGGGCAAGGTCAAAGGTCGATGACAAACAATACACGGGGTGGCCTCAGAAACATCTCTCCCCTCTGGCAGCACCACATGAGGGAGCCAGGCACCTTGATGCGAAGCTCCCACACTGCAAGTTTCCAGCTCAGGGGAGTCAGCCTCTCTAGGTTGGGAAGACTCATATCCCCACCTCCTAACTTCCTTCTCTCACTTGAGAATTTGAAACCACTGTTATTGTAGCTTCCTAGCCACCTTCTAGGCCCAGGTAGGCCTCTTTAGTCTAGGCCAGAGCCTGGGAGAGAGGGCAGGTAGGGTGAGAGGCCGCTGTCTGGAGGTTGTGGTATGTGGGCTGATGGAGGCTAATCAAAGAGGAAACATCTTGGTGAGAAGTCACCTTAAAAAGCCTACTACAGAAATGGGCTTCTCAGAAAGGACAGAAACAGGAGTCAGCCTGAAAGGCCTGGGCCCTCCTTGAGCCTGTGCACTCAGGGAGGCCTGTTATCAAAACCAGGGGTTGGCAAACTTTTTCTGTAAAAGGCCAGATAATACATTTTTTTGGCTTTGCAGTCCATACAGTCACAACTGCTCAAATCTGCCAATGCAGCACAAAAGCAAACCCCATAAATAATATATAAACAAATGCAACTTTAAAACAAAATAAAACTTTATTGGAACACAGTCATATTCATTCACTCCAATAAAACTTTATTGGAACATAGCCATGGACATTTAAATATTTAGGGATGCTGAAATTTAAATTTCATATAATTATCACAAACTATTCTTATTCATTTCTTTTTCAACCATTTAAAAACCAGCTTAACTTGTAGGCCATATAAAAAAGGCAGCAGGTGGGATTTGACCCATAGTTGGCTGACCCCTGGCCTAAACCTCCAGCCATGGCAAAATCAGCCCCCCAGCTCAGAGACTGCGCTTGTTTCCTCTCACAAGGCCCACTTAGTCCCCAAGCCTAAGCCCACGCAGACAAGAGCAGTTTCTAAACTGCTGGTTTCCATCAATTTATGGTTCAGAAAATAAAATTAGTGGTGGCAGCCGGCATTTCTTAAATGAACTGAAAAAAGGTAGAAAGTATCAGTGCATTATTCGCAGTAAAGGTATTGTTTTGATTAAACTTTAGTTTCAGTTACGTACATGTGATCATGGGTGGGTGTGTGTGCTTGAACAAGGTCGCTGTGCGAAATGTATTTCCAACCGAGGTTGCCGCCCAAAGTCAGAACAACATTGAGTTAGAGTTTCCCGAGTGGGCAGGGAGGACTCTGGGATTTTTACTCTACCTGCAGTTTCTCTTCACAATTCCAGATTGGCTCCACGCACAGACAAGCAAAGGGATGGGTTTTTGTGGTTCGTTGTTGTCTTTGTTTTCTTTGTCCCGATATTATTTCCGGTTCCTGTTTGACACTGCGTGATATTGAAATGGACTTGCCTCCTTGACCCACAAAAGGAAGGTGGCAGGGAAGGTAGCCCAGGGCGTCCTGGCATCCGTGCTGCTCTGGGCGATGCACAGAGTAAGGCGATAGACCCATGCGAATCAAGTGGCAGCACCAGAACAAGGCCCGAGGTCCATCGTTGGCAGCTGGACAGATCCTGCCCCTCGCAGAGTCACTGCAGATCTCCCAGCTATCTGCCTTGCCAGTCTCACCTCTTCCCATTCTTGTCTTGCCTCAAACATACCCAAACAGCAAACCACTCATCACTCCCCAGAGACTCCCTTCCTTCCTTCCTTCCTTCCTTCCTTCCTTCCTTCCTTCCTTCCTTCCTTCCTTCCTTCCT